>JAPZDY010000009.1:19154425-19167702 GCA_029783645.1 Ctenochaetus hawaiiensis | reverse complement strand
TTGACCTCCGCCGAACCCCTGAGACTGACTCACCGAACCCCTGGGGTTCGATCGAACCCAGGTTAAGAACCACTGGTCTAAAGTCATGCCTGCATCTCAACAAAGGTACTTTGAGCTAAATGCTAATTCCAGCACACAAACATACTCACAATGCCAGTTTAAATATACTAAAGTTAAATCAGTACAATGTTTATCACTTTAGCCTTTAAATGCTAACATTTAGTTTTGACACAAACACAGCATAAGGCAGAAAAGTCACTAATCACTGGAGCCATTAGATCTCTGCTGTGAGTTATGAAGCAACACAAGTTTAAAATTCCTGAAAATGAAAACCTTGAAGTGTTGCATGAAGACGACATATGCTGTAGCAGTAAACACTCAGAACGCATCCTTGCTAAATTGTGCAGCTTGTAGACAGCTGAACCAGAGGAGAGGCTTGTTTAAATGACACAATGCTATTATTAGCTGCAGATGGAGTGCAGCATGAAATGCTAAAAAAAATTACCAGGAAGTTACAATATACAAAAGAAGCAACATGAGCACATTAGAATTGTGTGATTCTGTGAGTAGTTGCATGTGTGTGTGTGTGCGTGTGTGTGTGTGTGTGTGTGTGTGTGTGTGTGTGTGTGCGTGTGTGTGTGTGAGGAGCGTAGGCCTTATGGGTCTCAAAAGTCTCATATTAACAAGAATCCCTGTGGGTTGCATACATGACTCACTCATTGCTCTGGTGACTGCACCATCTCTCACTCTCTCACCACACACACACACACACACACACACACACACAAACACACACGCACACACACATATCAAGGCTATGCAGATGATACAGTGCTGTGGGGGTGTTCTTGTCAAAGAATAGAAGGATTTCTCTCAGAGGACAGAGACACAACAGAGAGGAGGAGGAGTGACACGTTAGGTAGTTCCTCTTCCAACTACACCCCAATTAAAAATTATTTTTGACACGTTGTTTGTTATTTCTTTTTTGAGTGTGGGTTTGCATGTGTGTGTGTGTTTTTACCCATGAAATGGTTTATTGTATCCATGCAGTCAGTGTTCAGTGATATTTGAAGGCCTTAAAGTTTCAAAACTGATCTGGCATCATCACGACCATCCGGTGGAGAACTGGCTCTGTGGTGAGGAGGGTTTGTTCACAGTTCCCATCTACCACTGTTATTTTTAAACAGCAAACAATTGGAAGGTGCTGAGAAAAAATATAAAGCAGTTCTCAGCGGTCTATTTGGGAGGAAATGGAAATCATTCTCAAAGGTTCAGCTTCTCTGAATGAGCCAAGACACGTCTACTTCTTTTTTATCAATAGTTTATCAATCACAACTAAGAATTTCTATTTTCCACAACTTCAACAACAAAAGTGAAGCAAAGGCCACTGAAGGATGTTGTTGTGGTAGTTAGAGGTCACACATGTTGGTTAACATTGTTAAGTTCTGTTCAGTTCAAAGATTTGAAGTCACTTATTATGTAGTTTGTTCACTTTTTTCTTTCAAAGCTTAGTGATCACATTTAGTGTTCGCAGGTCAGTATAAGACTCATCACAGCTGAATATGCCTAGAAATAGTTTGGCCCATAATCCTCTGTAAAACCACACCCTGTCATTTTTACTCTGGTTAGCTTAGCTTAGCTTGGCAGCCTGGAAGCACTTCTATAAGCACAGCGTGTTGAGTTCCTGGAGTCTCTGCTGTGGATCATAACTCCTCTAGAACCACAACATGCCATTTTAACACTTTGGTTTTTGTTGACAGATTAAACAAACAAGCAGAAATGGAGAGATGGAAACAAAGAAGAAGACAAAATTGATACAATTAAACAAAAGTGCCCAAAGCTTCAATGGAGATCTTATGCACTGTATGCATCATTCAGTAATAGGTTAAGGAAATTAAACAGTCCGACACTTCTCGTGGAATAAATAACAGAGAAAAGCATAACCAAAAACAGACCACACAGAGACGTCTGCACTCACAAACATACACAACACACATATTAATTTAAAGCAAATACAGAGCCTGCACAATTATTAAACACTGTGTAGCAAACACACACACACACACACACACACACACACACACACACACACACCAATGAAACGTTGCTAGGCAGCACGGTGGCTGTTGACGTTCTCTGGAGAGTGAGTTCAGTGAGTTCGGAGAGTACACAGTAGGCCTACACACACAAAACTGACTTTATTACAGGAATGAGAGGTAATGTGATTTCTTACTGGAAGCCTTTCAAACAAGATTTCAAATGTTCACATAGAAAGTTTCACAGGTGCAGGTAGGTGGCTTATGTCAGAGCCAAGCTAACTGTTTCCACCTGTTTCCAGTCTTTCTGTTAGCCTAAGCTAACCTGCTGCTGGCTGTAGCTTCATACACACACACACAAATTAGTATTTTCAGTGTCAAACTTTAATGGCTTTGATATCAGCCAACTATTTGCAACAAGAATCATCGCATCATGACTTTTATATGACTTTTGGGATCTCCAATATTAAAAGGCCATGGTTTTCAGTGTGTGGGCTGCTAGAGGAAATCAGGGGTGTGAAAATGAAGGAAATGTTAAAAAACAAAATGTGGAAAATAGAACTGAATTCCTATTGTCATCAGCCTAAAGACATCCAGCAGTGGCGTGACCTCTGTTATGAGTTAATGTTATTGGGGGGTTCTTAGCATGGATATATCAGTTGTGTTACAGTGTAGTCAGTTTAGTTTGAAGATCCAATGCATTTAACACTAATAAATGAATATTTTTAGTTGAATTCGAAGTGGCAGGACAAACAAAGCAGCAAGCTAAAATGTTTTATCATGTTGTTACCTATTGATTTATTTTTGCTGAGATTCCCAGTCTGTGTCATTTAAAGCTAAGTGTCTGCAGATCCTCATATTTCCAACATAAACCACCAATCGAAAGGACACATACTCAAATGTGGACGTACATTAAGTGGGTCCTTAAGTGAGGCCAATCTTATTGAGGTACGACTGCAGCATTGCAGCACTGCAGCAAAAAGCCATGCCTACAGTCACGACGTGGCTTTTAAGAGATGGACTTTTTGTCTGGACAAAATAAAAGCCTGCAGACAAACACGCACACAAGCAGACATTGAAAGTAGGTCTGTGTTTAGAGCTGTATGCCCACGGATGCAGCTTTTCTTAATAAAACATGTTGGTTTGTTGTTAATCTTTAATAGTTCTGTCCTGGAGAATTAACCCAGATGAACACACATTTAGGGCACCACCACCCCCCACCCCCACCCCCACCACACACACACACACACACACATACACATGTTAAGATTCTCTGTCTCTTTCATTTCTCTCTATTTCCCTCCATTTACCCTTTTTCACTTTCTGAAAATCTCCAGTTCTTTTCTCTCCTCGCTCACTTCCTCTCTCTCTGTCATCTTTTTTTCACTTGTTCTTTTCTGTCCTTCCATACTACCATCCTTCAATTTGCCCCCTTCGCCTTTCACCGGATTTCATACAAGTTTTACAAAACACAATGATTCACTTAAGAAAAGATGAATTTGGTCGCTGAAGAAAAATGGGAAGCGAGAAAAGATTGTGTGGAAAAAGAAAGAGGGTCGAAGAAAAAAAAGGGTCGAGGAGTAACAGGAAGTGGAGAAACAAGAGAGAGACCCTGCCAAACTGGCAATGAGTGATGAATCAGGGAGTAATGTAATGAAATATTTATGTCACAATGCTTTCTGGGAGGTTTAACTGTTGGTCAAAGCCAATGTTGTGTACGTCTGTATTCAGGACTACCATACTACCAACAAATGCAGTGTGCAGCGTTCTGCAGTGCATTGCCTTTTATTGTCCTATACAATTTTAATCTGTTAAACTGATTTATTTTGCAGCATACAAGGCAAGTCTTAGATTTTTGTTTTGGAAAGTGCAGGAGAACAATAGCACAACATGGCACAGCACTGTTGCTCTTATAATTATAAACATAACATTTTCTTGAGATGTGGGTGACACCAATCTAAAGACTGCAAAGTATCTCAGTAAAAGTGTTAGGTACACTTGTCCTATGCATTCTGAAGTTTTTTCCTGAAGGAGCATGACATCCAAGTATTTGTGGCAAACTGCAGATTTTGTTTTCGATCACAAAACTACAAACTACTGCATGCTGCACCTAAAGGCACCTCAAAGGGTATTTTTACACCAAATTAGCCCCAATATTTAAAGTTGAGCTTGAGCTGCTCAGGATTCTTCCAGTTTTTATAATCCAAAATCAAGAGATACGTCATCAACAAAGTACAACAATCTGTTGAAGTGGTTTCGACTTCAGCTCAAGGAAAACATGCTAATTTTTGGTCCAGCTGGAAATCACGTTTTTGACTCTGAAGCAGTTTACTTTTGGTGGAAATGATTTCAAAAGGTTAAAATAAAGTAAACAAACAAGAACGTAACCTTTTCCATGGACAAGGAAAAGAGAATAGAGACACAAAAGACAACAGAGACACAAAAGTATGTGCCTGTGCCCAGGGCCCATTGTCTCATAATCCATCCATGTGTATATGTTATTGTCTGTGTTAGTGTGTGTATATGTGTGTGTATGCATGCGTAATTTGATGATGTGGCTTGAAATAAGAAAAAAGGTTGAATAAATTGAACAGACAGGCCACTTTTCTGACAGGTTAAATTGCATTATTGTAGCACTCACACAGCAGCTGCAGTGTTCATGTATGGATGGAGAAAATGTTATTTCCTGTGTCCATTCAATGATAAGCATGTATATCTGACATGTTAAGGCCCAGAACTTCACTTCATTCCCCGTCTTTCTCTGTTAATGGGAGTAGTTACCAAATTTTTAATGTCTGAACTCAATCACCTATCTGTCTACCAGTCTATGATATAATAACACCATTTGCCAGTTGCTGGTGCTCCCTGCCCTCCTGACAGATCCAGTTAAACAAATTATGCATAATTCCAAACAAACAGTGACATGTTTGTTTCCATTATTTAGATAATGTGTTATTTGTTCCTCCTGATGGTCTTCTCTTCCAGTCATGCTCCGTGCTGCTATCAGCAGTGCTATCCATCTCTGAGTAGTCAAACTCTGCCACCTGCTGGTCAATGCCAAGAATAGCATGGGAAATGTGCATGTAGGAGCTGGACACTGACAAGACAGACACAACGCTCAAGATAAAAATAGTTTGTTTCAAGTTTCAAGAGCCAGTTAATAATGTCCAAACCATTTACACACTTTCAACAAACAACTGACATGTTTGGTTGCCATGGTATTAGCAGATACATCAATCTTAATGATCAATCTTAACTTATTTACTTGTACATTGAAGTAATCAAAGTTGTATTACGGTATTAGAGTAAATACAGTTCTGGCAGTGGCAAAAGCAATGAGGCACATTACTTAAGTACAATTTTGAGGTACTTTCTTAACTTGAGTATTTAAGTGTTATACTACTCTTTTACTTTGTCTGCACAGTATTTTAAAAGCAAAAGTTGTACTTTTTACTCTACTACATTTATTTGAAAGCTTTAGTTACTTTGCACTTTGTTAGTTGATTTTATAAAATACAAATCATTTCTTTTTTTATTCCTTCTCAAATTAACAGTATGTAATTGCTGCTGTTAAAGGTCCTACAATCAAAACAATAAAGACAAATGATGTAGTTTGATGACTTTTTGAAGTGGTGTGGGAATTGTTGAGTTTATTCTTAAATAGCCGCAACTGCAGATGTAAGTCTGTCTGACCGACTCAGACAGAAATGTTCACAGACAAGGTAACATGTCAAGGTTTTACTTGCGTTATGTTTGGTCATGTCTGTCAACTTCCTGCCTCACTCTCTATCTGGTGTTACCTTTAAAGCTATAGGTGACAAAATGAAGTGCATCATTACTTTGAATTAAATAGCAGCAATTATTTTAAATGTAGGACTTCGACTTAAAACAGAGTATTTTTACTCTGTGATATTGATACTATTACTTAAAAGATCTTAATAATTCCCCCACCACTAAGTAAGGATGATGAAGCGTGATGATGAGGCAGGTGGCCACAGTTAACCTTTTGTCACCTAACAAACTTAGCTAGCTATCCTTAGCCTGTAACTTAGCTGTCCTGTTAGCTTGTCAGTAAATGAGTAAGAATAAAATTACTGTTAATAGCTTGAATGACCAGTGAGGTATTTTTTACCTAGATCCTATTTTCTCAAGTTTTTCTGTGAATGTGATTAATGAGGAAACTATTTTTAAGGTGGTCTAACTATAAAACAGAGCTGCAGAGTAAACCAACTCGAATCCTGCAGGTGATTGTGTGAATCCACTTGAAGTCTGACAACATTATGAAAATACTCCCTGCGTGGACTGACCTCAGAAGCCAAATAGCTCCATTTTTAGGAGTTGTCATTCGATAATTGTAAAGCACAACTTCATTAATCACACTTCAAACTCCACAGAATCAAAAACTCAGCAGAGCTGCTGTGGGTCTTTCCACTGTTCCAACAATCATGCTGTTGTCAGACACTTAGATTGTTAATCTGAGCCCACAAGTGGCAAAACAAGCATTTTTAGTAAAAGCACTTTGACAATGTGCAATTGCTCATAAGGATTACATGACACCCTTTAAAAAATTGTTGTTCCCATCAGTCATTCAGACACAAAACAAAACACAGCATTGTAAAGGCACAGTTGATAACCTTGGTTAAGCAATTTAGATGAGTTTTTGTGCCTATGGTATTGATTTATATTCTTTGTTTTTTGCAGATTTGCAGGATTTTCAGAAGGGTTGTCACCTCTGCTCCAGATGATGACATCACTCATCACAGCTGCCTTCCTCACCTGGCCTTTACCACTTCTACCCTCACCTTTCTAATGCTATCATCATCCATAACACATATAGTACAAAAATGTTTAATGGAGATTCTTTGTTTTAATACACAAGTTCATATTTATTAATACTGTTCTGTATTATTAAAATAACTGTATTGTACAAGTTGCACAGTCCATTTTCTGCTTTTGTGGATTCAAGTATTCACTTGTCCTTTTTCTCACTTTACATCAACAATGGGTTTTACATTGTCACTGTAAACAAAAACACATCAACATTTCTAAAAAAAAGTGCAGTACTGCTCTTCATAAGACAGAATGTTTAAATTTACTGTAGTTAATTTTTACAGTAATTTCACTGTGGTATAAAATACAACAACTGGATCATTGTTGCCAGGAAGTAACTGTAATTTTGACAATAAACATGTTGCTGTGTTTGAGGCACTACACCGGTCTGTAAGAGCAAAAAATTATGATATTTCATGTCTAAAAACCCACTTTAATACTCACTTGTGTATGGATGATTTTGGTACATGGTGGATAAGTGATGAACATCATGTATAGTTTTATTTCAGAGCGGCCCCAAATAAACACTGAAAACTAGGCTTCATTTACATTTATCAATCTGACAGACACCTTTGCAAAGTTACATACAAATGAGGTACAATCCAAGCTACAACAGCCCAACACTTTGTTTCATGTTCATCCTGATACAAATGCTACAAGGCTTAATAAAGGCAAAGGCAAATAAAGGAATTGTTTGTCAGATAAATGAATTAACGTTGAAGTACCTGAAAAAAAAATCATCTTCAGAGCAAAAAACTTAAGACAACCATTTTGTGATGAAACTACATGATCTGTTGATGTTGCATCACAATTGAGAAAAAAATAACTGATTAATAAACTAAAAATCTGTCATACAACTGCTTGTTCATACATTGTGTGGAATTACAAGATGTGCTCTGCAAACAGCCCTTTAATAAGGCACTCTTAATGAAGGACTTTGGGGGTGCAACTAAATGCCTTATTAGAGATAGTAAACTCGATTTTCTTTATAGAACAGTTATATGGAATTCATAAGAAAAAAAATTGGTTGTAAAAAATGTCTTTGGGTAGTGCTTTCCTACTCTAGCACTGTTTGTGCTGCCTTTTCAGCTGGCAAGCTGTTTTCACTTATGTCACACAATGAGACCTCTTTTTCAGATCTATGCAGACGTTTACAGACTGGGATTCATTTATTGCTCCTTCACTTACCTGTAAGTTTTGTTGCCCCTGTCTGGGAGAACTTACCCTGGTATCATTTCTATTGGTCTATAGAGGTTTGTGACATCATCTCCTTTCCAGCATAGCTCTGCCCAGCATTGAGCTGTAATTGACAACACCTGTGTAGGTGAGCAGGGCCTTTAATGAACTGCAGTCTGGAACAAAGCATACATCATTTATGTAATTAAAGGTAGCCTTGAATTGATTTACTTGCAAAGCAACAACAGAAATTTCAAACACTACTGCTGCTCTGTCTAAACATCCAGTAATATGAGGCAAGGTTGGAAGAATCACAGATATACAACATATGGTTAATTTTATTGTTGTTTTTGGTTTTGTGGTTTTGATCCTCTCAGTTCCATTATACTTGTGACAGAATTATAGAATGAATATTTACTGGTCGTCATAGTGTAATATATTTGGAATTTATTTTTCAGTGAGTTGATTAAAATTCAGTTTTGAATTATTGTCATAAAAAATATTCTTAGTATAACTTTAGGGTTAATTCTTTCTAGTAGTGGTAGTGGTCAAAAGTCAGTTATTAGAGATATTAAATTGTTGTTCTACCCAATATTCATGAATATAGTATAGTATAGCCTATATAGAATGTAATATTTGTAAAACATTAATAAATGGAGATCATGAGGAATAACTGTATTAGGTGAAATGGTTAATTATTGTTTTTATCTGTCGGACTGCAGATATCTTGTAAACCTTTTTGAATATTGCGGAAATATTAACACACTATTGCACTGTAGAGAAAAAAATATAGAAATTTTAGAAAAACAAAAATAATCCAAAACATTTCTTATGAGTAAACAGCTCGGCACAGTCGCGCAGTTCAGAACGAGATCTCGTAGCTTCCAGAGGAGCTCTTCTCGCCGCACCACCAACTTGTCACCAAAGATGGCGATTTGCTGAGTGCTCATGGATACACACATTTCTCGGCCAGTTGTTATCTTACCAGAAACGCCAACTTTGAAAACAAATTAACTGCTTTAGCGAGCAACTATTTTTCTATTTGAAGCACATCTGACTCTACGTCAGCCACCGCTACCATGCAGATCACGCTAAAAACACTGCAACAGCAGACTATTCAAATTGAGATAGACCCCGAACAAACGGTGAGTGGCTATTAGCTAACTTGCTAACTTTAGCTAACAGTGCTAGCTGCCGGACATATGTTTTAACTTTACGTATGGACACAACAGTTTTATTTGATATTTCCGTGTAAAGTGTGATGTATGTAGTTTTCGAAAATGGTTCCCTTTACCAGTACACGTTTACCAATTTGGGAACCTGCATGAAACGAGAGCTAAACAACGCGAAACCTCACTAGCAAACCTGAGTCAGTTAGCTAGCTAGCTAGCTTAATAGCCCGTTAAAGTGATCGCAGTGTGTCTACAAACGAATTTCTCATAATTTTAAGTTTGTCTGTTGTTTGCTTTGCTGCGGTTGTTATTTAGTAATATCTGGTGTTATCAAGAATGTAATACTATAATTACTGTGATGGACCCAAGCTGTCCAGTACGCTATGATTGCTAATGCTAACGCTTATGACACTGCCAATTACGATTAGCCTTATTGGTAATGTACTGAGAAGCTGGCTGTGTTTGTTAGCATGTTAACATTTATGCCAGTCAGCTGGTAAGACCGGGGTTCAGCGACCATTAAACTGTGTAACTTATTTTTTAACATTGTAATTACGTCACTCTTAGTGGATATCATTCAGATAACTTTTCACTTCTATCCTATTTATAGCAAGCACTGTCATACGCTGTGACACACTGAATCTGAATGAAGCACTCCTTGGGCAAGTCAGCTTTGATGCTGTCCTGCTTGGTAATGACATTGTCATTAGTCTATTTAGTTTTCAGTTTACAGGTTGTTTGTACAATATCCAGATTTTATGACTAGAGGATCAGGGATCGAAGAAGAGAATGAAATACCTCTTTTATTATGTGCAAAATTAAAAGCATCATGGCATCAGTAGGAAATGCTTGTGTTTTACTTGTTATGGCTTATTATTTATCTTTTTTTATTAGGTGAAGGCTTTGAAAGAGAAGATAGAAGCAGAAAGAGGAAAAGACAACTTTCCTGTTTCTGGGCAGAAGCTGATATACGCTGGAAAAATCCTGCAAGATGACACACCTTTAAAGGAATACAAAATTGATGAGAAGAATTTTGTTGTAGTGATGGTGTCCAAGGTGAGATTTTATTGTCATACTTGCAGATGACTTTGGGTTTTATAGTGTTGTGGTGTTGTAACTTAAATATTTGATCTAAGTTATTGTCAACAATTAGGTTGTGGTTTTAGGCTATCGAAATTCCTTTGAATGTGCAATAGGCTAAGCCCGCAGCTGCCGCCTCGCCTCCAGCCTCAGAGGCACCCAAACCCCCTGTACAAGACTCTGGCTCCACGTCAACAGCTGTCCCAACCACAACCCCCGCTTCAGCCCCAGCCCCGGCCCCAGCCCCAGCTATCCCCGTTCCCTCTGAGGAGGCCAAAGAAGAGCCAAGTGCTGCAGCTACAGAACCACAACAACCTGCCAGGTAGAACCTGTCCATTATGGAACCTACAATCAATATCAACATCACTATTGTTATTTATATAAGTGTTAAAGGTTTGATTCAAAGAACCTTATTGTTACAAGGACCCCCTTACAACATAAAATGTCCGATGACTCTTCGTGAAGGTATCCCATGAGATTGTTTTTTTCTAAGTTGTAATAAATTATTGTTAATTTTTTTATGTAGCCAAACAGCAAAATGAAATTGAATGCTGCTATTTTATAAACATGAACTGCCAGCTGGTGCCTACATGCTAAACCAATTACTGATTGTTATGGAAAGAAACTTCATAATTGTTGTTTTAAAAAAGAGTTAGTGAATTTTCGCCTTTTGTACTCATTCTTAAAGGTTGAGAGAATATTTGTCAGAAGCACAGCTAATCCTGGTAATGCCAATGACTGCCTTTGTCTCCCCTTTTTATTATGCATCCTAAATATTCTTATTTCTTTAACTGGTAATAAACAGGTAATATGTTTAATATTCAATGTGATATTAGTTTTCATTATTCTGTAGCCCGAAACACCAGGAGAAGGTAAAGACATTAAGAATATTGAATCTCTTATCTCCTACGAATCAAATTTGATACTCAAATGTAAACTTCAATTTTCTAAATTTTAGGGCGCTTTCACACCTGCCTCTTAAGTCCAGACCTTTAGACTTTTCAGCTTGATCTGAACCAAATAGCAGGTGTGAAGCCTTCCCTGGTCCATGGCTTGGACCAAATAGCTGAACCTTAGTCCAAAAGAGGTGGTCTTGGTCTGGATTGAACTGAACCATGGTTTGGTTCGTGTCCAGTGTGAAAGCAAAAGTTTGGACCTTCGGACCTTTGTACCAGTGATAGGAAGTTATGGCAAACAAGGCATTTTTTTAACGTGCTGATGTCAGACGCCCACCAACAAACCAATCAGTGTAGAGCATAGAGACATGGAACCCACGTACTTGATGACGACATGATGTAGGTTTGTCTTGTAAAGTCTGTTAGTTCGATTGCATATTTGCAGTGTGAAACCAAAACCATCTGGACCAAACATATACAATGTAACAAAAGTGCAAACCCTGGTGGAGACCTTGGTCTGGACTTTTGGGTGTGAGAGTGGCCTAAGGTCAACGGGGCATTGATCAGTAGAAACAAACAACAGCCCATAGGGTTGTAAGGGTTGAATTCTGCTTTTCCTTGTAACAGAATCTCAGAACCTTTTATAGGTTCGAGGGTAGCTAAGTGTCAGTTCTTTAAACTTTAAAATTAAGATTAAAAATATCATTTATCCTCTCTTCAAACTGTCTGCGGTAGCAAGCGAGCAAGTGCCGACCTGAATGAAAATAAGTGTCTCTTCGATAGTGAGTGCTGAGTTCAGTCAGAGGCTGAATTGAAAACCAACACACACCCTGAATGAGATTTCAAAAGAATCACCCTCATTAAAACAGATGTACAATTTCACAGTAATGTGTAGAAGTTGGAATTGCGCAAACAGACTGGCTCCCTCACAGAAATGTATTTCAAAAGGTAACAAAACTGGAAAAGAATAGTCAGTGTGTGAACCTTTATGCTGAATATATGGAACATGAGTTAATCATCAGTCACTATTCTTTCATTATATCAATTTCTTCAACACTGAAGACAGATGATTTCATTAAAAAGCACTAATAAATCTGTAATGTATTATGATATTTACTTAGTTACATGGAATGGACGGTGAATATATAAATTCAGTTATCAACATTGTCTGCTGCTTTGCTCTTCACCTTGGAGGCACAGAAATGTTGTGTGTGTGTGTCTGATTTTTTTCTCTTTACCTGCATGTTTTGCAGCTCCTGTGGTGGGGGTCAGGGCTTGGATGCCTCCTCAGCGCTCGGTAAGTAACATATGACTGTCACAAAAGCCTGTGCTGCAGTCATAACTTAATAGTTTGGTGTTTACTTTCTTTTACATGTAAATAAAACAACTGTCAGTGTTTTTAGTGGGTTAATATTACAGCAGTACATTTTTTGTGTTATACATGCTATACCAGGAATGGTTACTGCTAGGACTTGGGGCAGTGCAATACATAGTGCACCTATATTTAGGCAGTGTCAAAAGTAAGCCATCCCTTATTGTGGAACCACAGAGAGCTATGATTCCCATTTGGTTCACTCATGCATTGTGTACATACTCAGAGAATGTGAAAGTGTTGGAGTCATGCTGCTATTAAAACCCATATAGTATGTGCTGTTACTGCCCATGAGCTCTGAGCTGTATTTATGATTTAATGTTCAAATTTTGTTCTGTAAATATTACAGATTATTCAAGTCTCAGTTCTCTTTTTAAAGTTTTATATTCCTTAAAAAATGAAAACTCAGGAGTCATCTAGCCTAGGACATTTTGGAGGAAGTTGTTGCATGATTAAAGAAACACTCCCTGAATATCTATTCTGAGTATTAAACTCCTTATACTTGTAGCTTTCTTCTTCAGGACCTCATGTGCTCAGGCTCACAACAGCTACAAAGGCTGGCAGTGTCAACACAGTCACTGCAAAAAAGTAATTAAATTGTTTATAGAAACCTCTGCTACAACATCTGCCACTGGTTTCTGTTGTCCTCACAAAGAAGTGAGCTGCAGTGGCTTCTCACTCTCAACAAAAGTGCCAAATGTGAATACACAAGATC
>JAPZDY010000009.1:19121438-19144844 GCA_029783645.1 Ctenochaetus hawaiiensis | reverse complement strand
CCTCGGACGGTTCGGGCACAGGGTCCGACTGGGCTCTTTGAACGGTGCGGGGGCAGAGACTGGACACACTCACCCTTAACCGAGCACGCACACACACACACGCACACACACAGACACACAAACTGCTCCCTGCAACCTGTTCGTTTCTGATATGGCTTCTCAACGGTGGTGCGCTCCCTTGTCAAGGCTTGGTTGATAATACTGCTGCTGGCTTACTTTGCTTGAAGAAAAAACGAAAAAAGTTGCATATATTGAATTTTTTGCGGGGTTTTTTTTTGTTTTA
Organism: Ctenochaetus hawaiiensis; assembly: GCA_029783645.1. Taxonomy (NCBI): domain Eukaryota; kingdom Metazoa; phylum Chordata; class Actinopteri; order Acanthuriformes; family Acanthuridae; genus Ctenochaetus; species Ctenochaetus hawaiiensis. The sequence goes on along the minus strand of JAPZDY010000009.1, from coordinate 19,144,561 downwards.
TTTTGTAGGACAAAAAAATCTGTGATACTTTATTTTGCTGGTGGAATTTCAAGGTGCTTTTGTTATTAGTCACCAAAGTCTCCTAGTTTAGTCCAGTTTTTGGAACCGTATCACTTTGGTCAAACACTGCGGTTTTCGAATGGCGGTGAACCGATACGATATTGTAAAGCAACGTGTAACATCTCTTATGATTGTGCTAAATCTGAGCCTTTCAGTCATAGTGCTGTGGAACCAGTCCGCTTATAAGGTGCTTCGAGTCATTTTCAATTTCATTTTTTTTCCATTTTTTTTTCTTTTAAATAGCTGGTCTCATTCAACCACTAGGAAGGTGCATACTTGAAGGTCTCAACGCAGCATCTTCCTGCTGCCTAAGATACGTAGTAACAATGACAAAATAAAAGATTAAAAAAAGCAAATCCAAATTCAATTATAAAAAATAAATAGATAGAAACAAGGATTACAAACAAACCTGCCTATTCTAGCAGTCCTACTGGTCATCTCACCTCGCCTGAGCCCTTAACCCAAAGTTCCCGTGAGTGCTTTTCTTCCTCCACCAGGGTTTATTTGTCATTGACGTCTCCCAGGAAGGGGGGGGAAGACAAATTTCTTTGTCCTGACCAGGCCCCTGTCCTCAGCACAGCCCAGAGCCCCGTGGTGTAACTTGTTCACTTACATTAGCTGTTGAATGGAGAAGCTGAAGAAGATGGGTATGGTAATACAATGTGAAGCGTACAGACAAGAATAACATGTGAGCTAACTGCATTCTGCTCAGACAAAAAAATCTTTGCGTATTCTTTTTTTTGTTGTTTTTTTTGTTTTTTTTTTTGAAACCCCGCCGTTCAGAGAAAGGGAGGGAGGGGGGGGGTTACGCGGCTATAGACTACTCCAGTGTCCAAGATAGACAGAAGACAAAGATACAGAGGAAGAGAAGCAAGACAGAAAATATCCTTTTTTTTTTGGGGATTTTTTTTTTCGCTTTTCTTAATTATTCAACAATAAAAAGAGGAACTAAATCACACCAATTTCCTTTAGTACTATGCATACTGCTTTAAAAAGCTCGAAGAAGAGGAAGAGAAAGATATAGAAGTATGAAGGAGGGGACTTTTTTTTCTTTTGAGATGGGCACTCAGGATTACAAGATGGAATCTGTGAACAAAAGGCACTTTTTAGGGACAACCTTTAAGATGCTCTGAGTCTATAACACTACATCACCAAACAAATATTTATAATCATTTACAGTGGGAGATGACATTGGGGGATTCAGGGGATCTGGGGGGAAATGGGGGGGTGGGGGGGTGGGGTTCACTTAAATTGAAGACAGCAGACCAGCTGAGCAGACGGATGCCACTAATTTCCTCTCACTGAACCAACTCGACTTTTACACCAAATCCAAATCATCGTTCGTGGTGGTTTTGCTTGTGCCAGGGTCGTTTTCTCTCCCTCTTTGAAAGGGGAATCCGTACTTGTGCATCTCCCAAAATTGGGGAAGATCTTGTCTTTGTCCCACATTCAGATCATCTAATGATACAATCTGGAAAAAAGCATTTTTACAAGATGTTTTTTTTTTTTTTTCTTCCTGCTATGGTGTAAAGGTTGGGGGGGAAAAATGCCTTTTGTCACGACAACCTTTTTCATACAATGAACCCCTCCCCCCTCGGTAAATACAAAAAGAGAAATAGAATAATGCATGTTTTCCTAAAATTTGCTTTTATGATAACACTTAATTTTGTTTATTATTTATGTATAATAGAGATTGAAGTACTTTAATCTTTACGAAAGCACCAGTTTTCATAGTGATATATATTTTATGAGTTGCAAAATTGTTCCTTCAGCCCTCCCACATTCTGAAAACAAATTCCTCTGAAAACAAGTTAGAAATTAAGTTTTTTTTTCTTAAAAAAGTGATAAAAGAAAAAAAAAAAGGAAATTAAAAACAATTTCCCCAAACTTACTTACAAAGACTGGGATTTTTTTTATCGCCGCCCTCATATTTAGAGTCCCAGAGCACTTGGACTTTAAAAACAAACAGAAAAAAAACCTTAGAGGGTTTTTCCCTCTTTTCTCGTGACACCCTCAAACAATCGCTAACAAACAAACACAATTCCTCTACCAAGGCATTGCACATGGCTCAATCGACATACATCATTTAGTTTCAAGAACAATACTTTCCATCGAAACAAGAAAGAAAACAACAAAATCTAATCTGTTCTTTTTTTTTTTAATCCTCGACTACATTATCGTCACTGTCTATGAATCTATTGTTGTTTGCCATGAATTTTCCTTTATGTCAGTTAACGCGAGAGTGGGTTTAGAGACTGGTTCTTCAGCTCTAATCGGCGGTTTTTAAGATGCATCCTATAACTGTGCGATGTACGCCATGCTTCAAAAAATAACTAGACTGCCACAGAGCTTATCTTGCAAATAAAAAAAAATGTATATATCTATAAATATATATGTGTATTATATATAAAGATGCTTGCGATTATCTAGTGAGCTGTCACCGTTTTTTTTTTCCTCTCCTGACATAAATTTTTCACCATTCACTATAGCTTATATGTGAGAAAAAGAACCTGAATTCATGTTTGACAAATTGCATAATGGGAATACAGAGGCACTTCCATAGATTAGAAAAGAAATCACCTTAGCCATCGTTAAGGTCTTACTCAGCAGAGCTAGTTCTCTCTACAAAGCTGATGAGATGGTTGCCAGTCGGTTGGCCAACTATGTTGTGTTTCCCTGCAGTGAAGAACGTGGCCAGGCAGTCCAGTTATTTTGTGAGGTTGGATGGGTGCTTTGAATTTCAACAGGAAGAAAAAACTGAATCTGTCAGATTATGTGTGGGCTAATGATATAAAATGATTAAAAAGCATAAAGGCCTCCTCAGATTGTCTATTTTTAAGACTTCCCTTTAAATTCAGTCGGGCACAGGGGGATGTGTTTGCGTTAATAGTGAGTGGTCTTTATGAGTGCGTGTGTGTGTTTAAGAAGTGGCGATCTGTGCTCTACAAGTGTGTTTCCATCCCAGTGATACATCCAATGCTTTAAAAACATTAAGCGGAGGTCAATCTACTGTAAATCTTAACAAACACAAACTCTCAAGGTCGGCTGGCATGATTGTTTTAGTGCAGTTTTGATTAAGGGCTCATCGATTCACAATAGCTAGAGGGGAGTGCTGGTGTGTGTGTGTGTGTTGGGGGAGATTACCATTGCAACCGATATCCTTTACCTGATCCTGTGCGCCAAAACAAAAACTGGGCACATAGATGATCCTCCTACTGCTAGCCTCAGAGGCCCTCGCTCCCTCTCTAAAACCAGCCAGATATGTCACATATTCATTTTGCTCCGCAGCGTGGCTCCCTCTGCTCTTGGAGCAGCGGCCCATCTGGGAGTGTAAACAACAGGGTAAACTTGAGGGAGACAGAAAGAAGAGCGACTCTCTCTCTTTTACTCTGGGTCCCATCTTCAGCAACCTTCTCTCCTCGCTTCTTTTTTCTATCACTATCACCACCAGTCACCAGCCTCACCGGGGTCCAATAGTACATGCAGCTGGCTCTTCTCAGGTTTTGTAGATCTGTGTGGTTCAGCAGGTAAGTTCCCAGAAAACAAGCTTCCTGTGATTGTCAAAACCCTGCATTGTGTGGACTTAAAGTACAGTCTGTGGCAAATAAGCCATGTCAAAGTGTGATACTTTGGAAAATACTCTTATTCACTCTCTAGTTGAAAGTTAGACAAGGATACCCTTCTCTCATATCCGTACAGCAATGTAAAACTACAGCCAGAAGACAGTTAGCTTAGCAACAGCAGAGAAAACAATGGAAAACAGCAAGCCTGCCACTGTCCAAAAGTAGTAAAACACACACTCCAGCACAGTCTAATGATGCAGCCCTGGTGTGTTTTTTAATCTGAACACCAGTTAAGCTCACTAAGAAAAACTTTATTTACTCTGTACAGAAAACTGAAGGGTAAAATGACAATTTGCTGTATAAAAAGGTTTATCTTTTGAAATATTTCAAATGTGCGACTAGTTGATTTTACTGTACAGATTGAACAAACATGACTGTAATGAGGTGCTGGTTTGTGATTTTGTTAACTGATTGGACAGACGAGGCTTGCTGTTTCCTGGTTTCCAGCCTTTATGCCAAGCTAACCAGCTGCTTGTTGCAGGTCAGCATTAAATGTACAAATATAGGAGTGCTATCAATCTTCTTGTCTTACTCTCGGCAAAAGGACAGTATAAGAATATTTTCCAAAATGTCAAACTCTTCTGTACGTTCGGCATGTACTATTTGATCCAGGTCAGCTGACCACCCTGTCTACGCCGCTTCAACATCCCACTTCCTACTGTGTTTCTCTATAAGGTGCTGTCATTCAAATGCAAAACAATTATAAAATACAAATCCAAAAGGAATAAATTCAAATAAGAGAACACACAAGAGATAATAAAATCATTCATCTACATTACAAGAGGGCAAAGGGGGAACCAATAGCTGCTGACTATAATCATGAAAACTGTCGGAAATGACGTATCGCACTGTGATTTTCTGTGCGTGTGTGAGATGTTCGAATATCTAATCAAATAGGATCTCTGGGCTTTGTGCATATAAAATTAAAATATGATAACACCACCACCTATGAATACTACAATTTAAACTGTCTGACTGGGCAATGGTTCGTGTGTTTTCAATTGTACATACCTGCTGTGGTCATGGCACAGAGTGTGTGAAGTTTCAGAGTGTGTGTTGTGCAGGGCGATGTGAGAATGAGCGGAGGCCAATGATTTGTCAGACTGAACGATGGGGGTCGAGGACACATGAAGGCGTCTTGTACCTTGGTTTTTCCTCTTTAAAACTCTTAATAGGCAAGTCTGGTTTACCTCCCATGCCTTGTAGGTAAAATAGTGCACATCGTTAAGATTAGTGTTAACTGATTCAGCTTCTAGTGCAAGCCTTTATCAAGACATGTTTTGGCATGGTCTCTCTCTAGTTAGTAGTAGGATAAAAAGGGAGAGGGAGAGAAACATTGGTCAATTTGATTATGTTTAGGGTGATGACAGACATCACAGGAGCACGGACTGCAGCTTTCACTGGAAATCAAATAGTGTCCCTGCTTCGATCAGGCTGTGGATTCACTGCGAACGGAGCATTGTAGCTTAAATGGTAAATTCATATTGTTTTGGAAACCTGATTTTGTTGGACAGTTGTTTTTTGTAGCCATTCGTTACACAAAGCGTCCTCACAAAGTAGGAAAAGGTGACAGCTTTTTTCATTCTCAGGTTTCTGTTGCGTTGCTGCTTTGTTGTGCTGGTTCGGTATTTTCAGGAGAGACGCCTGCTCGCTGCCGTTTGTCCCCTTGCCCCTTCTTTATCCTGGCATCCTCTTGTCCATCCATTCATCTTTCCATCTTTTCCATCAATGCTAAAAACGGATCCTCCCTCTGACTGGGTAAATGAGTCCAGAGTTCCTCTAAAAGCATAATGCTGCTGTGATTTCCTGCGTTGCTTGGTTATAATTCGTATCAGGTGAGACGTACTCTCAGGGCCGGTTGGTGGGTTGGTTGAAGGACAGTTATTATCCTGCGGGTTGTTTCTCTCTTTTTCTATTTCCGATTGTAAAGAAAGAATTCTAGTTGCTGGTTTGTACACAGATCTTGTCAGAGGAACCAAGACTGCAAAAGAAAAAAAAGGGAAAAAGGGGGAAAATGAGATCATGTACATGTTAAAACCAGTAAAACTTGTGTCAATAAGTTAATAATTTACAAGTAGTGGATAAAAAACCAAAAACACATCAGAACAAAATTGAATAGATTACAGTCTGCAGATTTTTGGTGATTGGCAGCTTAAGAACTTCCAAGGCTTTCATGGACACTAAACTTCCTGTTTGGTCACTTCTGGCTCAGAAACAATAAAAGAAAAAAAATTAAGAAAAACGAAGAAAAACAAAAAACAAAAACCAGGAAGAAAAGCCAAAGGCTTCAAAACAACAGTCTCAAGAACCAATCAGGTTATCATAGTGGCTCTGTCCACTACACAATGTAAATGTGCCTGAATAAGCTAAAGAGCTCATTTCCATTCAGAATGGCTAAACAGAATTTACTATGACAGACGCAAACTACTGAAACCATTATACATTTAAGTGTCTGTTATTTTGTTCCATAAATTGCATGAACTGGTCTCCTTTTTTATTTTAGGCCATGAATGTTCCTACAGCCTTTAAATACAATAAGTAACAGAACAGTCATCTGGGCCACCAGCCCGGCCATTATCATCAATTCTGTCCATTTGTGGAGTCGAGTATGGTATGTCTTGAATTTGGCTGAGCAGTGAATGGCTACTAATGGCCAAGAAGCCAGCAGGGGGATAGCAGTCTGGCGCTCCCTGTCACTTACACCATCTTCACGTTGGGTTTCTCCCACTCAGCGTGAGCAGGGAGCAGAAGTGGGTCATCGTCGCTGTTGTTGGCTGCCCTGTTTGGCCTGCAGGATCCGGCACTGTGGGCTGGTGCGCCAACATTCTAGAAGTCAAGCCTTGGAAACTACTCTGAGCCTCGAGGGAAGCAGCCTTTTGTTTTGTTTGACTCTAACAGGTCGCATGAATACCCCCCTTCTGCCTCCTGCACTTCTCAGCTACCCTGCTCCCCTGGGCACTGTCCCAGCAGGCCCTGGGCATTGTGACTTCTCTCTTCTTAGTTACTCTCCCTCTCTCCCCTTATCTGTATGTTCTTACAAACACACACACACACACACACACACACACACACACACACACACACACACACACAAACAATCCATCTATCTCCTGTGAACACTCCCACTAAATCCTTGGCAGCAGACAGTGACCACCCTCTTTTCTTTCCTGCCCCCCCACCATCACCCCCTCTCAAGCAACCCCTTCTCAAATTCAAGATCAACTGGCTATGACATCATGTCTGGTTGCTGGGGGTAACGAGACGGCCGGGACGTGACTTCTATAAGGTTTGCTCCGTTCCCTCCATCTCCCCTCTTTCCTGCCCCAGTTGGTATCTTGTTTCCCCTTCTCCCCTGGTTGCAGTGTCTCACGTTTGCCACTAGAGGGCACTTGGAGCCCACTGTTGTCAGTGTGCGAGGTTCTCCAGCCTGCCCTTTAGTCACCACATACGTGCACACTTCTGACATGTTCTTTGTCTTGCAGTCTATCATTTTTTTTTAAGCGGGTCATTAATCTTCTTGTGTCATTCTCAGAGGCAGATGCAAGCAGTTAACGCTGAGTGTTTAGGTTTTGCACTGAAAAGTTATACTTAAGACATTATGTCCCACCCAGTTATGAGCATCGTTGAGCTGTTTTGGAAAGCATATAAAAAGACCCTATGTGGCCAAAAGTATGTAGATACACCAGAACATATACTTTAATTAATGGTTCATAATATGTGGTTTGGACAAGACACTTTTCCTTTGCACTTCAGGCAACAGTGTGCTTCCAGTTTTGAGGAAATAGTCTGGGGAAGACCCTTTCCTGTTTTAATATGGCAGAGCCCCCTCGCACAAAGCCAGTTTCATGAAGAAAATTTATTTTGCCAGCTTGGTTTGGAAGAACTTCACTAGCTTGTACAGAACCCTGACCTCAACACAATCCAAGACTTTTAAGACAAACTGGAATTCCCAATTGTGACTCAGACCTTATCAGCAAACATGAGTACCGGTCCTCACTATAATGTTGCTGTGGGTGAGCAGGAGAAAGCTAAGTTATTAAATCTGATGGAGAGCTTGAAACCAGAAGAGTAGAGGCGGTTTCGGCAGTACTTTTCCCATGGCCATGTTTTTGGAACAAAATGTTCAGCAATTATATAAGGATGTAATGTTTGGATGTCCACATAATTTTGGCCACAAACGGTATTGCGTTGTATGTATCATACTGGGGCAAAAAAAGAGAAGTTTTTACTATGAAGGTGGATTGTTCAGGGTAAATGTACATTAGTAGCAAAGTTGTAATTTGGAAGAATAAGAAAAACTGACAATGTGAAAAGTAGCATAGCTAAAAAAAAGGATAAAGACTGAGGTAAAAATGAGAGAAAGGGGAATAGAGAGTGAAGCATAATAAGTGGAGAGGCAGAAAGGATCAGGAATGGGGGAAATGGAGAGGGAGGAAAAGTAAGAGAACAGAGGGCAGAGAAACAAGGGAGGGGATCAGCCGAGCAGCTTCAGATGGTTTCCATGTGTTGAGGAGCTGAACTGAGCTGGCTCCAGGTGGGTGTGGTTGGACACTAATGAGAAAAGTACTGTGGTAATGGAGGAGTCACATGAATGAGGCACAGAGTAGTGAAGGGAGGGAACGAAGAAGGTGAATGAGGAAGAAAGTATGAGGCAGAAACAGAGAAAAATGAATAAAAATGAGAGAGAGCAGGACAAAGCTTACAAAAAGAGAGATGGTGAAGTAGAGAAGGGGATTTCAGAGGGGTTCAGCAAGAAGACGGAAAGAAGAGGTAGCAAGTAGAGGGAGTGAAAAAGGCAGCGAGGGAGAAGGCCTGCTGCCTGAAGGGTTGGCTCCATATGTGCCAAATAAACAGTTGAGCACATATGGTAAACCACACACATACTGTAAAATACAGATATACAAATGCACACTGATGATCTGCTGTGGGATGGTGTGAGAGGAGAGGTGAAAGAAACCGAGCAGCAGGTTTTAGGGAGTGAGGGAATAAGAAATATTTTGGCGCATGTCCACACAGTTAATAAGTTTCCAGAGTTTGACCGGTAATCACAGTCAAAACAGACCAGTTTCCCCCCTTACTTCTATACACACAGACAGACTGTCAGCGTATCCCGGACTCCTACCTGTGTCTGCTGCGGGATGTTCAGAAAGTTGTTGTCCCGTGATCCGATGCCGACAAACCTGTTGGGAGCTGTGGCGCCTGGCGTGGAGTATGCTAGAGAAACAAAGGAAGAAAAAAAGAGAAGGTCATTACATACACAAACACAGCTGGCACTTAAAAATCTAAAAGCAATAGTTGCATTATGGGAAATTTGCATTTGCACTTTCTTGGAGAAAAAAGAATATGCTCCTCTCTTCTCTCCACTTTTGTGTCTGTACTTAATCTAACCTATTGCCAGCAGACTGTTAGCTTAGCTTAGCACAAAGCTCATGAATTATCCCTTTTTGACTTTTTTGATTTATCCCATCAAAAAAACAAAGTGTAACAATGAGGAAAATCTTGTGTGCGCAACTGGCTAAGAATTATTTTAACACAAGCCTCCATACAACCACACTGCGGCCCTTGTTACAAGTTTTCAGTTTTGTATGTATTAAACCAAAAAAATGTAACATGCCAGTTAGTGAGTTTTAGAGGTGCTAGTTGGTGGTTCTGTTACCTTTAGACATTGCTAGGCTAGCCCTCCCCCCCCCTGCTTCCAGTCTTTATACTGAGCTAAGCTAACTGGGTGTAAGTTGTAGCTTTATATTTGTCATATAGACATAAAATTGGTAACTTTCTTGAATTTCCAAGAATATCAAGCTATTGCTTTAACATGTTATATAATACAGTAAACTCACTGTATCACAATTACTAAATAACAAAAAAGGGAAAAAACTCAGACAAAAACAACTTAATACCACAGAAAGTACTACTATATTTGATTGAGGTCATTAAAACTCCACTGACAAGTCTTCCAAAGTATGTTAAGTATGCAAACTTAGATCTCCCTGAATGATTAAATCCTGTTGATAAACTCAGTTGGAAGTGATTGAGCACAGAATCCTGACACTGAGGATCAGTCAGGGACAGTTAAAACCCACTGGCATCAAAGTCTCTGACAAATTTAGGGCAGTTTGAGGTTCCCCGCGGACTCCAGCATTTGAATCTCACTAAGGGATTCAAGATGCAGTGTGCAGACTTGAGTCTGTTTGTGTTGAGAAAGGGGAGGAAGGACAAGAAGGAGAGAGACAGAAAAGGAAAATTTGGAGATTTATATGTATGGACATACAGTATACATCCATGTGTTTCTAAAACTTGGAATAACATACATAAGACATAAAGACTTTGAGACGCTGACTGGGGGTTAAACGCAAACACTAAATTTGAAGGAAAGCTAAAAAACAAAAAATTAAAGTGCTCCATCCAGTGCCCCTCGTATCACAGGTGAGGAAGACAAATGCGTTGAGAGAAAAGCCCCACGGTTAGACCGACATCACTTCTTTACCTTTTAACCACACCCTAATTCTGCCTAACAATCAACAAACAACAAAAAAGCCAACAAAGAAGCTAAAAACAGCTTAAAAATATGTCTAGAATGGATATAATATTTCTCCTAATGTCCCAATTTCTACTGGAGTCCTTATAAATTAACTGCCCTAAATTTGTGATCTTCACAAGTAAGATCACTTAATGATCAAAAGTTTGCTTTTTTTTAACAAGTTTTGCTGATGAGTCCAGCAGGGGAATGAAGGAAGATTTAGAAGAAGGAAAACTAGGTTGGTGACGCAGCTTCCACACCAGACAACGCAGAATGGGCTTAATATACAAAGCCACTCAAACTGATGGGGCCTAATACAGAACCTTGATGAGCACCACAGAATTCCATTAAGAAAGACATCTCTCACCAGACCTCGGGTGGCCTTGATCTACTCTACTGAGCTCCACAGTAAATCCTGTGCTTGATTCCATAGCCTTCCAAGGGTTAGGGGGGTGAGATGTTGGATACACAGGAACAATGATGGCACGAAGTTGGAAGAAGAACAATGGCAGGGGTCTTTTCATTGGAGAGGGTTGGGATTTTCAGATTTTTTTGTTTTGTTGTTGGTTTGGTTTTGAGAACGGTCTCTGCGGGGTCACTTACACGGAGATGCGGGCGAGGAGAGTCCGCCGTCAGGGGGCGTGCTGTTGGGTTTAGAGTCGGGCATAGGGAGGGGCACTGGGCGGGCCACTGGGGGAGGTGGAGGCAGCAAGAAGGAGCCTGGCATTTTGCTCTGGCCGCTCCCGTTTGGCTGCAGACAACACAGATAGGGTCAGGAGGGCGACATGCGACAGTCCGCTGACACGGAATGAAAAGAGGACGCAGCTCGGGAGGCCAGGTCCAAAAAAATATCCATGACGGAGGGGGGGAAGCGATGGTGGAGAGGGGGAGAGGAGGTGGTAGAAAACAACAACCAAAGGAATGATATACAGTATGTGGACGGCATCTTTTATGGAGGTGTGAAAAATAATAATCACCACAGGGTTTGATAGGAGTGGGAGCTGGAGCTTGAGGTGAGAGGTTCCACAGGGGTGGTCCGTGGTGGGTGGAGGAGGTGTGGAGAAGGGAAGTGAGCAAATTATTAACTGGGTTTGTCCAGAAGATGGCAAGAAATCAAAACCATGGCAGAATACTCGTCTACACAAGCACAACACCACCAACGATACCAGCACCAAACAACCAAACTCCAACTAAAATCAAATCCTAACAGCTAGAGATGAAAACAGAAACACGATGACACAACACAGGACGGGTATGCTTGACTGAAGTGCGCTGTGACTGTTTCACTCTCGTGCTGATGGTTGTAACTTCTGAGGGGTTGGGTGGAGCAAAAACAAACAAAAAAAGGGGGGAGGGAGTGGGAACGTCAGGGTCTGAAACAGCAAACGGCAAATGACAATGACAAGACAATACAAAGATTTGAAGACCAACTGAATAAACACGTCTAGAGAGTTAATTTGTGTTGCTGTTGTGTATATTTCTGTGCATATCTCTACCCTGCATGTAGAAATACAACACCATAAAATAAGCATGTAGCATGCATTGTCCACTGAACATACTGAAGTTATTATAATTGGAAAATACTAAATTGTGCAGCAATGTAAAAATGTGCTCAATACATTGTTTTTGTCAAAAATAGAAACACTGCAGAAGAAAAAAAAAGTCATACTAAATTAATTATAAAAGAAACTGATACTTAATTTTGAAATGTAATTACATGAAGCATTACAAATTACTTTGAAATCCATCTGTACTACTTTATGTGGTCATAATTCCCTACATTAAAAATGTTAGAGGGCACTTTCATATTGTGTAAAATTTGGTTTTAGATTTTTTTGTAAAAGAAAATGTAAGCATCTAAAATTTGCAAAACACTATTTGTGCTTGTGAGGTTGCCTGATTTAAAAAACATCAGATTGTTTATAATTGTAAAACAAAATTCAGAATGAAAAAATCATCCTGGCTACTGAGGATCAAATAAACCTAAGGAAATTGGTCAGATCTGGATCTCAGATGAGGTTAAAATTGAATTTTAGTCATGTGACAAAAAACAAAAACAAAAACAACATAGAAAAAAAATTAACAAAAAACAATCTGCAGATGGTGGATTGTAAACACTGGATGGTAGAATTTTCTGATTTTGTTAACCAGAAAGGATTTAAAATAAAAAAAAGAAAGAATTTTTTTTAAGAGGGAAACTGAATTAGAGATAATCAAGTAAATTTTCTTTTTTAAGTAAAATGTTTCAAATGGTATTTACATTTCAAAATTAAGTCTTAAGTGGTTGTTAAATATCACAATTATATATCTAAAATATTACATTAACAGGAGTTTTCTTTCACTAAAATAGCAAATATAGAAATTTGTTTCTTCCCATTGTGCCATTACAGGCTCCATCAGTGATACTACAGAAAAAAATCCCTTCCAAACTCTGCAGTACTGAAGCAAGCTAGGTGTACACCAGCAATTTTTGCATAAATGGCATGTTTTTAAGGTAAAAGTGTTCTTCCTGTCTGGCAGCAAGCCTTACCTGTCCGGCGGCCTGCCCCGAGCCATCAGCACAGACAAACTGCACAAATTCCTTCAGGGGGTCCTGTCCAGGGTGGTGGTGGTAGCGGATGGTTGGGTGGGTGAAGTAGGGGCTAGACTGCTGGATGATGGAGGGAGATGGGAAGTGCAGGGCCGAGGCTGAAGCACGGGGACTCCCTGCCGACAGAGACATTTGTATTAGAGGAACACAAATGGAGACGGATGCAGAGAGCGAGAAAGAGACATGAACCATTGAATTCCTACACAATCTCAGAGATGTGAGGTATGTGTTGAGTGATTAACAAATGAGAGCAAGAAAAAAATCACATCTCGACTGGAAACGATAAAATTCTAATCTGCTTTTAGAATGAAAGGAGTGTTGTTTTTCCAAGAATAGCTCATTTCAAGTTAATAGCCGTTATGGGCATTGCTCATAATGTTTCATGATCACTCCAGTAAATCTATACAGCTTTATGGAGAAGATTAACACACGCATATGTGCACACTCACAGGGACAACGAAACAATTGAAGTCAACGCCACTGAAACATGGAGACAAACACTGAACACACCTGAATGTGCACATTTTCAACAGATGCAATAGCAATATATTGAAATCAGATCCAAAGAGCTTGTAAAGAGAAATAAAAATTCTCAAAGAGATCATTGAGTACTGTCCTTAATTAGCCAGTCTTAATGCCTGCACGCCTGTGTGCCGTTTTAAGGCTGTGATTCATTGGCAATAATGCAATTTGGCATCAACCGACAATAAAAGGCGGTTTTTTTTTCTGACTCATTTTGTTTCTATGACAGAACTAATCTTTATGTTCACACTGTATAGCTAAGTTGATGTTTTTCTGTTAGTGGGCCTCAGAGTTTTATATCTTACGATGTGTGTGTACGACAGGTGCAAAATATATCTGCATTACACTGTGAATAAGTTTATGAAAAGCATTCCTTTTTATTCCTATTTTGTTGTACAAGAAGGGAAAGTAAAGGGACTCAGACTGAACCGAGCTGAATATAAGTGTGAGGTGTGAGAGGGGTGCAGTTGCTTGAGCCATACCACCAAACACAAAGGCCTCTCTGTCAGACCTATATCCATTACTAAATCTCCTTGATTTGTATTAAAAGCCTGTTCTCCTCTTTGCTGTGCCAGTCTGACACCCACCCCATCCCATCCTGGCCCCCCAGCTGCCCATGTTGGGCTGCCAACACTCTTTAGTGCTTGCATCTTATACATTGTGTGTGTGAGTGTACTTCATGAGCGTGCCAAACCCGCTGCATTACCCCCCAGACAGGGGCCTATGCCTCTGAGCCCAGCAACACCTTGCTTCCATGCCAGGCTGCCTGCTCCCCAGTGGAGCTGTCTCCCTGCATCTATTAGTCCCCTACTAATCCCATTAGAGACTGGGTGAAGGCCAAACTCTCTGGAGGTACGGGGGCTGGTTGAGGATAGGTTGGGATAGTGGGGAAGGTAAGGGAATACAGGATCAGAGGGAATCCCTACATCTGTACTTCAAAAAGCAGGGGTTTCCAACCTTTATTTGTCTCATGCACCTCCCCAACCCTGTCACATGAACTCAGCCCTTAACTGAAACCACCCACCATCTTCCAAATATGTTCATCTTAACTGGTTTTAAACCGGATGTTATTTATGACTATCTATTATACAAAATGAGATGTATAGATCAGTTGTATAACAATGTATTAATCATTTTTTAAACTGAACTGTTATTCTTTGAGTCTGTTTGGTTAAGTTTTTTTATTTGCATTACCACTTCAAGTGGCAAGTGGTCAAGTGGGTTTTGTTTCTTTTAGCTGACAACTTCCACCATTTATTCTTTACTTTGAACTATTTTATATGTTTATCCGTACCTCTAACTATCTGTTTAAAACTATATTATTTATAGTTAATCAATTAAATCATTTACCTATCACATTTACCTAAACATTTGCGTTGTTTGTACATAACACTTAGTTATTATGTATCTAGATTCTTTTGGCTAGTTGTTTTGATTTTGCTGCTTTCTGGTAAATTATTGTGACACACTTTCAATTACAAAACATTGTGTTCAGGTGTTATAAGGGCGTGGTTTCACAGTGGTTTTAAGTGAAATCAGGCAGAACTGTCAACTGTTAAGTCTCTATTTCCATTTTCAGTCAAACTCTGATTATTCTAAGCAATTTTCGTGGGGAAAGCGAATTTTTTTTCTAAACATAATCACTAAGGACCAAAGTATCTGGAAGCACTGGACCGCTGAAAGCTTCAGCTGATGACTGATGGACTGTGAGTTGGGATAACAACTGAACAGTACACCAAAATATGTTTCTGAAGAAGTGAAAAATATGCAATTCTGTAACAGAATCTTGATTTATATTTTATCAGCACTGCATAATCTTACAGTTTTCTTGGTAGCAGTGTATACCGTTTTTTAGCCTAGGATAGCGAAAGCATGACCTGCCCTTTGCCTCACATCAAGTTGTAGCCACCCTAGGAAAATGATGTTGGCTGGGTGCACTGCTTGACAACTCTGGACAACCAGCTGACAACAGTGATGACAGTCCCCCCCACTGCTGCTTGCCTAATCATTATTCTCTGTGCTGCTCATTGGACTGCATGTTTCTGGGACAAGAAACTGCTGTTGCATGTTGCAACACCAGACTTTGTAGAATCCATCATCTGTCAGCTGAACTCGGTGGAGTGGGCGGATTCAAAGCTAAGGTCTAGACTCAGGCAAGCAGTGGTTAGTTAGCGCTGTCATCTCACTGTCAGCCTTCCTGTGTGGTGTTTGCATGTTCTCCCACCACCTGCTTACGTCTTCTCCATGAGCAGTGATTTTTAAACGGCCCGTGGGTGTAAATGTGAATGCTTGTCTGGCTCTACAATGACAGCTCTGTGATGGATTGGCGACCTGTGCCGGCTGTCCCCTGTCTCTTGTACAACGTCAGCTAAGATCAGCTCTAGCCCCAAGCTATTCTCTGATGGATATGCACGTATAATGGACAGGTGAAAATTACTGTTTCTTTTTTTGTCAAATTAGTTGAGCTACTCTGAAATATTCCATTCAATAATGAGTGAGAATTGCAGAAGAACCCCCTGAGACATGAGTACCTCTTATGTGGAGTAACTACTCCAGGCTTGGGGTGGCTGGATGCGGCTTGAGGGACAAATCATACCAAAACCACCACCACCACTGCAAGCGGCTAACCCTAACAAATTCTTCCACCCGACTTCTCCAACCCCTAGATCCCCTTGGATCTTGTCCTTTACACAGAAAAACAACAGCGCTGATGATGTGGTAAGCACTTTCACACCAGGGCGGGATCCGCTCCAGCTTACGCATCGCAAGAGCTTATGTAAGCAAAAACAAATTACAACTGTATAAATCACAACTGCTGGCAAAAACAAAGATGGGATTTTGTGTACATGTGCTCATTGCAGCGTGAACATGTATATATCTGTGTGTGTGGAGACTGGATTTGCTGAAGCTACATCTCAACAGGCATAGGGTCAGTCAACAACCACGGAAGAGGGTTTAATGACTCGGTGGTAAACCTCACTGCTTCACTTCTGCTTGGTGGCTTTAAAAGCCTTTGATGTAACCTTGTCTATAAAAGTAAATCACATGGGTAATTATCACCAGTGAGCTCCATCACCGGGTGAATTCACAGACTTGCGCTTTCCAAAAAAGAAGAGGAAATCTCTTTGTCGATCTGAGCCATGAGGATAAAATTGAGACATTGGTGATTAATTGTTGGAGGCCGTTTGGCTCTATTTGATATCTGATGTTTGTATGAGATGTTTGTTTTAGCCTGGTGGAGGATCAGCTGGTCCACATAACTCAGAGCCTTCTTTTCTGCCCTTTCCAGCATGAATGAGGACATGTGCTTACCCACACTGAGATAAATTTTGGGTTCCCACACTGTCAAGAAACACATGTCAACAGGAGTTTGGAGGAGGAATTAAAAAAAAAAGATAGAAATGAAGATAGAGAGCAGTCAAATGGAAAGACCCACGGCTTGAAAAGCCAGTTTGAGGGTCCTGGGGCAAAAATAATTTATGCGGACCCCCTCCTCCCCCTCCTCCTTGTGCAATGTGTACAGTATTCTTATTCATGAATACTACAAAGCTTTAGATTGCACAATAATTTGATTTAACACATTTTCAAATATCCACCACTAAAGGGTGGAATCAGTATCACCTTAACACAACATCGCAACACTGGGACCTTCTTAAAGATGGGACATGAAGACCCACTTGAAGATACAATTGCCCCAGATAATATTTTGCTTCAGTTTTAATAACTGACATACTGCCATTGCAATTAATTAGACGACCATGTACAAACAGCCACACAAATAGTAAACCTGGAGTTCTAGAGTCTCAGGTTGTCACCCACTTTATTAGGTTGGTAATCCAGCCTTATAAAAACGTCAAGATTAAGAACCCCCAATGATTTTGTGTTGTACTTCCATAAAGATGAAGGATTTACAAGAGACTGTTTGAAGAAATAGTCCAAATTAAAGCAGGAGAAGCTGGAAAATGTTAACTTTTGGTCTCTAGTAATTTCCATAATTCCCATAATGCTGCATGAAAATGTCTTAAATATTTAAATTTCCACCCATTTCAAACCCCACACCTACAATTTGTTATACTTAATGTTATTTTTTCTAAGTTTCAAGCCCAAGCTAACAGAGGATTCAATATGACATCAGTATGAGAGCTCTGTTCAAAGCCACAAAATATGTTACAAGGCCTTACAGTCTTCATGTAATATATAACTTGAAGTTCATATGAAAAATTGGTCCCTCTTGAACAGCTTGTGAAGAACACTAAAGTGGTATAATTAAAACCACTTACAACTTGTCCACCAAAAAATCTTGTTATTGTTTAGTCATCACCTCTTAATATTCTGCTTGAAAATAAATTTACAATCTAACGAACGTAAAATCTACATTTAGTGACATGAATATAAATGCTGCATTCTCAGTTTGTTTGTCGTATTTGAGACACGTAAAAATTCCTACTTATTTGTTAAGTCTTTTAGGACCATTTGGATTTTTATTTATCATTTTCAAGTTTCAAAAGTTTTCTGAAAACAAATGTCAAGTAACGTAAAACATGACAAGATAAGCCAGGAGTCGATGAGTAAATGTCACTTGCTTCAAGTGTCATTTACGAAGAATTTGTTAAGAACAAATTCTAAAATAGGAATACATAAGTCTTACAAATTACTGAGAAGATGTGACAGAATAGGCAGCAGCAAAGCATTGGTCTTGATCTTCCACTCTGAGAAGAAGAAGGTGATCTACAAAGATAATACCTAGGAACACCAACCATCCACCAGACAGATCCAGAAAAGTCACACACCACACCCAGACTCCCAAAAAGCTCCGTCACCAGCTTGACCTGCACCCTACATGATCAGAGGAGGAGGCAGATGTGCCTGCCAGCTTTTAATTCCCAGCCACTCTCATCTCCCAAACTGCTCCCAACTGTGCGCCCGGGGGGAGGGGATGGGGCCCTGAAGAAGTAGGGGGTAGGTAGGAGGAGATGGTGAGGAGGGGGGGAGGAAGGGGTGGGGGCGATCAGGGGGATCGGGAGCTGGGTTGGTCTCACCTGGTCTCACTCCCGCCAGCATTGGCAGTGGGTGGTGGGTGAACGCCATGCGGGGGGACCTCGTCTGGGAGGACAGGGCGCTGAAATCGAATTTCCCCGGCTTCTTAAGAGAACTAGGCGATGAGAGTCCTGGCAAAAAGGGGATCAACAAAATGGCAGAACAGAGACGAGGTTTTAATCAAACATGGCTGCTTTTCTTACTTCGACTCTACTCAAAAAAAAAAAAAAAACAAACAAAAAAAGGAAAAAGAAAAATAAACTTATCACTTTAATTTGATTTCAAGAATCGAATGATCATGATTGACTGAAATCAATGGACTGATCGGTTGATTCATTCATTGATTTGTTGATTGGCTTAACATACAGATGGGTTTTCACAATCTTGCTATCCAGTACTCTATGTTTGTGTACAGTCAGCGGGCTGTACCATGTCTGTCAGATTGACGGTAGGGGGGTGGGGGGGAGGTTGAGGTAAGGGTCCGGTGAGAGGCCATGTTTTGAAGCAGCAGGGGATCAGAGCGAAGGGAAGTGACGGGAAAAAGGGGGGAAGGGGGGTGGGGAGGTTGGGAGGTTGGGAGGCTAGGGGCTAGTGTCAGGAGAGAGGAGAGCTGGGAAATGCAATGGCGGTCCAACTATGGTCACCACTGGAGTGTATGAACAACACAGCAAAGTCCTACTCACTGGTTTTACTCAACTGAAAAGACAGTTCCTGTTTGAGATCCGAGCAGGCCCAAACAACAATGATCTCAGATCCATGGCTACAGAAAGCTACAGCAACAAAACACACCAACCAACCAACCAACTCACTGCACTTGTCAGGACGCCTTTTTAGAATGAATGAGATCCTGGATGGCCTCATATCTGGGGCAGACTGTGCTTTTTCAAGTCAAAGCCAGCATGAGCTGCGAGGCTACATATAGCTGCAGGAGAGCATGCCAAAACATACATCAACAGACCCTCTGATGTAGCGCCCTTCTGCATATCTGACAGGGAGGTATTTTATGTTACTGCCTTAAGACGTCCAGTATTTCATAAAGAAGTGCTTTCTGAACTCTGACTCACACACATACACAAGCTGTTAAGGCTGGGTGACAAGCACCTGGAAAACTGCCACTGAACGCTGGATGGGAGCGCGGCAGAAAGATGGAAGGAGTTAAGCGGTAGAGGAGCGGTGACGGCCTGGCCTACACACATAGACAAACATATTAAAGTGTCCCCCTCTGTCTATAAATGTCGGCTGAGGCTAAAGGACCGCATGAAATATCCCTCAGTTTGGTAAAAACGGGCACACTAAGTATAGGCCGGGCTCACCAGTGGACCAGAAACATGGCCAAAAGTGTGAGAGCTACAGATAAAAGAGGCTCTCTTCTGTGATCAAGCCCTCGTGCGGTGGATGCAGAGGGAATTTATTTTGATGTATGGTAATCCAAAGGCACAATTTAGACTTTCAGGGTTTGAGGACTAGTGCCAAATGGTGTATTTGACCTCTGCCGGGAACCGCAATGTTGAATATATGCTGAAATAAGTCCCTGGAAAGAACAATCCATAAAACAGAGAATAATGAGGAAGTAAAAGTATAGAAAAGTACATCAGCGTGGACACACAGACCTCATTACTTTTCTCTGGAACATTCTGGACTCATGTTGTGTTTGCTCCAGATTTGGTTGAGAGAATAAAGTGATAAACAACCTTGGCAAGCAGAAGCCTCATAAACTACTAAACGACACAATTTTCACACGTATAAAACAAATACACTCAAATAAAGATGTAGGTAATTTCAACATGGCCCAAAGAGACGTGGAAATAGAGTTTATGAGCTAAGCGTATAAAATCTAACAGAGCAGATCTCTGAAAAGCTTTTATTTTAATGCTACACTGGGAAATATTTTATCACTATTTACCCACAATGCTCATAGGCAGCATGGGCACAGCTGTGCTTGTGTGGGCACCGATAAGTATAGAAAAAGGTGGGCGCCGGCACTTATGTTCAGCTAGGCACATCATGTGACACATGTAGGTGGGAGGAGCAGATACAATGAGCGGGGTGAGAGAATTTTTATTTACTGGTAGAATAATGAAAAAAGAAGGCTGCATACAAACAAATAAAATGTGAGACTTCCGACAAGGACGGAGGCCTACAGGCACATAAGTTTCAGAGTGCAGAGAGGGGTGTGAAACCAGAAAGGCACAAGATGCTTTTGTACCAATTACACATGGAGACCTTTATTCTTTGATTCCATATGTATTAACTAGGAAGATAACAAGATATGTGATTCAATTTGTGGAGATTTTTAAATCCGTTGGGCTACATGTGTACTAACATTAGGCTACATTAAAAAAACCCTCTCTCAGAGAGATCAAGATAAAAGAAAGAAACCGCAAGAAAGAGAGCCAGCTTTATAGTAAGTTCTATATTTGGTGCTTGGAAATTTATTCTTGGCTCAGAAATCAGTGCTCAACATAGCTGTCACTGATAATGACGGTGGTGTCTGGCTGGGCTTTTGACTCGCTGATTGCGTGGAGTCAATAACCTAGTTAAAAAAATAAATACAAGTGGAGTAGAAGAACAGCTGAGCACTCTAAAGCAAAACTTTCAGGAGGATAAACAGCAAAAAGTACATTGCTGCAGCCAGCAGAACATTGGGCTTGTCATCCATCTGGCATGGATAGTTTACATCCAATGGTGTGTTTGGATATTTGTTTGGTAATATATTAAAATCAATTTAATTGAATGCGTGGAGTTACACCTGCTGCACCAATGCAACACTTTAAAGAGCTACTGGTGGTGGACGACCCACTCAGATCCTTTCATTAAAACTGCTTTAACCCATGTTTTATATTAAAAATGAATCACAGACATACTTGTGCATGACAATTGGTAGTGTTGTTCTCAAAGAGAATCATCACCTGACTCTGTGGTTCACTTCAGATCTACAAAGCTTTCCAATTTCATTTAACTTCTTGTTTTGGTTTTCAAGCCCACAATTTTATTGTCGTGGTTCACTCTAACTGCTCTCATCAGCATCACTGAAGCCACAGCATGCAACTGTTTCTGATGACAACCTCTAAAAGTGCACTGCACACTTCCTGTCCAGAGTCAAACTGCAGACAAAGCACTACAGCGTGTTAACAATGTAAAAAATATGAAATGCCAATGCGGTGTGCAAAAATGATCTGTTCCTCCAGGTTTAATAAAGCAGTAAAACACCTTAATCAAAGTCCAAGTCCTGCATCTAATTTTACACAAATGAAAGTAAATTATTAATCATCATTCATAAAAAATAGTATATCATTTGACACTGTAGTTGTCAGAAGATACAGTATACAGTGGAACATAAGCACATTTCAATTTGAAATGCACTTGAGTAGAGGTATAAAGTAGCATTTGATAGTAATAATTAAGAAAAGTGGCATAAAACTCTACTACAGTACTTGAGTAAATCTATGTTACTTTTCACCACTCACACTGTTCAGTCAGTATTTTAGTCATAAGCACATTGTAAAAAAAAAACTATTATTCCTTTATTAAAACCTTTTATGTTACCTATTTGATGACATTTGAGAAACAATTTGTTAACACTGTTATGTAAGTAATGACAACTGCTGTACAATTTTAGACGAACCAACAAGAGTCAGGCTGAAATGTATCATTAGCATTTGAATTCTTTGCTCACACTGTTAGAAGCGGACAAACTCAACCTGAAATGTTGTGGATTCAATGGATCCCTGCAACCGAGCTTGTTTGACACCCGCTTCCCCTGTGGTACATATAGAGATGACTGCGAGCCATATCATTACAAGTTCAATTATAACCAGCTTATTATGCATAAACAGCCTTAAATTATACATATTGTTTTTAGTCTCTGTGATATTCCCTAATTAGTCGGTATCTTGCTGAAATATCTGGTACAACGAGGCTCCTCAGTGAGAAGCAGCAAATGAGGCCCAGATGCCCAATGAAAGCTTTGTCTGATAAAGCTAACAGAAGTTACTCTGATCTCACCCTTAATCTGTGTGTGTGTGCGCGGGTGTGTGTGAGTCTACACATATTCACACAAGCCCACAAACACAAACATGCACACACACACACACACACACAGTTGTTTATTCTGCATTATTTCTGTGTCTTGCTCCTGGCACTCTGCACAAGCAGACAAGCAGCCAATTGCTCCCATGACCCTCTAGTCTTGCCACGCTAACAAGCTGGCGACCAGGCAAACCCCTTAACCGTCACACAAGTAGTCCAGTAACATGTGCAAAACACACACACACACACACACACACACACACACACGCATACACCAAAGAGAGAAAAAAAGCTCCCACACTCATCATTCAGGTAAGCAAGAAACAATATGCATTAGCAAAGTTGTGTCCCTCATTAACTGAAGACCTCACACATCATTGGCACATGAACACTGAGGTAAAAGTGCAAAGGTAAAGGACACCTGAAAATCACCACATACACACACATATCACACAGCTTTAACCCCATCACACCAAATAATTAGCTGGAATTATCCGTAAATATCAGAAAAAACTTGGGGCTCCCTAAATAGGAAAGGTGGTGGTGGAATTTCCCACCACGGAGCAGCAGGAGGAGAAGCAGTAGAAGGAGAGAACGGAGCAGAGCAGAGCAGGAGACAGCAGTCTTAATGATGAATTACATGATCACCTGCTGTGCCTCAGAGCTTTTCATTCAGGTAGAGGATCACCTCCAGAGCAGGCAGAGGCGGGGGGGGGGGGGGGGGGGGGGGGGGGGGGGGGGGGGG
>JAPZDY010000009.1:19098184-19121338 GCA_029783645.1 Ctenochaetus hawaiiensis | reverse complement strand
GAGGGGGCGCCCCCCCCCCCCCCCCCATCCTCCTCCAACGCCCCCCACCCCCACCCCACCCCTCGTCATCTCTCACTCCCAACACCACCATCACCATCACCAGAACAGATGTCTGCTGTAACCCAGTAGCTCCCTTCGCTGTAGACACATGGAGGCGCCATCTGGACCGGAACGCTGCTCTTCTCCAGATTGGGGAGTGCGTGTGTGTGTGTGTTTGTGTGTGTGTGTGTGTGTGTTTGTGCTTGTGTGTGTATGTAAATCAGAGACAGAGCTTAAATTTAGTTTTGTGCGCATGTGTGCGTGTGTCTGCATACCATTTGTAAATGTGTGTGTTAGTGAGTAAGCATGTCTTGGAGACAGAAGGTGCCTTGTGCTTTGATGACACACCTGAGTGCCTTTAGTCGTGTTTGTTTGGGTCGTATGTTGTTTTTCCTGCGCCGTCTTTCAGAGACGGTTGAGTCTGGCCTACGGCAGGTGGGACACCACTCAACAGCTCTGTCTAAACAACCGGCTGGATGGAGCGACAAACAGCGCTACTTGACAAACCCTCATTCACACACACACACACTCACAAGCACATGCACACACACACCTCCTTCTCTGTGTCTATCAACGCTCAACAACAAAATAACAACATTCAAAGCACTTATCTGAATGCTGCTGACAAATTCACACCAGCTAGAAAACTCTGTTTGCATGCAACTCGTATGTCACAATGATGTGGTTTTGGATATAAATTAAAATATTATGGATATTTCTGTCAGACAGTGTTTGTCAGGGTAAGAGTAACTAATGTTTTTGAATGCACCAGAAATGTCTTCATTCTCCTGGATGTCTGATTTCTTTCACAGATTTACGACAACATCTTTGAGGCAGACAGGCGGTGGATGTTATGGAGCTACTGGGTTACCAAAAGGCTTTGGTAAACCCACAATGGACAACAGCAGACATCTGGTAGAAAAACAACCCCACCCAGCGGCAGCATAGCCAGAGAACAAGACATAAGAGAAGGATGAAGAGAAAAGAACGAATGGAAAATGCAGAACAGCTCAGAGAGCTCACAGAAAGTGCATACAGACTTGAGAAAAAGGACAGAAAGAGATGTATTCCAGCTGAAGGTGGTGTGAGCTGAAGGAGAGCATGTATACATGTACACAGTATAATGTTTAATGTTGTTCTAACCATGGTAAGGAAACTGCACTCCATCGCTCTCATGCTTAATCTTCCTCTCCTGCACACTGGCCAAATGGTGCTGCACTGAAAGGCCAAACGGGAGAAGGGAAGAGTTAACAATGGAAGAGAGGAGGAGAGAAAAAGACAGAGACAGAGATACATGGAAAGAATGAGAGAGAGAGAAAGAAAGAGGGGTGGTTAAATAATGGGCAACAGGGGATTTTGATGTTATAGAGTGCAGCAAGTGTCTATAAAATGGTTCTGTCATTACTGCTGGCGGTATCAAAATGGCAGCATGTGAGTGGGAGTGACGGTTATAAAATGTAGAAAACATGAAATTTAACAATTTAGCAGAATCCTAAAAGTCAGATTTTAAACCCAAGACATAAACATTCAGTCGATTTTACATAAAAACTTTTGACATAGTCCTCATCAAGATGGTTAAAAATGCTGTAAGCCAAGGGGTGAGAGGTTATGCTTTAACGTGGAAATGGAAGGCTACACTGACGTTGCTCTGCTGCAATACTCAAGAAAACAGCAATTTGGAAGGTTAAACTCACTAAGATTCCAAGGAATATTGTAACAGTAATAGTTTGACATTCTGGGAAATAAGGCTACTCACTTTCTTAGAGTTTCGATGGAAAAACTGATACTGGTGACTGCACGATAACATACTTATGAAGCTACAGCCAACACTTGGCTAGCTTATTGTCAGCTCAGCACAAAACTTTAAAACAGGGAACTAAACTAACCTGGCTCAGAATGTGACAAACTGCGCCTACTAGCACCTCCAAAGCTCACTATGAAACCCTAGTTCATAATCTACATTTAGTTTAATCTGCACAAAACTCACAGTGTAAACACATTTAATGTTTTACAACTGCAGCTAGCTTACATAGGCTTAGCACTATGACTGGAAACAGGTGAAAACAGCTAGCCTGGCTGTTAGGAAAAGTAACACCTCTTTAGCTCAATAATCAACAATTTAGGTAGAGCAGTCAAAAATATAAGAGACCGTTCATGTTTAACACAAACAGAAATGTGCATGTAGCAGGTGCAAGCACTAACTTTTGTGAGTGAGTGGGCCAAATTATGTCTCTTGATCATCAAAAGCACCTGAGTTGCATGTGGTTTTGTGACCAATGGTACATGCACATTTGGGATTTAAATGTCTACCTAAAACTTGGGTGACGACTATGTTGATGTGAGAGAAAAACATGTGCTTTTCCAAAGGCTACGAGAAACAAGAAAAACAAGAGCTGATGTGAAACAACAACATGCAGGTAAGTTGTTTTGTCATTTAAAATCTTTGTTTTAATCTTTGTTCTAAGCTAAGCGGCTGTTGACTTTAGCTTTATATTGACCTTGAAGACATAAAAATTGTATCAGTGTTCACATGTAACTCTCTGCAACAAAGCGAGTACTTGCCACATTGTCAAACTATTCCTTACATATGATTGGTGATAAACATATAAAGATCTCAAAACTCTAGCTTGTGATAGTTTTGGCCTAACTTGGAAAAGTAGGTCTATTAAAGAAAATAGAACATAAAGGGGATAGATGTTTGTACAAACACAAATCTATTTGGCCTTTATGTGTTATATTTACTGTATATGGCTCTGATTTAACCTTATACACACTGTCACACACACACCCTCTCTCTCTCCTTTCTCTTGCTCACACACACACACACACACACACACACACACAGATTCAAATAATGTTAGTGCTATGCAATAAGAATCAACTGAGCAATTTAAATCCATCTCTATCACTCTTCTCTTTGACAACTCAGATGAAAAACACTAGGATAAATCAGTTCAATGTTCTCAGTCTGTAGTTTAATTAAAGGGTCAGTTCAGCCAAAACAAAAATTGGCACATATTTTCATATATTCACTGATGAGCAAGCAGATAGTAGTTGCAGAGGTCTGGAGATCTGTCAATGACACTTTTACCTTCATGCCATCACAACAGAAGTGAGGTCCTCATGTAAAATATCCACAGACCCCACTAGCATGCACTTTTTTTTTTTTAATTGTATAATTATAGAAAATAGTCACCAGTAGAAATTATCCAGAACTGGGACATTGTTTTTTAACAGAGACCTCTTCAAATGTCACGTTTTACAAAAAATGATGGTCTTTCACTTTCCCTCATTGGGAAGAAGTTTGAATGGAAATTAAAAATCTCTGCAAACCCCAACCGAATCTGTCCGTAAATTCATTTTTTTCTGTGTTTTGAGTAAACTGGCCCTTTAAAGTCCCTGCTGCATGTAAGAAAGGATACAATAACCTAGCTGTGGCAAAGTGACGATCCCTCTACCTCAAACAGGCCTGCATTGCTTAGTGAAGGCGGGGGGTACTGGTTGTAAGTAGAGTAGTAGGTGTGAATGGAAAAGTGTGAAAAGAGAGTTGGGATGATGAGGGGGTCAAATGATGGAGAGAAGGGTCAACACAGTACAGAGGCAAAGGGTGTGTTGGTGGAAAGAAGTGAACTGTGGCTTCTGGTCCATTTCAAGTCAGTGATTGTGAATTAAACATTTAAAAAAATGTATCATTAGGCCCCAAAAACATACTTTTTCAATTGCTTGTTTCTAAATGTGATGGACTTTCTCTGGCTCTTTCTCTCTTGTGTTTTTTAACATCTCCGGTTTCAGAAGTCAATTTAAATTCACTCCAGTGAGATGTCAGAAAACCCTTGTGTAAAGAGTTTTAAGCTTAGAACCAACTATGAGATAAATAATAAAACACTGGATCAGAGCAAAAAAAAACAAAAACAAAAAGGTCTGAATATGAATGGAATTTTCACTTTTGGAGCTTCACTGTTAAGCTCTTATCACCAGTTCAAACATACATCAATGCACCAACTGGATTTAGCAACTTTGAGTGAAAATGGGATGCAGTTGAGAAGTCCTTTGCTAATGGTGCCAGCACTGTCAATCACATCTTATCAAACTACATCCAAACAGTCATAATTAGTCATAATTTTTAAGTTTATTAAGTTTCTTTTAAGAAATAAAAACCAAAGGTTTTTTCTCCTAACTTTAACTGTTTTTATTTAGTCATGAATATTTAAGCAATAGTTGTAGATAGTGTGTAATGATTATTATTTGCTCTTTTATAGAGTTAGGTAAAAAGTTTGATACCACTTCCATGTTTTGGCATTATATATGAAGCTCATGTCAGCAGCCTGGCTAGTTTGACTTAGCATAAAACCAGGACACAGCTAGCCAGGCTCTGTCTAAAACATAAAAGGGAGCCATTTAGTCATAAAAGGCTAAAAAAAAAACACAAAACAGCACTGTTAAAGCTCACTTATTTATGTGCTGTGTCTTATTTATTTAATCAGTATTTTTGGATAAACTGGCCTCTTAAGATAATATTTTTTTTGTACAGATGATGTGTAAATTAGTGAGCTTTATTGATGCTGCTAGGTGGATTTTGTAACTTTTGGACAGAGCCATGCAAGTTATTTCTGCTTGTTGTTTTTGTCTTTATGCTTAGCTAAGCTACCTGGCTGCTGGGCACTAACTCCATATCAACTACACATATAAGAGTAGTACCAATCTTTTTTATCTAACACTCAGCAACAAAGCAAGTGAATCCCTAAAATGTCAAAGTATCATAGCCTATTATACAGAGAAAAAGTACATTTTCAGGGGCTTTAAAACTCAGTGTTAGTTCACTGTCCAAAAACACTAGAGGAGCTGCTTCTGCCTCTGTTCAAGTTTTAAATTCTCAATGTCTTTAAACTTTCTAAAAATAAATAAATAAATAAAAATTTTGGTCTGAATTGATGTGGACCTCAGCCCAGCTCCAGGAGAATCTGATGAGGAAGTTATAGCTGAACTACCTGCATCCACATCATTGGGCCAACCGCTGGACTGAGAGCTGCTGCCAGCTGCTGGGGAACGGCCCGAGTAGAAGACATCGTCCACCGGGCTCTCCATCTCACTGTCGTCAATGGACTTGCGCTTGTTGGAGCTAAGAGAAAAAGAGGAAAGGAGTTGATTTTATTATTGAAGGAGGGAAAGAGGAAGGATTAAAAAGAATGTCTTTTTATTGTGAGATTAATGTGTTTGTTTTAGTTGTTTTTCATAAACCTTAACAAACTTAACTTTTTTTTTTTTTTACTAATAAGTACTTGGGGCTCTAATGATTGTTCACATATCGTTTGTGGGACGTTTGAGGACAAATGCAAGTGCTTATTTCCTCTGGAGTCAGTCATATGTCTGCATGAATTCTAAATGTCAAGGTTCTTTCAATGTTTTGTTTTCATATTACGCTTTAGCCAAAGGGAAAATGCAACACAACTGGAGACAATGAGACAAACATAAGGCCAGAATTTACTCAACATGCTGTATCCGTACTGGCCCAGAGGAGCCTCACGCTACGGTCTGAGTGCAGAGGGGGTGCATGGTGATGCTGGAACACATTTGTGTGTGTGTTTGCAGATTCTTATAGACTCACACATCTGTGACCAATAAAATAAAGGGGCTTGTGAGCGTACAATGTTTCACTGCTGATCCAAAATGTTTAAATATGTGTGCGCTCATGCGCACATCTATGTGACAGCATGCCTGTGTGGCTTTTCTGCGAGTGTGATGCAGGGGTCTGTATTTCATTAGTATCAAGGGAGATATTCTGTGATGAGTGTAACTACCTCCGTGGGAGACTTGCATAAAGCTCCATTTCAGTCCTGCAGCATAAGATGAGTGAGAGAGGACGACAGAGGGAGCAAGAGGAAATAACAGAGACAAAAGACACAAACACAGAGTGAGGGACAGATTGGTGGGAAAAATGAGGGGGAATGAGAAGGATTAGCAATGAAGAAGGAAGAGGAGAGGAGGGGAGACCACAATCAAAAAGCAGAGTAAGCTAAGCATAAAGAATACAGCAGCTTTAAGAGGTTATAGAATTAAGAAATGATGAATATTAGTAAGGAAAAAAACACTTTGAGCATTTGTGTTTGTATGTGTACCTGGTGGAGGGGGTGGAGGTGATGGAGCGCCGTCCCAGAGTCACCTGGTTGATGTTGTAGTAGCCGGGGCTGTCTAGGTCAGCCAGGGAGAAGTTGGGACCGGTCGCTGTAGCCACAGGGGCTGAGTGACGCACACACAACAAACACACACAAACAAACATCACATAGGAAAATAAAATCAGACAATTTGCAGCTGCATCTGGTAAAAAATCATGACTTCATTTTCCATATAAGGCTGGTGCTGCTGTATTATTTGTGTTTTTTCTCTGACACTTTAACACTTCTCTAACACTTTTATTTGGTTCAACATCACTTTCTTTTACACTCAAGTAGAGAAATCCTGATTGGATTGTCATATAATTTGTTAAGACATTCATGCATCCCTGATTCACTTACTTTGTCAAGTGCCACTTTGAGGTTCACATTTGTTACTTTTCCCCCCACTGAGGGTGAATCATGTTATTTTGATGATTTACTGATTTTTTACAGCGTCATCATCGAAGTAGGTGGGGTTAGTGTCCTGGTATTTATTAGCTGTTGTTTCTTGACACTAAACTTTTCCTGATGATGGCTTTCAAGTTAAACCCAACATTTTACCCTGGAACAATGCCTTGCTCTTTTTTTAAAATTACCATTTTGTTGAGCATGTTAGGAATTATGAATCTTGTACCTCAAAACACTTTCTGATTTCAGAAAATGTTGTAAATTGTTTCACTTTAAAAAAGGCAAAATAAATTTCTAAGAAAATTTCTAAGAAAAAAATGGCTTCAACAGTTTTAGGGGACATAGCTCCTAAATAATTAAATAACTCATTTGTTTGAAACTATTATCAGCTGTGGATGAATGCACATTTAGTGCTTTAGCTGGTGTTTATTGCAGTAGGATGGTTTGTGTGATTAACTCCAAATAAACTACAGTGTGTTTGTTAGTGGAAAAAAGTAGCATGTGACACATTTCCATGGTATGACTCAGTGAAATGTTTTTTTTTAAGGTTAAAGCACAGAGGAATAAGATATATGAAGTTTGAGACACACAAACAATACTTCTTTTTATGATCCCTTTTTTTTCTTCACGAAAAGGAAAATACATTAAAACATAAGTCCTATCCTTTAAAGAGTAATTTATCCCATAAAGGTGAGTTGCTAGTTGTAGTATAAGGGATGCTGATTTTTGCATGGTGTTATAACAAAGTGACTGAATGAAGTGCACAAGAACTGACAGGGGAAGGGAGAGTGTGTTATCCACGTGAAGACTGACAGGGGGAAATTATAGCTGTGACTCACTCTGCGACACGCGGACCAGCTCGGCTACGTTCCACACCCCTGAAGTCACAAAGCAGTCCTGGAAACTCAAGTGGCCTGGGTAAAAGAGAGGGAAAGAAGAGAGTGTGAGAGCGGGCTGCATACACAAACATGCGTAAAATTACATGTTCAAACAGAGACGCACATATACATGAGACGCCTGGATTAGCGTATACGCTCAAACACATGCAGAGGGAGCTGAAAAATACATGTATGGAAAAGCTTGACAAACTGCCTGTGTCGTCCTGTGGGACCATGTGTTTTCTATAAGATGCAGCAGGCTTGTTGTTGATTGTTTTTGACTGTTGACAGTCCAAAACACACAACCAATCAAGTCCAACAAATGAGTCTAATATCCACAAAGATATCTATATAACATATCGTGTATTAAGATATTTATGTATACATCATGCACATGCACATGTTTAGAGATATTGTGATGCATACACAATAATTGAACAGTGATGCATATACACACAGTAGCACACATCCTTGAACCTCTTTCCTTTTGAGCAGATTCCTATTGCTCTATTGATACTTAAACCTAAACCTTAAGGGGTAAAAATTGTGGTTTGCCGTTAATTTAAAATTAGTTTTGTTTATAATGTGTTAATCAAAGTAGTTGATCTGGGAACTCAAAGACAACACTACAACAAAGTCAACTTGTTAGAGGTCAAGAAACATGGGCGATCCAACATCATGGAAGGTTTTTAAGTCAACAGTTAAGCCTATTTAAACTGTTTTCTTTGGAGGTGAAACCCAAAGTGAGTCAAAGTGTTGTTGACAATCTCTCACTGCAGGGGAAAACTGTGTAAGTCTACAACTACGGTAAACAGGATATGCAAAAGTTAAATGAGTGTACTGGTCTGTCCACTGCGACTGATGTCAATAGATGGAAATATTTTTACTTATCATCTTTCTTTAAGCTTACACAAAAGTTTAGTTGATCTGAGGATTTTGCTTAAAGCCTTTGCCATTGTCTGACTTCTCATGCTGCTTTAAGAGACAAATTCCTACTCAACTCTGCAGCTTCCTCCAGCTCTAAAGAGTATATTAGCCTCAATTAACTTGGTTTTGTAGTCCATTACTCTTTTGGTTCACTCACACCGTACTCTCATGACTGTCACCGAAAAAAGGTCTAAAAAAAACACGGTAGAGTGTCTACACAGCACCAAGCTTCAGACTGATACAGTTAGCAGCTAGCTAGAGAACATACTGAAGCATTTGGCAGCTAAAGAGCCAGATATTTCTCAGCAGTTCATTGAGAACAAAAACATCTCAAAGGAGAGTGAATATTAGACTTATATTCACCAGATGGCCAGAAACAAGACTCCAAATGAATGCTAATGCAACTCCGTCTCTGCTGGATGTGTAAATAGGCAGCTGTTTCCTAACATGCATGCCGTGACAACAAAAAAGGTGATAATATGTCAATATGTTGGGTTCCCAGCTTGTTTCTGATGCAACCAAGTTGCCAAAAAATCTGTTAGACAAGACTTTACTTGGAAACCAAAGTGATAACTCATCAAAACCTACTTTTACTTTATCCGTTAGCTTAGCCTAAACTTGATACAACACCATTATTTAATTATTTATGTCAAAATCCAACATTAGCGAGCTAGCTACAATTTCTCAAACAAAGAATTGTCAAAAGGATCCAAAGCTATTTCTCATAAGGCAAGAGGTACACAAGCACACACACACACACACCTCAGTGTGAACACTGTCATTCACAATAGTACTCAATGTGCTGCAGGGTTCTTAAGGCACGTTTGGGCCGCTCTGATGTTTTGTTAACTTCTCCGAGGAAAGTTTGTTGAATGTGTGACATTCTGCTCCATAATGTTCTGATCTATATTATTCAGGTCTACATGATGTGTGCATAAAGGACACTCCAAGGACACCCTACGCTCTAGGCCCTGGGGTTCCTCTATGTTCTCCTCATTCCCTCACCTCTCAGTTTTCTATCAACCCCCCACCCCCACCCCCACCACCTTCTCTTTTCTCCTGCTCTCCATCTCTCTCTATCCCTGTTCGGGGTTAACCACAGCGGAGACAGCGCATGAGGTCAGTGCTCAGTTCGGCAGCGGACATGTGGTTCCCATCTTCCAATAACGTCAGTGTGATTTATGAGTGGCCCACCACAATCCCAGCACAACCGCCCCCAGTACAGTACCATCAGCTCTCCTTACCATAATAAACTTAGACCCAACTCTGTCGGGACATACACACAGAGGCCCGTACGTAGGGGCAGTGTGCGTATACGGTCTGTGCATGTGTGCAAGTATCTGTATCACTGGAATTATATGTAAAAACAGGTATGTCAAACATTTTTAATGCAAGCATGTGAATGTGCGCAAACAGGACACACTTGTAAACTTACCATTTGGTGGGGGCTTGACGTCTGTGTCTCCTTGCTGGTTTGAGTTGTCTGATTGTCCTGATTGTTCTGAAAGAAAGGAGAGAAAAAAAAGAGAAAAAGAGATGGTTAGTCAGGTGGACAGATGTCTGGACACTACCCAAGGTGAGGGGGCAGGACAGCATCAGAGGGAACTCAACGGGAAATGGCGCCTTCTTTCATTCTTTCCACTGAAGAGAGACAGACGCGGGGCTGAGATTAAAGATGGGAGCATATTTCCGCTCAGGTTGAATCTCAGTTGAAAGTCATAAAATGGCAAATCAGGAGGATGATATCCTCCCTTCTGGAGTCTGTCACTGTGGGAAAATCACCTTTCAAACTTACTCAAAAAGGCTCAAGAAAGAACAATTTTGTTTGGAGTGTCTTAGGAATACTTCCTCACTTTCTTAGGAATAAGTTCTCCCTGGCTTAAAAACCACTTTTCTCTCTTTCTATACTCTTTAAGGGACTCACACCCACTCAAATGGCCCCAGACAGTGCAGGTTGGGTAAATTGCCACAGGAAATCTTAGCTTTTCACTGCTGACTCCTAAGTTGAAGGCTACTTATAAAATGTACATTTTTAGGGTTCTGAGAATTGTTTGGAGTTCATCTCTGGTCTGTGGTTACCTTGAAAAAAAAAAACTTTTTTTCTTTCAATACCTTTTCTGCAGGAACTAAGCTCTCACATAAACACTTCTCTAGTTAAAGCCTTTGACAGAGTAAGTGTAAAAGCTCCCAAGAAACCTCAGCTTCTCCACTCCCTACTTGTAACTTAAGGGTTACTTATAAAATGTACACTTCTGCATTGAGGCATTGTGTGGATTGCATCTCTTGAGTGTGTTTACCTTTACATCTATAAGGGCAAATAGGCAGAGAGCCGTCTGCTTCAGCTAGTTTTGTTTGGCACGCTGGCTGCCATTCTTCTTTAGATGCGTAATGCAGCCTTGTGGAGTTTTATGGTTGTATCATATATACCATTCAGGCCAATTACCCTTCAGAGCCGAAGCTTTAAGGCCGTTCCGGGGCCAAGTCTCTCTCTCTAGAAAGTGGCCTCCTTGCAGACAGTACTAGGCCCCCCAATCTCAACATCTTCTAAGCCCAAATCAGTGTCCTAATCTTGGGTGGCATTAGTGGACAACTTGCCAGCAAACCGCTGCACTATTCACCCTGTCTGTGAGTTGCCAAAACCAAGAACACAAAAAGAGACAAACAAAATCACCTCATCACTCTAGGTCAGAAAGCAGAGGGAAAACCACACTGGGATAGAGTTTCTTTTTTCTTGCAACACTCTTTCCTCTTTCTGCAGGAGTGAGAGTCCATCTTTACGTCTTTCCCTCTCAATCCCTCTCACACTCGTTCTGTCTCTGCTTCTCTTTCTCTCTCGTGCTGTCGCTCTGTGGAATCCTGGCAGCCATCTTAGCGCTTGGCAGCCATCTTAGCTTTGGCGGTACCCATGCATTCCTGCTAGCTGACGGCACACCCACACACACACACACACTCACACACACGCACACACACACACAAACAGACACACATGCTTGCAAAGCACACTCTCTCACACACACACAGACCCAATGGTCTTAAAGATAAAAAGACCAGCTGAGGATATGCAATGCAAATGGAGTGAGGATAAAACCACTGAGATGTTTGTCTGCAATTCTGCAAGTGTTGCGTTTCCCGCCCAATAGTATGTTTACAGAGATTGCATGAGTTTAATCAAAATGAGAGATGATCACAGACATCAGGCACTCTTATAAAGTGGAGGGACAGAGGAAAACAGGAAAATAAAGGAATCATTCAAGGCAAATAAGGTGATCATATAACATGAACCAAGAATAAACGAAGCCTCAGGCCTCTCTTATCACGGCAGCGCTCACCCCGACAATCCTGATCATGCATTTCACTACAAGCACAAACCGTTAAAACCTTTTGAACCTGCATGCCTCTGAAAAATCGCTCTCGCACAATGTGACAATTTCGAAGCCAAAATTCAGTGCCTAGTTGTCATGACAACAGGGATGGCACACCGTAGTTAAAGTCCCCAGCGATGAGTGGTTGTTGAAGCCTGCGTGTGCATATGTGTCGCTGTTTGGCCTGGCAATTAGTTCGGATGAAGATAATAATATAGCCTACTGGCATGAGCTCAATGTGTTGTTTTGTTTAAGTATCTCTTGGCACCAAACAGACTGGCTGCCGCTGCGCCACACTATAACAAGGTGGACTTTTTACTATATCCATCTTTCTGAATTTTTAAGGTGTTAAATCCACTCATGTTACATTATCACCCAATTTTCTAAACTGGGCTTTCATAACTTCTCAGTTTTCCTGGCAAAAAGTGAGCAAAGTATGTATCTCTACAAGTGGTATGCAAGAAAGCAATTCCAACTAATGCACTCTGCAATATAAGTCAAATAATCTTTGAAAGCATCCTTTCCTAACCTTTATGAACTGTTGATCCTTGAAAAAGAAGCAATATCTCATCCTGACTTCTCTTAATCAAAATTACTGTTTAATTTACAAGACTTTGAAGCTTTGTTAAAGTTATTGTAGCAGCATGTTATCAACAAAAGCAAAAAAAAATACAAGTTGGGGTCCACTATTCTATTACATGAATGTGGATCGTTGACTCTACAGTGCTACCTACAGGTTCACAATTTTATTTTTCTAATGGCAACTGTTATCTTGCTTTATATCGGCAATATTCTTTGACCAATTAGAGGCATTTTTTGCCCTCAATCACTTTTGAAGGAAACATCCTGTTCTTTAGACTTTAAATGTGTCAGCTGGTTGCTAACCATTACATTCTACCCTATGATGTTGGCCTCAGCTGGCTGCTGAGGCAAAGAAAATGGTGCTGATTAGAGCTGTTAGAGTGAACCAGAACAGTAAAGTTGCAAGCCAGAAAACCAAAACCAAAGACGCTAAAATGGTCCATTGGGCTGAAAGGAACCACAGAACTGGATGATAATTCAAAGTGGGTCACCGAGAGCAACACCTGCTGCTTTGCAGATTTATTTTTTTGATTGACTCTACCGATTTTACATAAGAAAAAATATATAATATAATAAGAAGTGCTACTTTTATGGTGCAGCTATTGTTTGGGTTTGCTGTTTACTTTCAGTTTTTGCCAAAATCATTTCCTGTTTTTCAATAATCAGGGTGCCCTTGACCACTAAGAGGCAGTAATGAGGACTTTGATCGACCACTAGGACCTGGAAGATGAAGAAGCAATGTGGACCTCTGGGTAGGAAGCATTCTCTGAATATGTGTGAAACAGTCTTAAATGTGGGATGACATTGGCGGCTCTGTGTTAATGGGAACTGCCACCTTTTAATATCTCTGCAATCAATACAACAAATGCACCATTTGCCCATCAAGTGTAAGACCATCCATTGGTATGGGGCCAACGCTGACAAAATAATAATAGATGTACTTTGGAGAGACAGAAATATGAGTGTTATTACATTCACTTGTCCCTACACTTTTAACACTCAGGCTGCAGTATACAGAGTGGAACCACATAAGCATTAATTAACATGCTGGTTCAAATGTTAGCATGTGCACGCACCAAACATGGATACACATGCCTCCAAAGCACAAACATATTCTTGCAAACACACACAAACGTACACACATTCACATTCACACACACACGTTTAAACAAAGATGAATCACCCTTATCTCCTGCACACAGTCGCCCCAAGGCCCCCTGCACACGCCCCGCCAGAGATAATACAGCACAGACACACAAATATACCAAACTATTGCTCAAATCACACTCACACACACACATGCACAAACACAGTGAGTTCATTTTGTGTCTAGGTCAATATACAATGACTGGTGATACACTCCTGGAGTGTGTACACAAAAGTTAACACTTGCTATACATTTATCACACTACAGATGCAGACAGAGGCTAATAACTCACACCCAGGCTAATGTACACACACTGGAAATCACACTTACTTAATCACTCCATTCATCATACACACAGACACAAAAATAACACACCGCCACATATTCACACCAACACGTAAACATACACACGAGTGGAAATCATTAAGAGACACTTCAATGTAAAATCACATACACATGCTCACTTGCTTAGCGCGCAGGCAGCCGCTGCCAGCGCTAATGGACTCATTTACTGTGCGCACATTCATGTACGAGTGCACATTGCTCACACAGGCACTTTATTTTTTTTGCTAATTTACCGAACGGCTTAGAGTGTTTGTTTGTGCATCACAAGCACACATGAGCAAACAGCCCTCTGTAATCTAATGTGCAGTAAGTGAAGGGGATTTTTCAGACTGATGACAGCCTATAAAATCAACATCACCAGTCCAACACTTGAAATAAAATGTAACAGCTTTGGAGGTTAAACTTGATGATGGTTGTAAGGAAAGACATCAGTCAAGCATGCACACTCACATACACTCAGGAATACATTTTTCTCATAGTCAGTGTTAACATCTTACTGTTACTGTTTCTCATAAAAAATTGGAAAAAGTCATTCACAAAAGCTTGATTTACCCTTTGATCAGTCACATCACATTCCATTATATATTTCCCTATAGTGAGCTGAGGTCTCGTCCCTTTTGGTGCAGTACAGAGACCTTATTTCAGAAAAATATGTATGAGAGTCTAAAGAGAGAAACAAATACATTTTTGATTCTGTTTTAATTGTGTACATATGATCTTTGTCAATTTAAAAGAACTTTGCAACCGAAGTAAGTCGCAGTTTGATGTAAAACAGTTAAAGTTTAAGACTCTGGAATACATATTAAGAAATACTACACTATCAAACATTGCATAAGTCATGCCATGATAATATTTTCTTGTGGAACCAGCTAAATTCCTATCCTAAGGCCTAGTTGTCGTTGTTATACTGACATACAGAGAGATGCAGTTCACTAAGTAGTTCAACATTAAATCCAATGGTATTTTACTATGTTTACAACAACCTGTCATCCTTATCAATGTGCAAATTGATCTTTTTAATTCATTAAAACATCATTTGTTTCATTAATGTCACAAATGAACGAGGATTCAAAAAAATTATTTGTCTCGTCATTGATAACTGTACTTATTTTTTTGAAAAAAGGTCTCAGGATGTCCACTGGAAGAGGTGGGACTTCAGCTCGCTGTGCATGTTTCCAGCTCTTGTTGATCATTCTACTAAATCTATGATGTGCAAAATCTGAAAAGAGAGAATTTTTCTCTTGACCAGCATACAGAACCACACTGACCCCACACACATCTGTTTGTCCCACTGCAATAAAACAGAATCATTGTAACTCTTATTGTGGCCTTTGCTGCACTGGTTTAACCTACTAATTTTTTAATATGTCTTAAGCCAGTCTTGCAGCTTTATAGAAATGCAATACAAAAATTACTGGAGCTGCCATCCAGAAGGGCTAAATGCTATTTAAAATAAATTGTGGAAGGTTGCAGGTTTAAATTCAAGGATCTAAGTGATTAAATGCTAAGAAATATGTTTAATCTTAAAACCTTGAACAAAGCATTTGTGCTCTTACTAGTTGGAACAGGCTGCTTTCAAATGTGAACATGACACTTGACATTTATAAATACATGCAACTGCATGGATTTGACTATCAGTATAGCTGCAGCCTGCAACTCATGACCCCTCTGACTCTGTCTCTCTGTCTCCACCCTCTGTGTGCTGTGTCATTTAAGGATAGCTCCCCAGACATGGTTCAGTTCACAGTCAAATGATAGGGGCCTCTTCCTACGACTCGCCCCTGAGTTCTGCGGACAAATCAACCACTGTTCTCTCCCTCTTCATGCCTCTCCCTTTCACTTTCTCAGGCTGTAACCCCACCGATCTTCAGCCTCCCTGACTTTTGCCTATAAGAGTTGTGGCAATGTAGGTCATTCTTGGTGGAGTGTGTGGGTAGCAGCAGCAGCGGCAGCTAAGTCTGAGGCTCTGGGTTAATGTGGGAATGCAGCTGTGGTGTTGTGTACATGCAGCTCTAGATGTGGTAAGGGGTACCTCTGACTGTATTGCACTCAATGTGTATTCAGGCGTATGTACAGAAATACTAAATATAATGTAGCATGTATAGTGTACATGGTTGTGCTGATGGAGGATGTATGTAAAGCACACTGTGTGTCGACAAACTGTACTGACTGACACATATATATAAATATATATTTATATATGTACACTCACCAGAGTGTGTTTAAGTGTGTGTGGCTGCACAGTCTCACCCCATCTCTCCACCCCCACCCCCCATCCACCAGCCTTTGGATAAAGAAACCGAACAGCCTCCCCAATTGGGTTTCGCTTAAGAGGTTTATCGGTGTGTTGCTAAACATTCTGACCTTTTTTTTAATCTTTAATGCGCTTAAAATGTTCCAAACCCTCCTAATCCCCACGGCTATCCCACACAGATGTTCACTCAGCTCTTTTATTGGACTTCATTTCAATCTCTTTTTTTCTTCTTCTTCTCCTCCGCCTCCAACACCTCCTTCATTCTCTCCATGTCCCTCTTCTCCCCACTCTGTTTTCATTCGATGACTCGTTTCCGGTTGTTGAAAACTACTCATAGCCTTCTGATCATCCCCCCAATCTCTGTCCTTCAATCTTTCACAAGCAAAGCTGATCCTGACCCTGGTTTATAAGCCAGTAGTTCTTATTGGACACTGCAGCCAGGGAGTAGTTGGTGGCACAACATATCGGTCACAGGAATGAACTCGACTCAACGCGGTCACCGTTAGGATCATAAAAAATAAACACAATTGGGACAGGGGGCCACTTTCCCCAAAGATACCCCTGAATATTTCATGGAAATTAGTTTTATTAGATAATGTACAGTTAGGAATAACAAGATAATAACAGGGGATGTGATCAAATCAAACTGAGTTCCTTCTGAGCCATTAAAACACCTGGAACATCTGCTTCAGCTGATACACATCTGAGTCATCCATTTTTCCTTTACACTCTCCATCATGCTCTTATTAACTTATGTTCCAACATGAAAAATTTTAGCGTGTCTTTGTATTTTTTTTTTCACATTTAGAAGACAGTTCTAACACATGAGACAAAGATGAGACAGTGTGATGTTTACCTTTCATTCAAGTTACAATTAAATAGATCAAGCAAATGTATCCTGTATCTTGTATTACTGTTCTTGCACTAAATCTGCTTGAATCCTGTTTTGTTTCCTTGATGGAGATTATAGACAATTTTGTTTCTGCATCTTCACTACATCAAAAGATTCTGTGCTTTGCTGCATAATTTTGTAATTGTGTCCTTTTGACTTGTCTTTTAGAAGGAATATTGACTTATGAGGGGTTGGGGGTCAGGGTGGGGTGGGTGGGGTGGGATTTTAACTTTTTGTGCCCTAACAGTGTCAACTGTTTGTAACCTGAGAAGTGAAAACTTGGGCAAAAACATTCCTCCATGAACTTGGTCCTCTGATTGTACTGTAATGATTAGCAGTGACTCAGATCAGTGTATCAACATATTAACCAACTCTTCTCCTCACTTCTCCAGATTTTTGCAGTCAGGGAACAGTGTTTTAAACAATAAACATGTGGGAACAGTGATGAAAAAAAAATAGGGTTTTATGAAGTGAAATGAACATGCCCCCCATCCCCAGTGGAAATTACATTCTTAATCTTCTGACCAACAACAACAACAAAAAAAAAGTGTTGAATGACTCATGTTGTGAGCACATGTTGTCAGGTTTGTAATGAAAAACAGCATCCTTCCAAAAGCACCCAGCACAGTGTTCTGTCACTGGAATGATGGCCCATTAATTGTCAATGGTGCAGCTCATTTTCACTACAAATCAAGATTGAGCTTTTAAAGATTGTAGGATTAACACTCTTGGCTCGCTGTTTTAGGATGGATTTTCCCTTCCGCTATTTCTGGTGCTTTCCTGGAAAGTTTATTTGGCTTCCACATCCACACCCTACCTATTAAACCAGCAGCTGAACAATCTGGCTATTCCTTCAGTACTATGGTGTCAAAATAGCAGTTACGGGCTTTTAGGCTTTTGAAATTCCCATCTTTTTGATCCGCTGAAACATTGAATCAAGTCTATATAATCAATCTTTGTTCCCACATTCACTGCATAAGTGACAATAGTGCATCTCTATGTAGTTCAGTGAATGTCTGGCGTGTAACTCCATGTGACAGCACAGCATGGGGCGATGTGATTAATTGTGAAATGTGTTTCTGTGCTGGTAGTGCTGAAGTGTGAATGTGTGGGTGTGAAACTATAAATACATCAGTTGATGGCTATGGATGTGTGATTGTGTCTTATATATGTTTATGATAGCGTATATGTGCAAAATTTTCTGGAGAGCACATGTTGAGGCACAGTCGGAGATAAGCGTGTAAACATCTGTGACTGACAGGCTGAGCAGCAGAGTGTAGGAGGGAGACGGCGTTCTTTTTTAAAAGACACACAACATGCATGTGCATCAGCATGTACGGCAGCTCGTGGGAGTATCTGCACGTGCATGCTCCCTGCGAGTCTGTGTCTATACGTGGGAAAGTTCAATAAATTGAGAGAGATAATTCCGTGTTAGATGCACATCTGTGTTTTTTTTGTGTGTGTGTGTGTGTGTGTGTGTGTGTGTGTGTGTGTATCTCTGAGTGTGTGCACTGCGTGGCCGCCTGGCCCGAGCCCTGTGCCAGCAAGGAGCAGGTGTGGGGAGGCAGCCCTGCATTGCCCGTTGCCCATCTGCGTGGCCGTCTGTGTGCCGCCTGCGCCCTCTCTGTGCCAACGCCACACAGAGCTGGGGAGCCAGGGGGTGAGAGGGGGGTGAGAAGGGGTGAGAGGGGCCTAAAGGGAATCAACCATGGGAGAGAGGAGGGCAGGGGGTAGAAGGATGGAGGGGTGTCGGGGGGTGGGGATGTTGTGTGGGGGAGAGGGCTGGCTGGCTGCCCATGTATATCCCCCCACTCCTCCTCTCTCCCTCTGCCCTGTTTCTTTTATCTTTTATCTGTGCCTATGCTGATGAGCTGTGATGTACAGGGAGAGATAGACAGGGAGGGAGGAAGAGAGAGACAGAGACAGAGCTCTTTACTATCCCGCTTGCTCTGCCCAAAGTACTTTCTGTACAGCAAGTTTAAAAAAAAAAAAACATACGATCTGAGACCGATGTCGAGAGCCTTGACTGTTGCTCTGTTAGAAAATAATAGTGAATTCTCTGATTTTGACTCCCTTCCTTGTGTCTGTGCTTCAAATCCCTCTATTCAAACATTCACATTAAACTGAAAATGCATATGGAGAGGTGTCATTGCTCCATTTGGCCAGCAGATGTCACTTGTTGGCAGTAGGGCTACAACACAGCAACACATGCTAAAGAAATCTGCCTCTTGCAGGGGGAAGAGAGGGCAGTGGGAAAGATTTCAGCAGGGCTGCCACGGCTGTAGCACGAAGAGAGAGCAGGGATGGGGGTGAGGGTGGTGGAAGTGGAGGGTTTATGGCTGAAAGCTTTCTGGCATATCTTGCACCAGTCAATAATTCGACTGATATAAAAGAAATATACTTGTGGCAACAATAAATTAACTCAATATTTCTACAAATATCCTTTTCTTATTGGTATCCCAAAGGAGAACTGGGTGTTCCAGATCACATTCTGTGGAACATGCTTGATATCATAAAGTCACAGCCGGCCTGATGAGATGGACATTATATGCGTATTGAAACACTCAAAGTCAGTCCTCGCTTTAGATACCAGCGGGCTTGTTTAAACTGCACTGATGATTTGTGTATATTACGTTTCATACAAACAGAACTGAGTTTAAAATGTATGGCATCAAGGTTCACAGCTTTGAGTGAAAGACATGAGCCACCTTGTGGTACTCCCACATTCCCCATATTGTCATATATATGTTTATGTGTTTGTGTATGTGTGTGTGTGTGTGTGTGTGGGTATTGCAGGGTCTGGACACAAGTGGGAATGGGGATCATGTGATGCCAGTCTTTGCCAGGGAATGGGGGGAGAAACAGAGAAGAAGGAGGGGACAGGGATATAGGAAGAAAAGGAAAAAAAGGG
Source organism: Ctenochaetus hawaiiensis (assembly GCA_029783645.1). Classification (NCBI taxonomy): domain Eukaryota; kingdom Metazoa; phylum Chordata; class Actinopteri; order Acanthuriformes; family Acanthuridae; genus Ctenochaetus; species Ctenochaetus hawaiiensis. The sequence continues at coordinate 19,101,441 of JAPZDY010000009.1, read as the reverse complement.
AAGAGAGTCAGGCAGAGGAGAGAAGTGGAGACAAGACAAAAAAGAAGTGAATGAGAGAGAGGAAGAAAGGGAGGGGGGGGAAAGAGTGATAGACCGAATAGGGGGGGAGGGCTTGAGGGGGATTGTGAGAGCTGTGGGAACGTTTTGCCTCGCCAAGAAAGACGTGAGCAGAGAGAATAAAAGAAGGAATGAGAAAGAAAGAGAGACTTGTTGGCAGAGCCGAGGAGGAGAGGAGAGGCGGGTACAAGGGGGAGTGAAAGCAGCGTACAGCGGGCACCAGCTATGGAGCAGACGCGATCAAACGCAGCACTACAGGGGAGACGAGGAAAAGCAAACACACACAACAACGCAGCCAACAAGAGGCAGCGCCATCACTCTGCGAAAAAAGCCAAACATTCTGAAGTATTCTCACAGCTTACTCCCATTAATAAATCTCACACACACCACCATGAACGCAAATGGGTGTGCTATGATCCCGACACATCACTGACAGGGAGATCATGGCGACCCGCCATTTAAACCACGACCCTCGTGTGTCTGTGTGTATTGTGGGGACTGTGGAAGGAGCTGAGAGCATGACCTTGTGAACTTTCGGCGAGGCTTTTTATCATCATTCCTGCACCGTGCCACTTCCCCTTCAGGACAAAATCTCACACACCAAACACACAATGGACAAGTTCGTCTGGCTCTCAAAACGGAAAGGAGTTAAATTACAACAATCAAAGCAAGATTTCTAACGGCCCTCAAAAGTTCTGTCTTTACTGTGTCACTTGGTTTGATTTAGTGTTAATTAGTTTATAAAGATTGGTTTAAATAATATCAACTAAAATGATGAGAGCTGCTCTAATCTATATTTTTGTATAAAAAAAATGTATCAAATGATTATGTGTGAAGTTAAAGGTGTTGCTTGAAGTGAGAAACCCTAAGAGAATTATCTCTTGTCTACGGGTCCAATCAGCTTTACAGTGTAAGAATCTTTTATTTTGGTTTTGCAGCCTACAATGTCACTGTTTTGGTACACTATCATAGCTCTTATTAACTTTAGAACAAGCAGCATTCAGTAAAAAAGCTCTAGAAATCCAGTACTTGTGCAGCGGCCAATGTTAGCAACTAAATAATGAGCATAGCAAGCATTTAGCAGCTCTGGATTTGTCTCTCAGCAGTTGATAAAAATCACAGCAGAGCCAAAAGTGAACATAATACTGAACTTATAGTAGTCAGGTGAATAAATACATGACATCAAATGTATGCTGCTGTCTCCCCATTGCATAGGTTTACATAAGGCATTTTTGCTAAACATTTTGCCAACTTGTTGCACTGCCCCAAATAGTTGAAAAAAAAACACTACAGCAGGTTTAAAGACAAAATGTAATAAAAAATACTTGTTTCAAGTATGTCCACTTGTTCAATTGTGCTTTGTCATGTGCTAAAATATATGTCAAAATAATGTTAAAATGCCCCTGAACTTGGAGGCCAACACAAATATATAAGTTACCTATAGCTGGACAATATGGTTGAAATCACAGTAATTTCTACAACATGGCCTTTGCAAGCATAATCACTTAAATGAATTTACTTTTCATGCATTAAAATGGGCCTGAACTCTTTTTGTGTGAATCAAAGACTTTCATTAACAGCTATGTCAAGTTTCAATTAGATAACACTAAAGGTTTCGTGTTTTTTTGCATGTCAAAATAAACAGTATAAATGTGCTTTGACTGCAAAGAGACTGAAAGCCAGAGCTTCTTTGCTTCAGGAAAAATGTCATTTGAACAGTGTATGGGCAATGTTCACATCTTAAATGGATGTCACCATCAGGGAGAACCACGTCACCCCTCTCCCATTTTAACATAATGTCAACAAAATATTGAAATTACAAGACAACACTGTTTGCATCACATCCTTTAGTCTGATCCAGCTTGGGCTAGAAAACACTAACGATTTATTTTGGGTTTGTGAACTATGCAAATAAATGCTCCCAAATCTATCTGGGGCTTGGAGGACGTGTTTTATGAGGTTGTAAAACTCCACACAAACACATAAAGCAGGCCTGTAAAAATAATGTGTGCTCTGCATAAATGCTCATTTGGACTAATGAATTAGGGGAGCGATGAATGGCTGTGTAAAACTTCACATCCTCCCTGGGTGATGCCATTGGGGACATAATGTATGATGGGAGTGATTTGTGAGTCTGTATGTTAGTTTTTCTGTGTATTCATGAGATGTGTGTGTTGAGGGAGGGGCAAGTGTGTTGCTGTGTTTATATGTTTGTAAGCGTCTCAGCTAGTTCTTCATATGCATGACCCACGCCATGCTGCTTAAGTCCTTTTAGATTAGTGTCAAATAAGGAAACTGAATGAAATGCTTTGACAACTCAGGTCCACAATAACACACACATACACTCACACACACAACAGAAGCACCAACTGTGGCTTAACTGTGACTGGTGCTTAAGTACACCTGGAAGCAGATCTGCACACATGCTCCTGAAAAGGTGGTGGCTTTCCCAAGCAAATCGGAAAGAGGTTCAAAAGCCCAGTTTCTAGGAAAGGAACAGCCAGATCTGCATACCTACGTAGAGCAAGAACTGAAGATTTATTCTTTCAGCTGACAGAAAGACAGAGAGGAGGAGGAGGAGGAGGAGGAGACAGACACGCAGAGAGAAAGAGATCGAGAGTAGCAGATGAGGCCTGAGAAAAAACAATCAGCCAAATGAGGGCACAGACAGAAAGGCAACCTTTGACCACCAGCTGTCTGAGAGTCACCGCCCAGCCGCATTTGTCAGTCTGTGTCCCCAGATGAACCCGGCCCAAGGGTCAGTGGCTCCCAGCACAGCCGCGTGTTTGTGTGGTTTGTTTCCGTGTGTGTGCACACACACACTGCAGCAGACTTGTGCACACATGCATTAGTGAGTCTTCCAATGTTTGCGTGCGTGCCCGTGCGTACAAGCTGTCCACTATCTGTGTCAAAGCTGGCTTTATCTCTCAGGCAGATAAGGTGAGTAAACAACTGCCCTGGCCTTCCTGTCTTTGACATGGTAGCTGATGAAATGCTACCGCCTCCTGCCTTTACCAAATGTTCTCCAGTATCAGGCCCAGGGCACTGGGACACACAAACAGGCGAGTCCCAGGCTCCAGCTGCAGCCACAGGCCTGAGAGTGAAAGCCTACTACAGGGCTAGTGTTGTTATTATTATTATTATTATTATTATTATTATTATTATTATTATTATTATTATTATTATTATTATTATTATTA
>JAPZDY010000009.1:19063828-19080984 GCA_029783645.1 Ctenochaetus hawaiiensis | reverse complement strand
AAATCCCATTGACATTTGTAATAAAATAAATAACTAAAAATCAAGCCTTGGAACAGAGCCTTTCTCAACAGTATGTCATAAGGTTCACTTCACATGTTTAGATAAGGGCAGTAATTTAAAAAAAGCCTAATATCATTGTTTATTAGACAGGTTTTTTAGAGGTCTTGAAAACACTTGAATTTCCCACAAGCCCCAGACCTTTGCGGGTTTAGGAGACAAGTCCATGGGTGAGAGGCTGTGGTTAGCTCAGACCTGTCTGGCACAAGAACGGGACAGAAAGAAGCGAACAATGTCAAAGTTGTAAGACAACATCAACTGTAGCAAAAAAAAAAATTGGAAAAATTACTGCAGAGGGTAAGTAGATCTAATGTTTTGACAAAACCAAGTTATGATCATGTGGCCACTTTACCTGTGGGGTGAAGATGCCAACCACAAATCACAACTTTTTCCCTGGCTCATTATCTGTCATCAGTCTCTGCCAACAGCAAATACAGCTTAAAAATGCTCACAGTGTACTGTAACAGATATTAAAAGTAAATGGTTTGACGTGAAGTTGGATGCTAATTTTTAAAGCAAAGTTGTCCATGAGTTAGTCACACAAATAAAATCATACATAATAAACCTCTCAAACATAGCTGTTATTTATTTAGGAAAAAGAATATTGATTTTGCACAATGTTTATTTTATTAGTATTTATTAGTAATTTTTTCTAACCATATTTAAACTGAAGTGCCTTTTTCCACTTCCACTGACGTCGAGTCAGTAAGTAGAACCAACAAATTTTCTTAAATTGCCTGTTCGTGCTACTTAAGTACAAATTTGTTCATTGGAGTATTTGTGCATGAGGCCCATTATTCCCATTAACAAGCCTGCTCCATCATGCTCTAACACCTATCCTCACCAAAGAGCAGATCTTAATCAAGCATTGCTGCCGGGTCACTGCACTGCACATAACACACACACACACACAGAGAGTATAAAACATAAGGCAATGATTAAGTTAATGTAGCTGTCTAACACACAGAGAAATACTGAAAGCCATTCAAGTGTGTGACGGGACTTTTTATTGTCCAAAGGCTGTATTGTCCAAACCTTGAGGAAAAATTGCCTTGATGAGAGCGGACTGTTGATTCAGGGCTCAGGCCAACCAGCAGGAGTAATATAGCCAAGTTTTGCAAGTCTGCCTTTATTTATTTGGGGTTATTAAATTTTCGTTTTATTAACAATGCCTCAGTGCTGCACTATTTGTCTTTAAATGTGTATTCATTTTTTATTTATAAGTGTCATTATCTAAACATTTTATCTTTATTAGCCAATAGAGAATCCCACTGGGCTTACTTGTGCTGCTGTGGAGTGTTTTTGAAGTCTTTGTTTTTTAAACTGATTTGTCTTGTGGCTAATGTCTGTCTTTAGACAGTAAATTAAAGTCTAGTTTTGCATGACTAAGAGAATTGTCAATTCTTGTATGCAAAGAGTTAAGCTTGTTTTTTTTTGAGTTGCAGCATACACGCCAGTGGTGAGAATTAAAGACAATGAGAAGGAAAACAGACCAAAATGACTAGGAAACTATTGTGAGAGATGAGATCTTGGAGAACCAGAGGTGAGAAAAGATCACGTTGAAGGTTTGGAGAAGAAAGAGAGAGACGGAGCGCAAATGAAGCGGTGCGGGTGTCTGCTTTCCCTCTGACTGGTGGTGGGCGACTGCAGCCAGCATAAACACATGCCTTCATGGCTCACACATTTCCTGCTTCACTCCACATCCCAGCGTTGGGCCACACAGGCTCAGGACACCGCAGCAAGTTGTGTGTGTGCGTGTGCGTGTGTGTGTGTGTGTGTGTGTGTGTGTGTGTGTGTGTGTGTGTGTGTGTGTATTTGCATGCATGCATGTATGGTATGCATTCTCATTGCTATTGTGGTTAACATGGACTCACACTGTTTGTGCAGGTCTTTCTGTTATCCTTATAACTCTGTGCCTGAGCAGTTGGAGGAACACACACACCAGTGCACACATACAAATTACCCTTAAAAACACACATCACAGATGAATGTAAGGGAAGGTATATTTCATATCAGGCTTTGAGGGAGGAAAGAACCAGGTTTATTCCCATCAGATTCTAACATATGTGGTTTAACAGGAATTAACACTATTCATCTCCTTACTTGTTGGCGAACCACTCCTCCCACGGGCAAGATATCTTAATGCATGGTGCTTTGTCTCTCTCTATGGTACATATGTGTGTGCGAGAGTGTGTGTTGCATCATTCTGTTACTTTAAGGGGGAGTGGAGCAGCAAGGTTGTCTAATGTGTTGATTCTACACAGCTCCTTTCATCTCTATAGAGCCTCTTTTCATCTGTAGAAAGAACCTCTTCTATCACCTTTCAGACAAAATCAGGCGGAAAGAGAGATTTAAGACACAATGACGACGGGTAGAGAGGAGCAGGGGTGTGTGGGAGATTGTGAGGGGGGAGAGAAAGATAGCTTGAGGAGAAAGGGAACCAGACAGTTTATAGAGAACGCAGAGTAGAAGAGTCCTTGGGATCTATCAGCCTCCAAAAGGCACTTCCCAAGAAAGGACGGTACTTTTTCCAGTCTCTCTGTTTTGTCTAACAGGTACTGTAAGCCGGCTGTACACTGGAAAACACATTACCTGTCAACTCCAGCTGCATCCTCTTCCATCACCCCTCCGTTCTCATATTCACAAACTCATTTGTGTGTGCTCAATTTTAGGTGTTAATTCAAGGAAACAGCGGAGCAAAAGCTTCTCTTTCCATCCATTCCACCAGCATAGGCTATATAGATTCAAAGCAAAGGGGTCACTGAGGCAAGTCATTCCCTCTCTTCTTGGTAAATGGGGTGTAAAACAGGCCTGGTGCTCAGAGTGGCTGTAGCCCAGAAGGAGATGATTATCTGGGGCTAATTTCACCCGCAGCGGGGCTATAAGTATCCCTTAAGGATCATACAAGGGCCTTATAGACTCTATATAGCACTAGATAAGGTGTCCCGAAAGTGCTTTAACAAGATCATCATTTGGGCATCATCGTCCCTCACTGGGTAACATGGAGGTGCCCATTCATTAATTTGGCTAGGAAGTAACAAGAAAGGAAATGTTGAATGCTACTTATGTGATAAAACATCACTGGACATCATTCAAAGTAATCATGTTCCTGCACAAAGTCACAAAGTAACACATTACTGCCTGACACCTATTTTAGCACTCACATAGAAACCAGCAGGTCTTAAATAAAAGGATAAAATAGACCTGTACATACTGTACCTGTGTCAAACACACAAGCACAGAAAGTTATCACCCCCCCAGTCTGTGTATTCATGTGTACTAACATGTGTCAAGTACGTTTGCTAAGATCATTAGTGTGCCCGACATAAAAGCTGACCATCAGAGGGCCTATCAGCTTACACGAAAATTATTATGAGGCACACAAACTCTCTCATGTGACATTTTGTCTTTCCCTTCAACTGATCCCGCCCCCTCTCTGTCTGTCTGCTTTTCATTTTGCCTGTAGCCCTCTCAAGGCTCAAGTGAGGTAATTTTTTTTTTTTAATGTACCAAGTGACCCCTGTCAGTGTGTGCGCTTGCATATGGATGCATGCATATATACTGTATGTTTGTGCATGCATAAAAGTGTGTGTATGTATATATATATTTCTCCTGTGGGCCCACAGCAATCCTGTGCTCCTCTGAACTGAGCAGTGGGCTGTTTCAGGCAGCAGTCTAACTTCAATTAGCCAGGTTTGACATATGCTAGCATTCTGTACAAACACTGTCCAGTGGTCGGCCCTGCACTATAACCCTGCTATTATGGCTGCTGTGTGTGTGTGTGTGTGTATGTGTGCACGCATGTGTGTGTGCTCTCCACAAAAAAGAGCAAACGCAAGAGGCCACAGAGAGAAAAACAGTACAAGAGATGGTAACTAAGAAAAATGTAGTATCCAGTGAGGATGTTTTTCGGATGTGCAGCCCAGAGCTAAGAATGTTTAAATGTTCTCCCAGAAGAACTAAACTAGTTTCTTTGGGTAGGTTAGGGGAAGACAAAGTAAATGTCAGGGCAGTGCAAAGTTAGTATAAGAAAGGATTTTTGAGCTCAAAACCAGCAGGTGAGCCCAAAGGGGCCATAGCAGCATTGGGTTTAATTCTGAAATATAACCAGATAACTGCTTTTGCTTCTTTGTTTTGAAACCTAATCCTTGCTTCATCGCTTTGTCTGTATACGTCTCTTGCTCTCATTGCTTGAAAAGTGAAATCTTAGTCTTTCTACTGTGTGCTGCAACCCTGGAACTCATCATCTGGCTATGCATTTATAAAAAAGCAAAACAAAGTAGGGGCAGAGGGTAAGTAATGTAGTAAGTGTTTGCTCAGCCACTCTGTAAAACAGGTAACACTGACATCCATGGCAAGGGTAATAAAAAGCTAATTCAAGGTTGCGTCAATCAGCTCACAATAGCCCTGCTTTGTGCTTCAGCTCAGCGTGCATCATGTATAATGTCAGCATGAAACGAGACCAATCGAAACCGAATGAGACTAATCAAAAAGTAATATGACTGTGATTCTCTGGAAATCGCACTTGACCTGTTCTCATACATAGCCAGAGATCACAGACTAATTGAATGTTATGGAAAACAGCCCACGATGTTTAACCTAAGATCTCAATATACTGTATAATGAAATTTACTAATTAGAGAATGTGAATTGATTTAGTGGTCTAGGAAACCAGCGATGTTGTTAATCCAGAGAATTTACTGTACTCTGCTGGTCTGTGATCTAATCTAATTAACCAGTGAAGGCCATCAGATGAAAACCTGTGTGCCTTTCACATTCTGTGAGTTTGTGGCCCGTCTGCCTAACATCCTACCTGCGTGCCTGGACTTATATCCTGTCTGCCTCTCTATCCACCCACTGGACTAGACAAACTTAACGCCTTCCTACCTGCCCACCTAAAAGACTGTTTATCTAACGAAGCTCCAGCTTGTTGAAGCGACAGCCTCCTTCCCTACATTACAGCCTGCCTTTCTCTCCACTTCTTTCACTTACTGACTACCAGACATCGGCTACATTCGGTCTTAGCGGTGGTTCTCCCATAAAGAGCTGCAAAGTGTCAGCCCGCTTGTCTGCCAGCTTGCTGCTCCCATAAAGATGTAGGAATGAGGGACCAATCTCATTAGGGTAAGATTAGGCCAAATCTGTTTGCTGTCCTGGTGCCATTGCTGCTGCTGCTGCTGCTGCTGCTGCTGCAGCTGTGGAGCTATGATGAGTGGTAATGCCATTGCCAGAGTATCGTACCGACTGACATGCACACAAACACACCCACTTTCCACACAATCTAAGTTGTTTCTAGATGCTAATCACCGCTGTCAATGGCTCGGAGTGGGAGAGTTAGCGGTGGCCTGACCAAGTGTGTGTGTGTTGTCTTTGTTCTACTGTATGGTCCAAGCCCACAAACAAGTCCCAAAACACCCAGGAGAGATGAGTAACAGGCCCGAAGTCAGAACCCAAACAACTATAATGTTATGAGAGGGAGACAGAAAAAGCAATGAGTGAGTAAGAGACAGAACTAGGGAGGGATGGAGGGAGAAGGGGAAACACGTGAGGAGGTTAAATGTAACAGAGGGTTTATTGTTTGTGGTTCTTTGGGGAGGGACCGAAGCGAGCGAAGGAGGGAAAGGCAGCAGAATGAGGGGAGGAGTCGAGGAGGAGGAGGGAGACAGTGGGAACAGTGCGTTGGCAAAGGCCAGAGCGTCAAGCAGCCCTGCTCAGTCAGCCTAAACACCGGGGCCTCCCCACCAAATAAGCAGCACAATAATCAGACTAATGCTGCTCAGGAGATGGCCAACACACTGGAAATCAAACAGCTATGACACAAGATTAAACACTCCGCAATAAGGTCAACTTTCCACACTCAGGTCACTCTCAGACTACACACAAAACACACACAAGCATGCGTGCCAGGGAAGGCACTCGACATTTGGTCCTGGACAGCAATCTGATGAAACTAGGACAAGTCAGTCACACAGTCTGAAGTCTGAAAAAACCGCAAACACAGCAAAAAGTGGGCATTCTTTTTAGTAAATTTTAAAACCAAACATTTGACGTTTTGGAAATGCTTGTATTACTTGCAGAGAGTTGCAGAGAGAGGTCAACAAGGGCCGAGGAGATGATTATTCTAGCTTCGCACAACAGCTGGGAAAAGAAAAAAGCTTGACCACCTCTGTACAAAATTCTAAAATCTGCCCACCAATTCCACGTGCTTACATAAGGGCGTAGGAGTGGTATTGCCTGTTTAACAAGAATATGATTGAGTTTGCCATTGATTTTAGTAAATGTTGGAATAAATGGGATGTTGATAGGATTTAAGCATTTAACTGTACAAAATTATGTACTGATAAAATATCAGATGCAGGCCTATGTATTTCAACAAAAGAAAATAAGAAATTTCGGAAAATTTCCTGTTTTAAATAACCTTGATGGCCTTTTAAACTAAGATTACTAAGTTTACAAGGTGCACACAAATGCACCTGAAGTTCCTTTGTTCACCAACAGATTGCAAAGTTTATTAGGTGCACCTGAATGGACCATGAAATCTCTGCTGTTGTGTGTAAAACTCCTGCAGAGACAGCAGAGGACAGAAGCAGTGTAACTGTAAATGACACTTTAACATAGTAGAGAATTTTAGCATGGTTTGTTATTACAAGAGCATTTAGTACAAACATTTATCTGTCAATGTGGCTGATGGTCTTTTGAGATATAATCACCAAACGGAAAATTTACCTGCATTTGGCATCCGGAGGACAAATTTTTTGAGCCTGACATTAACATCGTTGACTCAGAAAATGATGGGAAAAAAATATTAAACCAATAAGTCTTTGGGCTTCTGGGAAGGTATCAAGTATTTTTAAGTCAAAAGGCTTAAATCAAAGTTGATGTCAGGAGTCACCGGCGTTTAAGACGACTTGCAAAGCTTTTTCAGTTTCGTCAAACCAAGTCTAAAGTCCTCAAATTTGTGAATTAGTCTGATTCAAGTTCAAGTCATGTGATTCGAGTCCACACCTCTGGTTTACGAATTCTGTGAGTATCACAGGGCATCTTATTCTGTGACTCAAGGACTGGTATGTACAGTATATGGAAAGTGACACACACGCACACACATATGCACACACTTCCTCGTCAGCTGCAGGAGGACGACCAGCAGATAATGATCTGCGTAGGGACCAAGTGGTCTCTCTTTCCCTCCGTCTCTCATTCTAACTCTTGCTCTCACTCTTTTTCTCTCTCCGTCTTTGACAGACTTTAAGTAAAACCAGCAAACAAGCAATTATTTCTGGCAGCACGGGCCCCTTCTCTCTTCCAAAAGACACGGAGCAGAGGGAGAGGGGGTGGATGAAATCACCCTAACAGATGTGATTTAAATCAATATTACATTATATGTGCCTTCATTTATTTCAAAAAAAGTAAAACAGGGAACCAAACCAAAAAAGGGCCCTGTGATGACTGCTGCCCTTCGCTTGACGGAATAATTGCTTCTAATACATCAGGGTTTTTCATATTTTAATTTCCTTTTACCCCCTGCGTGTCCTTCTTCTGTGTTTCTCCAGGTCTTAGCAATCCCCCCGATGTTAAAATAATATCAGGGAAGGAGAAAAAAAAAAAAAAAAAAAAAAAAAAATAGGCCGAGCTGTCAAACGTAGAGTTTTAACACAAACCATCTGGTGGAACGATGGAGGTAAACAGGCGCAAACAGAACGAGGCCGGGAAGAAGAGGAGGGGTGGAAAAGGGAGGCAGCTGAGGGAAGAGAAAAGAAGCAGAGATCTTGTGAGAGGAGATGGGGTGAGATAAGCCGAATGTTACGGAGGAGGAGTTGGAGTAATGGTAGATAGAGGCGGTAGGAGAAAAAAAAAAAGAGGAGAATTTGGATGCAAGAGAGGGGAAAAGGTGGAGGATGCAGAGGAGGAGGCGGAGAGATGGATGATTGGAAGAGTAGGGGGGTGGAGAGGGTGACAAAAAATGTTGTCTGGGAACAAATTAAGGTGTTGTAGTCGAGACTTGACAGAAGGAGAGGAGGAGTGGGAGCCTCAAATACTCCTCTGTGCTGTATCCATTGCAACAGAATATGGGACAATAGAGGAGCTTTGTTCCTAAATGCCAATCTGAACATAAAAAGTTACCTTGCAGTAACTAAAACACAGTTCCAATTACTAAATTCCTCTAATTAAAATCTGCAAACTTTGACAGTTTTAGGAAAAGTGTGAGCCATGGATATGTTGTTGCTGAATGAAAACTTTTCCTTACCATCAACAGAGAGATATCTTATCTAAATACTACCAAATACTAGTAGTAAGTATTTATATTTCAAGCATTTGGCTTACAGCACATTTGTAAATTTCCCTGACTATTCAGCCAAACTTTTGTTGATGTTGATAATGTGAAATTTTTCTATCAGTCAGAGTCAATATTTTAAGAATATTTAATGAGTAAGTTTTTGGCAACTGGTAGCGCAAAAGAGCAATGTCGTCATTAATGAGCCCTCGTTTTGTTTGTATTGTGAATTGTGTATATTTAAAACAGCATACAGAACTTCCTGCGCTGACACTGAGCATTAGCATTTTACATTAACATAGTGCTGCAGAGGTGTGCACTGTAAACCTAATTTGTAGAGATACTGTGCTGAATTGTAAGCAGCTCATAACCATGTGCCTGTCCCAGTAAGGAATCCTGAATAGCAGCATGAAAATTACAGAAGGAACTGCTAAGAGGAAAGGCTCAAGATTTTTTAAAATGTTTTTAGAATGAGCATATTGAAACAAATAAAGAAATGAAATAGGAGAGGACATGACATCCAGGTTAAAGATAGGGAAACACTTCTTCAAACATACAACAGCACCAGTGGATCTTACCTTTAATTGGGACAGCAGCAGGGCAGCAGCAGAAACATAGGGGGAAAAAAAAGAGAGACTTTTATTAGAATCACGTGTCAAACACTTAAGTCTACAAAGCTAACAGATATACATGCCCCCCTTTGTATTAATCCCAAAGACTATGAAAATCCACTGACTTTTCCAACAAATGTCACCATGAGGTTGATATTTGTGGTAAAAAATGAAATATCTTAACAACCACTGGATGAATTGCTGTGAAATTTGGTACATATACTAATTTCTTCAAATATTTTTAAAATAAAAAGTAAATTTGGGTACTGTCTTGTACTTTGGCTCATACATAATGACCCCAGTTAACATAATGCTTCATTTTTTTGACAAAAACCATCAAAACTAATAGCATTCTCATCAGCCTCAGCTAAACTTTGCGCTAAATGCTGATTAACAAGTGTTAGCATTCTTACACATTCATTAACTCAGATGGTGAACATGATAAGTCATTATCTTAATATCCTTGTGAGCTTGTTGAAAATAGCTCCAAGCCTTGCTGTGCCTCACAACAAAGGTTCAGAGCCGCTAAAGGTCTGTTTTTTTCAAAAAGGAAAACATTAGCAGAAGCTGACTGACGTTAATTGTGTGAACAATATCCGTGGCTGTGCTTTTAATACACTAAAAACAAGGCGTTTCCTTGATTTCTAACCACTGTTAACTAGGACAGAATCCAGCAGACACAACACAAGAAAAAGGATTAAGTATGTAGAGGAAATGACTAAAGGAACAGGTACAAGAATGCTTTGGTGAAGTCAGAGCCCAGCAGCACGCTCCTGCATGATGTGGATGACTCCTCCCTTCCACTTTCTCTGTATATTCCTCCTTGTGGTGGCATGGCCCCTGTCAGGTGACACAGGAGCTGATGAGGCCTGACAGAAGGTCAGCGACCTCACTTCCTACTCTAATTGGTCTGGGGTGATAAACCGGCCCCCTGGGACTCAGGGAGGTGTGGGCTTGGTGGAGCAGGGAGGAGCTAGGAGTTGTGGAATTGGGTGAGTAACGGGGGTCTAGCGAGGCCTCTTCTAACTCGAGCATTTGGTAATGTGCTAATTAATTTTAAGAGTTCAACATCCTTCTCTCTGGCCCTTACTAGAAACAGATGTTGAGCTGAGGGGGGAGGGGAAAGAAAAGGTGGTGGTGGTGGTGGTGGGTGAAATGGCAAACGCTGCTAAACGAAACCCTGATACAGATCTCCAGCAAATGAAGAGGAACAGCGAGTGGAGGATGAAAGAATAAGAGAGAGAAAGAATGTTGCAAAGTATCTGAGTCACTTCGCCGCCCCGCTCTCTGACAGGTGAAGCGCATGACAGTGCAATTTCACACCTCGCTGAGCGAATGACAGATTCTTCTGTGTTAGCAAGGAGGAGAACAAAACATCCTCCTGAGAAGTCGCACACGTGCCCACATGCACGACTCACACACCCGGAAACAGAATGCAACAGAATGTATTCTGCTAACACTTACAGGTTACACCCTGAGAAAAACACAATGGCCTATTCATGAGATACGTGTGTGTATGCAATGACACGTGTGTGTCTGACACACCGAGAGGAGGGGGCGCTTTCGAGAGGCATTTGTAACTTAATAAAGATAAAGAGAGGATGGTGTGCATGCGAGGGGGTGGGGGGGGGAGTGTGTGTCTGTGTGTACTGAGACAGTCAACATTGAAATGCTAAGTTGTCAGCAATGAGTGCAGGATAACAGGAGCATGAGTTCAGCCTAATGTGTCAGGGGGATCTGGAAGTGATCTGAGGCCCTGACATGAAAACAGGAGGGGGGGTGGGGGGGGGTGTGTATGTGTGCATGTGGGTGTTCAAGGGGGCAGGAGGAGGGTGGGGTGGGGTGGGGAGGTGCAGGGAGGCCCAGTTGTTGTAACCTCTGACCTTTCGGCACGCTCTGGGGCCTCCCAGAATCCACTTCAAATGCACCCTGCATGGGAGCCCCACGTGCCACAGAGAGAGAAAGAGAGTGATCGGGGAGGGCGAGTCTCAGCTGTCATCGCTGTCACAGAGATGCATGAACACTCAAGCCGACTCACAAAACAAGAACACTGTTTGTTTTCCTGCTTCTGTTCCTGTGAGTCTGTTAACCGTGAGTCCCAAACCTCATGTTGCTCTTTGTCCCTTTGGACAAGTTGCTGCTCCATTCAGACACACATCTTCACACTCGTCTGACAGATGCACAGACAACCACACAAGAAATATTTGTGGATGTGTAAATCCTTTCATCTCCCAGTTTTCACCCTTTATTTCTCCTTAAGTAGCTCCACAAAGTGCTTTAGCCTTGTACCTTTTTTTAAGGTACATTGTTTTATCTTAATCAAACTCTTCAGTAAAGGTAAACGATGTTTACACTGAGTGAAATATGTTAACACTGTGGCACTCAGATCTTTTTAAGAGAAGAAAAGAAAATATGCGTTTTTAATTTAGAAAAAAAACAAGATGATATGAGAAAAAGGGCCGAAAAGGAAAAAAAATTATGTAAAACAAGAAATATGCAGGAAAAAAAGCAAAGAAGAAAAAATATTTCAATAAATCAGTAAATTATTTATACATTTTCTTACTATATTTCTTTAGCCTTTTTTTTTATATATTTCTCATTTTCCCTCTCAGGTTCCGACTGCTTGTCATATTTATTCGGACATCTGCGATCACTGATGCTTGTTGATGGTGATGTATGTGGTTCGTATAGTGTGTGGCTGCCCTGGGCTGTTGCCAGTGGCTTTTCACCTCAGGCACCTGTTGTTGTTTTGGAGATGAGCTATTTAGATGTAATACATTTTTTTGTTAAAGCTGTTAAGTACCTGATGAGAATCTGATTGATTCAAAAATTACACAGGAACAGCAAATAATTAAAAAAATAAAAATATTAAAGAAGCAGAGCATGCAGACTTTTTGCCACAATATCTCCTCTTCATTTAAACACATGTTGGAGGGTTTTCTTTAAGGGGTTTAAGAGGATAATTCTGACTGATACACTGCTGCACTTTCCCTAAAGTCAAAGCCTCAATCAGTGTATTCTTTGTTTTATATTCTCTCTTTCTTTGGCTCGCTTTGAAACTCTTTTTTTAACTCTTGCTCTGGGATTTCCTCAGTGCACGGCAAACCCATCACCGAAAAACCTCAGCCCTGCTCCCCTCTCCTCCTCTGCTGCCCTGCAGAGCATTAGACGTCAAACAACACACTCCCGTCTGTGTGTGGTCTGATTAGTCAGGCCCCTGTGGCTGAGCTCTGACCCAGGGAGTATGCGGCACGGTGGGCAAGTGGGTGGGGAGGCAGTTCGATGAGGGTGACGTGCCAGCATGAGGAAATGCGATATCATCCGTGAGCTGTCAATCTCCACTGAGACAGCAAACCCAGAGTGCCGTTGTCATGCCAACCCCATCCCGCTCAGTTGATCCCCCAATTCTTCTCATAGCCCCCCGGCTATTTCTGACCTATGTAAAACCACCTGACAGTTGACGAGAATCTGTCATCGATCTTGTTTACTGGGTGCAGGAGCGCACGCACGCACACTCAAACAAAGCTCATGCAAACATACACGTCAATGCACAGTAAGTGTGCAGGATATTGATTCACTCCACATTAGGGAATTCCCTTCCAACTTTAACCTCCTACACCAGTAGTAAACACTTCCAAGAGCCTGAGGGTGGATTGCTCATTTACTTTGGCTGTGTCAGCAAGCAGCAGCCACCTTGGCCAGACTGACTCTTCCTGGGTCTCCTCTGGCCCGGAGAGCAGTAACAAAGCTGCAACTGCTACACAGAGAGAGAACACACTGAGGAGACGGAAAAAAGGGAAAACCAGTGGTGGAGAGAAACTAAGATCAACTTAAAGGTACATGTACTCAACATGAGCATTACTTTTGACTTCATGCCTCCACTTCACCACCTGTCACCTACATGTCAGACAGAAATAATGTATTTTTTATTATATTTTTATTTTTTTTTTATTTTCAAGTCAAATTATAGTTTAATGTACATTTAGTGTAGTATGAGTATATTAACACTGTGGTAATTTGCTTGATATTTGTTGCAAATACTTTTCAGGTATTAAGAGCATCTGACATAAACAATATGACAATGTAAACTTATTTAAAAAGTTTCAAAATTGCAATTCACATAACATCTGTCCAGACTCTTATAATACATGTAGTTAAGCCTTTGAGGGAATTGAATGGAGATATGAAGTGTAAAATGGAGGTTATCACATGTTGTCTTCACTTAAAGAATATTTTTCACAGGGGTGCAGAGACATAAGCAAGAGCTTTATCATATGGAGAAATGACAATTGCTCTTGTAGTGGACAACGTTTCAAAAATGTTTTTTTTTTTTTGCAAAGAAGCTACAAATACTAAAATGTTTATGCTTTTTACACATCTTTAACTCAGCAGAGCAGAAGATCTAAACAACCAGCACAGTTTAAAGCACCCAAAATTAACATCTCCAGTAATTTGACTATAAAAACTCTAATTCAAGCATTTAACTTGGCACTTTTTAATGCTGCAAGTGAAGCATGATGACAATTCAGCCACAGTTATATAAAAGCCAGTTTGTTAGGTAAAACATTTTCAGAGTCTGACAACCAGTAATGGAATTTTTACAGCCAAAGGGAAAAAAAGGCCTTCACCAAATCGATTACGAAAGTGCCACAGAAAATATGACTAAAATACTAACTACAAAGGTCAAATGACTAAATCCTGACTACACCAAGAAAAAAGGTAATAATGGGACTTTAAGTCAACCAAAATTAACTGAACTACATGTTATTAGGGTATTTCAAACTCCATCCTGAGCAGCAACAACAGTAACACACTGCTTACACACTGATTAATGTCAGTGTCAATAATCTGTCAGGACATATATAACAATTTATGACTCACAAGGAGCATCACTTAACTGCAGACTCTGTACTTTCACTCAAGCATATTTAGCTGATACCACTTCTGTTTTTTTTTTTTAAAGAATTTGAATGCCAAAATGTTTTAATTTCCAATTTTATGTTGGAATTAATTGGAGTATTTTTTTTGCAATAAAATAAAACAGAAAAAGAGAAACAGAGTGGAAGAGAGGTCCTGCCAACCACCTACGAGGCTCTGTCCCTGTTCATAGTTTCTCTGCACAGTTTAAAAAAGACCAGTTTTCCAGCCAAAGAGTAAAAACACATGATGCAGATCATTGCTTTAGGCTGACTAATAAGAGAGCTGAGCTAAGAGGAAAAGAAGCGAGGGAGGGAGAGTTGTTCTTGACAATATATGACAGCAGTGGTGTCATCGTTCTGAGGGTCTGAGGCAGGTCTGACTGAGGAGAAAACAGTAAAAAAAAAATCTGAGAGTTGGTAAGTTTGTGGACATTCTCACACGCACACACACACACACACACACACACACACACACACACACACACACACACACACACCACACGAGGCGAGTGTGTGGTTGTTGGGAATGGGGTTTAGTTGCTTAGTCCTTCATTTCCTGTGAAGGCACGCTAAAGAAATCAGCAATGTGCTGCAAATGTTGCACAAACAACTGCTGGCCATATTGATGATCACAACTGGCAACATTCCCCAACTGGGTTGATTTGGGCCTGACACTCAACAGATTGAGCTGTGTGAGTCTCTGTGTGCTCACCATCGCACATGTTCTAACTGTCATACCAGTCATCTGCTCGGAGCGCTGTGCATACACTAGGAGCACGCATACGCACACACAGAGTGAAATATTGACACAAGCTGCTGGAAGCCTGGCTATTTTGTGCAGCAAAATGCAGGAAAGGCCTCTTCTTTCAATCATTCAAATCTTGGCCTCTGCAGTTCTGTTTTGGTTAATGTCTTGCTGCTTTTTTGAGGGCCTGAATGCATAACACATGCTAAACGTGTGCACTCATGATAATGCACGGCAGTCTGGATGGAAGCATCTATTTATGCATGCATTAAGCTCGTAGGGCCTGGAATATGCTGATGTAGGCCCTAAGCGATTTACAGGAAACAGGTCTTCAGCTAGGACCCCCAGATTATCAGTTTCTCAACAAATACAGGCCCTGGAGAATATCCCAGAGACCTATAATGACAGACACTATGAATTCTGGAGTCAATGAGCCTAACAAATGTTAACAATGCAGCCCCTCTCGCTGTCGCCCCCTTTTCAGCCCCCAACCACCAGGACCATTGTAGCAATTAGTATAATGAATGTGGTTTTGCTGGTAGGTAATCACATACTGTATGGCACAGCCCCCTCTCCCCACGTACAGGCGCTCGGCTATGAATGCTTTGGTTTCATTACAGTACTCCCCTCAAAAAAAAAAAAAAAAAAAATGCACTCACTCCCACTTGCTTTCCCTCTCTCTTTCTCTTCCTAGCAAGCTCGCCTCCTAACTCCTACACCCTTCCTTTCCGCTCCCTTCAAATCTAAACAAAAGACACATCTGGTCTGTCTCTTACCCCCTTTCTCCCCTCTCGCTTGCTTTCTCTTTAACTCCCTCCTTGTTTCTACTCAGAGTCTTTTTCAACAGTTTCTATCAGCATAAGAGCAGCACTTTGTTGGTGGGAAGAGCCGGGTGAAGGAGCTTTGTTAGGGGGTCAACCACCCGACTTAAGACTGTCGCTGAAGTCCAGCTGACTGTGAAAGACGACCACTGTATCCCACAAGCTCATGTATACAAACTCCTACCCAATTGTATATTACTCTGCCTCTGTAGAGCTCTCACAACCATTTATACTGGCCTATCCATCATCAGTAAACTACACTGGTTCCAAAACCTTTTGTCTAATTTACCCCAAAAGTCTCCCTGATGAATTACTGCTGCACCCCTTCTATTGTTGCAGATATGTTCATTTCAATGACCTTGAGACTGAAGGTTATTTTTAAAAGTAGATTGTTTTAATATAGTTTATTTCATAAAACTGAACTGTAGATGTGTAGCTCATTTTGGTCAAGTTTGAGCTTGTACTTCTTCAACATTTAATCTTTTATTCTAAATATTTCAACTCTTACTCCTTTACTATCAGACCACTATTTCAAAGCTTTATCTGTCACTTTCGGCATTTATCAGTTGTTTATCGATGAGGTTTAGCTAACTTTTTGACATGTTTATTCATTACTTTCAGCAAACTTCTTCAACTATTTGTTACACTTAGCAATGTCAACTGTTTGTCCAAATTTGAGCTATTTTAACCGACAATATTTCTACTTTTAACTATTTCAATTTTGATTGTTTATGATTAGGCCTACTTTTACCTTTTTTTAACCATTTATTTACATCTTTTAGCTTTTTCTCCTTTTATTCATTACTTTTATCCAGACTTTTGGTTATCTACCCTCTTTCAACCATTCTTTTAACCAAAGATTTTAAACATTGATTCATTATTTAACTCATCTTCTAACTTCACTATCTCAAATACTTTAATCGCAACACAGTATTCATTATATGCAGAGTATATGGAAACATTTTCCCAAATCATACTGATTTTTTTTTTTTTTCAAATTACCTAAGCTAAGCTTTTCTTAAATCTTTTCCTCATACCTCCAAGCAACTGTCGGAGTATCCCCATGGGAATCACTAATCTACAGGATTTCCAAAGCCTCCTGCTGGTGAAGTAAACAGTGCAGCAGGCATGTGCAAACTGGAACTTAAACACTGGCTACATCTGTTTAAATTGTGTCACAAGCTGAACTGGGAACATGTTGCTGCTCAAATTTAGAATTATTGATTATCTTCTCAAAAGATAACTTCCTTCATCTGCTGTGCCTAGTCAAAGCCCTCAGGGAGTCTCCCATCTCCACTGAGCCCACCGACACCGTCACAAATGCAAATGGAACTGGAACGGGAAAAAAAGGCTTTTACATCTGTATGTAGGTGATTGTTGTTTGTCTCCAGATGTGCATAAACATGTACAAATTGTGTTTATTGGAATCCCTATCGGTGTATGTGCACTTCCTTTAAACCTGCATCCCCATGATCACACAGGCTGAATATGAGACTCACTTCAGGGTTCAGTTATAAGGTAAGTCTATCTGTCCTTCACAGCAGGGTTACACAGGTCACCATGACTCCCAAACCGCCTCACTTCTGCCCCATGAGCTGTCAGATGCAGACAGTTTCACATCTGGACCCAAGGTGCTATTGAACGGTGATCTTCTGCTTTTTTTTTTTGCTTGTCTCGCTTTTTTTTTTTTTTTTTTAACCTTTTGTTAAATTTAAATAGCTCTTTTTATAG
>JAPZDY010000009.1:19033579-19063728 GCA_029783645.1 Ctenochaetus hawaiiensis | reverse complement strand
TCTTAACTTTACATCTCTCTTTTTCTCGCTCTCTTCCCAGCCCCGTTTCTCTCCATTTTTCCCTCCCTCCCTCGGTTTTATATGGAAAAACATTCCTGGTGTTCTACTCGGCTCCAGTGAAACCTGGTGCTTATTTTCAGTGCCCTAAATTGATAGCAAATGTGAGGACAGATCCCTCCTCTCGTTCACTCTTCCCTCCCTTCCATTCCTACGCCGCCACCCCCCCACCCCCCCAACCCCCCTCCCTTTTTGGCATCAACAGTGAGGATACGTGGAACATTTTCGTGACCATATTGAACCCTGGGGTTTTATGTTTTTTAAGGTGTTCCCCTTTATATTCAACTGCATGTGTTTTTGTTGAATTTCTGGGGAAAGAAAGTCTACAGCCTGAGAGTCTCCTTGAGAGCAGGACTGAGTCATAGACTTTTTGTTTTTCAATAAGCCCCCCACTGCACCGTGGAAACCAAACCTGGTTAGCCTCAGCTGTCTTTACCCATAATTCAACAATCTCTGTGTTTGTTTTCTCATTCTGCCTCTCTCTCCCCCTTTTTGCTCTTTTTCTCTGACTCTGTAAGTGAAACCCTAACTGCTCCCTTCATTTTGACGCAGCCAACTGAGTTCTGCTGGACCAAAATGCCCTCTATTGTTATGGATGTGTGCCGGGGAGAGAAACTGAGCCTTGCAGATCGTCCCTCTGTGGGTGAAGCTTATAATGGTTTTGATTAGTAAATGGGGGAAGAAAACCAGTCAGCTCCTTGTGAAGTCTGTTTCTGGTTCAGAATGAAAAACTTTAGACTTTGTGGGTGAAGGTGTAGCCTGTAACTTTTATGAAAACGTTATAAAATAAACCTTGGAATTTTTACTGTTATTTTTCTTTTCTTTTTCAATTTCAGTATAAAAAAATGCACAAATAAAAAAACTAGCCACATGAAAGACAGTGCGACACCCAAGTCAGCTGATGTTTTCAATAGTTACTGGTTACAATGACTCATCCATTCATCAGTCAGTAATGTGGTTGCGATGACTTGTGTTCAAGTCTTGGAATTTCCTCATTTTCAAATTTCAAGCAGCCCAACACTGTGAAGAACAGATTCAGTGCACCCTGTGAAAGCTAGCTGGTGAGAAAGCGACAGCAAGCTTTAGCTAAAGTTAAATTTACTTTTTTCCACAGCTCTCTGAAGTAGCACAATATCCGTTTTGATGAACTGACATGTGTCTTATTCCAAATGACTAAGTATAGTAGCTAAATCTGGAGGAAATAAATAAACAAAGCTAAACTAATAAGTATGTTATATAGCAAGTTATCAATAACTGTTATCTCAACATCTGATTCAAGATGAATTATGTATTTTTGTATTGTTAATTACACTTATTAAACTACAATAAATATTTTCTGGCCATTTGGGGGCAGCAGAAACATGCTGTCAAAACCACATTGACATATAATCAACTTTTTAGTTGATATGATGAACTTTCTAGCAATACACAAGTCTAGTAGTTAAGGAGCCACGTCATCACACATTTGGAGTCCTGTGTCTAGTCACCTGGTGAATGTAAGTCAAATATTCACTCTCCTTTGGCTCTTTTCTGGTTCTCCAACAACTCCTGAGGAGAAACTCTCTTTAGCTGCTTTGACAATGATGAGAGAGACTCGCAGCCCCTTTCACAGATCTGCTCCTAACCTTAAATTTTGCAGCATATACCAGCTGAGCTGTATGTGTGAACGCAAGTGTCCAAATCATTGGCACAAACTTAAACCAGCAAGTTCCCTCGTCCTGAGCCTGCATAACATGTGATTAAGTCCATGTGCAAATAGAAGAGGTCATTGTCAGGGAAAGTGTGTTGATGTTCTCACACTGCTGCTGGACACAGATCCAAAATGCTGCACCTTTTTCCTCTGGTGGGATTTAAAATGCAGTAGGTGCAGGTGCTTCATACTCATTCTTCATACTCATTTCTGCATGCCTTTACATCTTTTCCCACTGTTTTGTTGATAATAAAGATATGTTCGAATACATGTAGTATTGATATCAACATGAAAACAGTTATAAGGGAAAATAAGTGGTGTTATCCACCATCCCTGGTTGTGTGCTTCATGTGTGAAAGAGTAGACACAATATCCGGCCATGATTCTGCCAGACAATGAATGCAGTTCATATGTAAAAATGGCTTAAAACTGTAGTTTTGGACTCTAAAACCAAAAATAAGAGCTAAAAAACACTAACAGTCTACAAAGAGCTGAAGGAAACATCAGCATCGGGTAGTAATTCTTTGGGACCTTATCAATACAAACAAACCTGTTAACTGTGCATACAAGTGGTCACATGATTCATTTTAAATGTAAAAATATTGAATTTTGAATTTTTGAACCGTCACATACTAGCCCTTAACAAGCTGGCAGGAGGTTTTTTTAGAACGTTGTTTTGTTTTGAAACTCTCTACCCCCTAGTGGCTAAAATTCACTTCATGCAGCTTTCGGTTGCTCCTGGTTGGAGGATGGTGGTAGGCTAGCTGGTGGTGGTAGAGTTCTGCACGGATGGAGACTCAGGCCTGCCTGTTTATATTGGCCAACTTTCAGCATTCCACATGTCTTTGTGATTTTCAGTTCCCTGACCTCAGGAGACCCTCCAAGCTACTGTAAGTTATACTCACACCAGGACTGCAGATGGATCAGGAAGAAACGATAAAATCCTATTGGTGCTTGGTTGGTTTCTAAAGGCACGTGTGATGAAAAATACAGTCCACACTGCAGCTGCCACAGCAAATAAACTCTAACTTTGAAATATTAGTTGATGAGTCCTGTATTTTTTTCTAAAATGATCACGTGCATATATCTTTATTTAGACGGTCATGAAAAGTCTGCAATAGTATGAAGTGTGGAAAATTTCAGTCCTGGAACAGCATTAAAATTAGCACCAATGAGTTATTATATTTAAAACTAAAAATCTAGCTTAAGATAAAAAGGAAAATATGCTTCAATATTATTAGATTTAATCATTTACTTAATCATCCTATTATACAATCATGCTCCACTAAACAATAAATTAGGACAACTGCAGCTCAAAACAAGGTCCAAACACTACAGTTATCAGTGGCTCCACGGAGTAGATAAAAAGACAGAAGCAGTGTGTTGAAATTTCCCACCGGTGCTCCAAGTGGAACAAGGGCAGCAGGTTTCTGTGTGCCACAGAGTCGGGAATGACCCATATGGGATGTACTTTTTGCTGTAAGGCATTGTTAGCAGGGTTAGTCAGGGGGCTTCCAAAGAAAATGAAATTAGGCCCTAACAAAGTTAGAGGTGCTAATTAGAGACTCATGCTAACTGCCTGGTCGGGAAAAGAGTCGCTTTCTGTCTTTATCCAACCGCACCCATATGTGAGTTTATTTACCTATGTATCTCTTTATTTAATACCCTCTAACCAAACATGACACCCTGTCCAATGTCTGAACACAGTTCACTGACTGTACAAGCAGTCGTCGCATGTTGGCATAACAGTGTCAGTGTCACCTTGCCCTACTGTTCCACAGTTTTCTCCTTAATAGCCCTAGCAGGAATTTTTAGCAAGTATGGTCCATCTAACTGTGTGCACCAAAAGCAAAGTGTAAGGTGAGCAGCAAGAGGACAAAGATAAAGAGAGAATGTGGCAAGTTAAGAAATCAAGAAAAGGTGCATGCACAAGATTAGGAGGAGGTGCAGAGGTGATTAGGGTGAGAGAAAGGAGGGAGGAAGGAGTTCAGAGCCAAATTAAAGAACAAGTAGTGCCTTGGGGCTGATCTAAACAGGATTTACCTGTTGCTGTCCCGAGGTGACTAGCTTGACTCATTTGCCTAACACTGCTGCAGGGCCCAAACTCCCAAAGACCTCATTAATTAAGGTGCAGACATGGAAAACATTCTGTGTGTGTGGTTCTCATATACACTCATAACCTCAATCTCTTTGTGCGTAACTCTCAACATTTGGGTTATTTTATTGAATTTGTCTGATACTGTCAACTTAAATGAGTGTCTCAGAAATTCCCATAAACACAAAATCTCTTTTTTAACATTGTCAAATATACATGTTAGACAAAGAGGTCTCTGTTATAGCAAACATAAACCCTATCACCTCATACTCTACCCACATGCTGGGGGGTGTTTGCTATTCATTTGGTCTGGTTTATTCAAGTTCAGTTGCTATAATAATAAATTACGACCTGTAATAGGCAAATTCTGTCATGTCATAAATCCTTGAAGCAAAATTTTAGAATGACGAGTGCAGAGGTGGAGGAGCGATGGCAAAAAAAAAAAAAGGGGGGGAATGTTCTGGCAAATGTAGCGCCTGCTTCTAGGTAAACTAGTCTTGTTGAATTGGCATGTCACAACACAGGCCTGCACATATAAACATACACAGAGCGCGCTCATTAGCGGGTCATGGCTGGATGTCAACCTGCTCTTACCAACCCTATTATTCGAAAAACCTACAACAATAACTGTCAGCCACAATCGACAAAGCAGAGTACAACGCCTGGACCGGCTCCATCTCCCAGTTCAAAACTCTGCAAATAGAGACCAAACCGTCTACTGCCCCCCGCCCTGCGTCACCCAAAAACACTCCTATATCCGCCCTTTGCCCTGGGGATGTGTGTCAGGATGGTTTACACACTAAAAACAAACAGGCATCCCATTGCTACAGCAAGAGAAATGGATGTGGGTTTGGACGAGGTGGGAGACTGAGGGAGGAGGGATGGAATGGAAAGAAGGAGGGGGGTAGAGGCAGGATCAGGGTACACATGAAGGAGAAAAAGAGAGGAGGAGGGAGGGAGGGAGAGAAGAAGGAAGGGAGGGGGTGGCGTAGAGCAAGAGAGTGAAAGTTGTCATAAAACGACAATAATAAGAAGCCTCAGTGCCACCCAGTGACCACATCAAGGCTTCTGTAATGACAGGCTGTGCAGAACACATGTCCGCCTCAATGAGGGAGTCTGCGTGTGTGTGTGTGCTTTGTGCGTGACGCGTGTGCGCCCTTCTGTCAGTGCTAAAAAAATGACTTAGTTAACCGAGTAATATTATTCCCAGCATGGACACATGCACAGTACATCATACATACCACAAAGCAACACTCATGCAGCCTTTAATTTAGACTGCGCTAAGCTCTTGACTCGCTCAGGCAATGTAGGTACATGTGTACTTTACTGTTTATAGCACAAATTACAAACATAGTTACTTATACTGTATGTCTAACACAAACTTTTATGTTTGTGACCCCTTAAAAAGAAGCTCTTGTGCCATCAGTGTAAGCTGCTCAACCAAAGACAGATTTTTCCTTGAAAAGATTAAAAAAAAATCTTGAATTCTGGAACAAATTTAAGAAAAATTCAACATAATTTCGAAAAAAATAAAAATGATTTCAGGGGCACAAATGCTCCTTTCTTTCTTATTCATTTACTTCATTGCTTATCCCTTAGACTTTTCCTGGCACTTGTCTGGGAGCCTGATCCACTGGCCTAACAGTGTTTCAATCACAAATGTTTCATCAGGCCTGTTACAGCATTTATATACCTGCTTTTATCCACAAAAAATAATTAAAATGCAATTAAGCACATGAACAGTTGCGGCAGTATATCAGAATGTGAAATAAGGTCTGAACAAACAAAGATAACAATGGCAGAGAGTTCAGCAAAGAAACTAATAGAGCTTGTTCCATTACCCACTTTATCTTCCTTGATCTTATTGAAAAGAATATTGTAACCTCCTTGAAGAGGTTTTTGAGGATGATATTATGGTGTCAGCCACCATTCAGTCCTGAAATGCTTCCTCATGTTAGTCTGCAATTGTCTAGCTGCAAAGATATGCAGGTACCTGTAGATATGTGTAAAACAACACTCACATTATCGTTGTACGCATTAACTGTGGCGAGGAGCTCAAATATACAACAAGCCGTAGAGCACAGATTACCATCTTCTTGATGTGTCTATTATAAGATAAATCACATTGGATAGAAAACAGCTGCTGCAGTTTTTTTTTCACAGGTTGATGGCTGCTCATTTGTCAGTCTTGATTGAAGGCTCGCACAGACGTGAACCAGATAATATTTGTTTCATCTCTCATTCAGTTTTATCAGAAGTCAGACCTGTGACAGCACATCCTGGTTTTATCTGGAGTGTGGGATTTCAATGGAGCCATTTATCCACTATAATCTGACCTAAAAAAATTCACAATAGAACAAAAAAAAACTGTCCCTGGCACTCTGCCATCAACCCCACAATGCAATGTGCCACATTATTGGGGTGTACTATTAAGTGTCTTACATAGGTTGTAGTGTCAGGAGTGAGTGAACTTGGGAGAGCTTTCACACGCAGGCAAAGTCTAGCTTTAATGCAGAGCTGTAGCCACGGCAGGTGTTTTCCATCAGCTTTCAAGGGCAAACATCAGCTGTGACATCACTAATTAGGGTGTGGCCAGAAGTTTAACAAGCAGAGTTTTCAGCCACAGGGAGCAGCTCCTCAGCAGTTTTCTACTTTCTGCTGCGTTGTGCTGTTTTAACATTCTGTAGCAAGTTCAGGCTAATATATTTAGCATTAGCCTGTGCTCACAAACACAAGCCAGAGTGCAGCGGCTCTGACAAACTTCTGTCCTTGTGTGCAATGACTGACAGGCTTTTACAAGTAAAAGATGTTACTTCGTCTCCCTGTCCATGGTTGAGGTGGACAGAGCATTAGACCATCCTGCTGATTAAAGCAACTAATGTAAACAAGCTAAGGATTAGCCTTTGAGCAGATATCCTCACATCAAATGTTACACACTGTTACACCACAGACACACTCCTTGTGTGTACGTGGATGTACCTTGAGCATGTATGTTCAGGGTAAGTGGTTCAGCTACATAAACAGAAAAAGAAACAGGAGCTTATAATGAATGAAGCCAAGAAAGTGTTGAAATATATTCCAAGCAAAACCTGAGCAGGTCCAAAATAAAATCAGCAAAGTTTCACCCTCGAGTGTGATAAACAGTGTGTGTAAGACACGGCTGTTTACCAGAGTAGACCTGGACAAAGAATGCCAGACAGGCAGCAGTGGAGCAATGGAGGGACCTGAGCCCAGGAGAGAAAATCCTGTTCTTTTTCACAAACACCTTGTTGGAAAAAAAAGAGCCTGACCACAAAAGAGGCTCTGTGCTTGAGGCTATTTCAGTTAAGAGTTCTAGCCAGGACAGATCCACTGAGAGCATAAGTGAGATGGAAAGAGAGAAAGAGAAAGGGGAGCTTTATTTGGTTAACAACTTCCACGAATCAGTATGGGGGAAGAATGTGGGTAATTTGGCTCTGTTTGTTTTGCATTAGGACATAAAATATGTTGGAATTACTTCATCACACATCTAAAGCCCAATGAAAAGGAGATGGGCGAGAGTCTATAAGGGGGAACCACAATTTTTTGAGAAACTGGGTTTTGGGTAACATATCAAATGTGTCTCACTGGGATAGCAGCTTCAGCAAAGTACAGTGAAAAAAAATGTGAGCCCAAAAAAGTGCCAAAAAGGCTGCCTCAATCAGCATCAATCAACATGATTCAATGCAGCGAACTTTTTGGGCGGGAGATTAAGATGTAGAGCACCAACAACAACCCTGTCAGATGAGCTCAAACAGGCCTACTCCTACATCAATATCACCATTTACTTCAATCTAACAGTTTTTTACTTTAATCTTTTTCAGTGTTTATCTGCTACTCTTAGCTAAAACTTATAAATAGATGGAATTAAAGGTAGGTAACTCAAATATTTATCAGCAAATAGCCGTTATTATTAGCTATTAATTTATTTCTTTAAGCTAACTATTCCAACAGTTTATCCATTAATTTAAGCTAACTATTCAAACTCTTTGTTCATTAGTTTTCTTTTAATCGTTTGTGCAATTTATCCACAATTTTGGGCTTACTATTTCAATCTGGTTGTCAATTAACTTTCTTTTAACCACTTTTACTATATTTACATTACTTTAAGCTAACTATATAGCTGAATTGTTTGTCCTTAGCTTTCCTTTAAGTATTTCTTTAATTTATCTATTACTTTAAGCTAACAATTTGAGCACTTTTTATTTTTAGCTATCTCAGTCATTTATCTATTTATCTTTCACTTTTAGCCTTCTTTTTCAACCATTTATCAGCTTGAATAGTTGATTAAAAGTTGGGAAATTGTTTGTTTATTACTTGTAGCTGTTTCAATTATTTATTCATTACCTTAACTAACTTATGCAATTTTTCTTTCATCTGACATGTGTTTTAATGCATTCTCAATATGTGGTACTACTCTGCACACCATGTACCAAAGTAACTGGACAAGAAACCTTCGGGGTACTAGCTGGAAATCGCTGATCTAGGTACCTGATCTTGTATGTACACATGTAGCCAAGAGTATTTTAAAAGTGAAGGTTGTAATGCGTCTAAAAGTGGCGTTGATGTTCTGAACGTGACCTCGGCTCTGCAGGGTAAACTCTCGTAGTATATTCTTAGAAGATTTAATGCATATTGGTGCTGGAGTTTGCTGAAAGGCAGTGAAACAGCAGCTCTCTGTGTAAGCCATCTTTAGTTTTCTGGGATAATCATGGCTCTTATCATAAGGATTTCCCTATGTAGCTGCCAGGATTGTGTAGTTTGAATGCGTGCCCAAAGACAAAATCTTTCAGTATATTAGAAGGGGGGAAAAAAACCCCTCATGTATCAAAAACAAAAAAACTTGGCCTTGGAGTAATCACATTAGCCTGTGTATTTAAGTCCTGCTGGTGAAGGAAAACCACCCTGGATTGAGGTAGTGGGGATAATGGGACCATTCCTGATGCTTTCCAGTGTGAATAGTATCTTGTTAGGGTCCATTTTACAGCCAGGCCAGAGGGGAAAGTAAACGTAGATGAAAAGAACAGAAACAACAATAAAAGAGCAGGCCGGAAAAAAAAAATGAAAGCAGGGATCAGAGATGCTCTTAGAGCCAAAACCGCAGATAAAAATCTAACCACAGAATGAAGGCCAGATTGCTCTAATTCACTGTCATCTCAAGTATTTTTTTTTTTTCTGTGAGGAAGGAGAGAGCGGGACAGAGAGCGTGGCAGAGAGAACCCCTATTCCCCCCCTCCTTCCCTCCCAGTGCACCCACATCCCCTTCTCTCCTCCTTTCAGATTTACTGCTCTTAAATTGTTTGCCCTCTGCTTTTAATGGCCATCTCTAGATCATCAGCTCTTAAAATAAACACCGAGGCTTGGATTACCTTCTCTATCAGCATTGCGCTGAAGCAGAACTCACTTGCAGGGACTGTGCCTCGCTCCGCTCCCTTCTTTCTGTCTTTACGTTAATTCTCTCTGCGCGTGCTCCCCTGTATGTTTGGGTTGCTGGAGGAGAGCCTCGCATTAAGGCTGAGCAGCAGAAGAATGGAAACCAAATAGGGCTCAGAGGCAGGGTGGTCTGCGTCTAATAATACAGCAATCAAATGTTACCGCACAAAGGGCAAATAGTGGAGTAGATTGGCTCCATTGCTGCGGCTGCTGCTGCTGCTGAGAGGGGTTTTAGTCAGAGTGAAAAAAATACCTGCT
Source organism: Ctenochaetus hawaiiensis (assembly GCA_029783645.1). Lineage (NCBI taxonomy): Eukaryota > Metazoa > Chordata > Actinopteri > Acanthuriformes > Acanthuridae > Ctenochaetus > Ctenochaetus hawaiiensis. Next base: position 19,054,177 of record JAPZDY010000009.1, on the reverse strand, counting down.
TATGACAGGGAATTGTAATATTCAGTCTCACAGCTTCTAATCATTTGAAGATCATTTGAGAAAAGAAATTATGATGAAGTTTTAAATTAAGAATCTGTGTTTTTTTTTTTTGTTTTCTACCTCAGCAGTGACAGATTGTACCCAGTCAAGGACCAGTGAGAGGGACCCAGTTGGGGCCTGGTTTACCTTCTCTCTGAGGCCTGCGCACCCCGCAGCCTTATCCCAGGTCCCACGCCAGCCACAGGACAGCTGGGTCATATCGCTCTGTGTACATTTTTGTGCGTGTTTGCTTGCAAATGTGGCCGCTTCCCTTCATGTGAACTTACAAGGCCCACAGGCATCAGGTGTGAAAGGGGTTCAGCTGCTGGCTGAATCCAGAGAGGAAACGCGTACGTTCCGCTGCCAGACAGCGTTTGTTGTTGCTCGGCCGGCTTCTGTGGCACACATGAGTGCATGCATGGACGCACATGTACGCTCTCTTAGATTGCATACACAAACAACACCTAAAAACATACTTCACATACTTTACTCCTTTGGACTTAAACAGAGCCACTAGGGAAGTATGCTTAATCTTTTTAGAGAAAAAAACAGATTGCTTTTGAAAATTGAAGTGGGACGCAGGCTCATGTTAATGAACGATAACAATTAAAATAGCCAACTCACATGCATTGGTTGTATTAATATGAAAATACAGAGTATGTATACCGTACTTATCTGTTCTTATTTGGCTCCAAGGCCTTGACCTTGTTACTCCCTATAGCATACCTTTTGGGCTGCATTGAGAGAGATTGTGGAGTGACGATAACAAATCCTTTTCCTCCTCCATAGGAAACAAACCGAGGCTATGGGTGGATGCAGGGGAGGAGCAGGATCAGATGATGGAGTAGAAAACAAGTGAAAAAGCTAGGTGGCTTTCATAGACAGACCACTTTTGTGACTCAATTTTGCCCTCATTTTATTTTTGGTATCTCGTGACTCTTTCACATTATGCATGTAGGAACTGTAAATGAACATGAGTTTGAACTGATGACGTGTTTAAAGAAGTCTAGAAATCTAAGCTGTTACTTCTGTTTGGACTCAGTCCCCAGCTGTTCAATACAGGGGACTGATGCTTTTTTTTCTGTCATTGGTGTTGACAGGACGTTTTATGTAGTTCCACCCATCCAAAATCCTAAATGAGTGTGTTTGGATAACCGAGTGTCTACTTCAGTGTCTCAGAAAAATGTTTTGCCAAACAAAAGTCATGTATAACAGGCATATTTTCATGCGCTCACACATAACACCAAACATGAAATATTTCCTTCCTAACAAAGCATCACGGACATCTTGATATTTGGTCTTCATTAAACGTACAAGCTCAGTTTATGGCAAAATTACATGTTACCACTTTTATACTTCCCTACATATTGGGTTTAATAAGGTCTGAATGTAAGGGAAAAAAATCTAAAGAAAAAAAACTTTGATTTGAAAGTGTTTTATTATATTTTACAAATGGAGCTGTGATGTCTGTGGGATTCCAAATAATGAGGGAGCAAAGCGACGTCATGAAAAACGAGGGTTGAAGCTGCTCAGTTTCACTGGTGAGGGTCTTTTAAATCACAGGCTCCCCGGCTTTTTATATTACAAATGATATCAGTGCTGCCATCTCAAAGGGTACTTAAAGCTTCTTAGAGGATTTAACTCACGTGTAAGCCCCCTGGACTGAACTAAGCATAACAAAATGTGTGAATAACATTAAGGGAAAAATGCGCTCTAAAATTACAGTTTTACATTTTCACAGGTCTCCCTTGGTCCACATCCAATGACAAATGTTTTATATATCTAGATATACAATCACATCGCCAAGAAAATCCAATATCCTTCTTTTTCTCGGAGGAATATGAATTATTCCTTTGAAGCTAAACTCAAGCTCCGACTGTACAAACTCTCATGTTGACGTTCACTTAGCACAGAGTAGCTACCTGCGATGTTACTTTGTTCCTGCAGAGTCCCACTCTACTGTACTGTATAGGTATCTGTTTATCCATTTGCATAAGTGTGGGGATGCCCTCTATACGGTGAAAGTGATCCGAGTGGATTCCTCTGGCAGAGCTCTGCGCTCTGGTTGCCCACACAGTGGGCCAGAGTGCCACAGAAACGGCCCCGCACTGCATGGCCTCTCACCGTGCCAACCAGGCCAGTCGCTGACACTCCTTGGACATCACCCAGGAAAGGTACAGTGAGCGGGAAAAAAAAAAGAAAAAAAAAAGCTACGTGTCCATGGCAACCCTATTCATCTGCCTTTCTGGACAGCTTTCCAACGCACAGATACAGTAAAGCCATTTACACACTGGGGGATGATAGCGTTGAGCAATTAAAGTCGATGTGCAACTTTTTTTTTCACGACAGAAACATATAAAATCCATAAAGCTAAACTGTAATATTGGACATGTGTTATTCTGATAATTAAATCCAAACAAACAATGCATTTTCATAAACTTCCTTCCCCCCTAATCTTTCCCATATTTCTATTGCTCGCTGGGGAGAGAGGGGAAAAAACTGTGTTGTTTTTCTATCTTATGAAATTTATGCGTCAAAGCTGCCAATAAGAATTCAAATGAGTCTGAAATTATAGACGAGAGAGTTGAGCGCTGACAGTTGACGGGCATAATGAGAATGTTACCATCCAGAATTATGCCTGTGAAATGGAGCTGGCGGTCCACATGAGAAGCAAACAGACGGAGAAAGTGAGTGAACGTGTCAGGTGATTTGGTGATTTTTTTGAGCGGGAGCCCAGAGCTGGACGGAGCCCTGCCCTGGAGAGCGTCCTCGGAGAAAGAATAAAGGAGGGGGACCTGAATGAAGAGGGATGAACTATTAAATAGAAATATGACAGTGAGATGAGTGAAGGTATGCTGCTGAAGAAAGTCCAAATTGACTGTTATCGATATGCAAAAAAAATACCACAAAGTCAATGATGCTTAATATTGAATTCTGGACTCGCATAAAAGAAAAAACTGCCATCATCATTAAAACAGCTTCAGAAAACAGTGTTACGGTTATTATTATCGAATCTTCCTAATCTAAGAGCGGAGCTGTGAAGTGCAGTAGCTTAAAAGTGATGTGAGAAAGAAAAAAAACAAAACAAAGCACGAAAGACAGTCCCCTTTATTCTCTCCAACGGCTTGTTCAAAGTGTAAATCCCTCTCTTCATTTCTTTGTCTCCGCCTGAGCGACACATTTGCTGTTCAGCTGCTCAGAGACATGGCGAGTTTATTTATTTATCCATTTCTCATTAATTAGAACATTTGCGCTGACAAACGCAGAAGTGGTCGCATTAGCGCCTAGTTTACACCCACCTTCCCCTGACTATCCACTCTCAGGATGCACAAGTTGGAGGAAGCGCTGCGTATTTTAAATGAAGAGGACACCCAGGTGCACTTGTTAGACATACAAAAACACTTTAAACACACCCTGCCAGAATTTCTGAGCCCTGCAACACAGATATATTTAAATACTTCAGTCAGACAAGTTAATTAGACCAGTTCGTCTAATTAAAAAACTTAGTGCGGAAAGCAAGAAAAGCTGCATTTACCTCTGAAACAAGTAGAAAATAACACAAAAGTAAAGGATGAATTAATATGGTGTGTCAGTCGGTCCATACTGTGCTAAGCACCAGGAACGGGACCCCCACCCCTGCGACCCCATATATTCACTCTGTTATTTCAGGGAACAAAAGCAAGGCTCTCAAGGCCATGGGTGGATCCATGAAAGGAAGAAAGGAGTCCTGCTCCTGGTCGATGCTGAATAGAGGCCTTTCACACTTAGAGAGGCCTGTTTACTCTCCTTCAATAATGGCTCTAATTTTCTGATCATTATTGAGTAATTCCATCCACCCCCGCACCCAGCGTTTAACGCTTTCTCCAATCACTCACAGGGCCCCCGTCCCGGATGATGTACAATGCATCAGTCCTTAATCCTGACTTCCATTTCCTGCTCTGCCTATAAGGACATCTATGAAGACATTTTAGCAAAAGTCAAAAATATGCAGAGGCGGTAATTATATTTACATAAAAGGAGAAATCGTTTGGCATCGTTAATTTGCCAGTAATGTTTTTTCCACATGTCGAATCATTCTCTCCCATGATTTTAAAAAGGAGCGGCGCTTTATCCTCCATTTTGTTTTTGGACCTGAATCCACAGCAGCACCATCACACCGAGTAACAATGTTCACTCTCTGCTTAGAGCCGGTGGAAAAAATTCTGAAGGAAGAGAAGAAGAAGAAGAAGAAGAAGAAGAAAAAAAAAAAAGGAGAACAAGTCTGGTAACACGATAGCCATTTTATTCACCGCTCCGTTATATCCACAAAATAAGACCTAAGTTTGCGTGTTCGGCTCGCTTTTTCTGGCAACCCACTGTGAAACGGCAAGCAAAGGAGTGGTGGCAGTGGCGTAAGGGGACGTGCAGAGGGGAAGACGTGTTAAGCGAAAACAAGGATATGGGGGGAAAAATGTTAAAATGAGAGAGAAAGAAAAGGATCAGAAGGAGAGAAGTTGGCAGAGACTGTGTCGGTTTGAAAAGCTGGCACCTTTCAAACAGAGCTGCAGCTTTGGGTGCCAAATGCTGCCAACCAGCCCCACTAGCCTGAATATCTGCCCTCCCTCTCTCTTTGTTTGCAGCATGGCATTTTGCATCATCTTTATTCTACGCTTTTCTTTTTACTTTATATCAGCGCTCAATATCATCCGAACAGCAGTGACTGACGTTTATTAACATTAACTGAGAATAAATAGAGGCAGAGGAATAAAAAACAAGGGAGATATTTATTCATCTATTCATTAATAGTGTTCATTTCAAGGATTTTATTGGGGTTTTTATGTAAGAGGATTTTGTTTGCGTATAATTGCTAATTTTTGAATTTGAGACGGTTTTAAAAAAAAAAAAATCGAACCCAGAAATTCACACACAGAGACGGGGTATCTATACTCGGCAGTGTTCCGGTCCCCTTTGCCGTATGGAAAGAGCTGTCCCAATTACAGGGCAGTCTCCCCGTGCTCTGCTCCAGTGGACCGAGGGAACAAGGCGCGAGGCGGACCGATCAGAATCTGGCTGCTGGGAAGCGGCCCAGAAAAAATACGCTCTCTTTTTCCTCGCCGTTCTTCTCCTCTGCTGTCTTCACCTCTCCTCTCTTCTCCTCCTGCTCTTTGCCCCTCGGCTCGAGCAGCTGAGAAGCCAAGCCACCCCTCCTGCGCGGGGATACGTATGTTTTTAGGGGACAGACAGATTTCAGGCCTGGCGCCTGTACAGAGGGACAGAGGACTGGTCATGCAAATTCACATGATGAAATGAGACAGTGTTAAAATAATACACACAAAAACAAAAAGGAGGGCGAATGTGCAGCTATTTTGTGCTCATGTTGTTTTTCAAAATAAGGAAATCCATTCAGAAATACAGCAAAATAAATGCAGTGAAAGCCATGAAAAAAAACAGCATTTATATTGATTTTACTGAATATGTTTACCATGTTTATTTATGTGTTTTAATATACTTTTTAGGTTTTTTAATTTCTTGAAAAATAAATATATTTTTGCTGTTTTAAATGTCAGTTTCCATTTGCTAGGCAAGTATTGAAAAAGTGAATCGAGCTGAGCTGCTAAATTGCTAAAGAGACACCATAACATTTATTTATTAACCTTAATTACACAAATAATTAGAAATCAGTGTACAGTGAAATTAGGAAATAAAGCTAATCCATGTTGCCCACAATAGGCACTTTCTGGTACAAGAAATTTTTCTATTTGCAAAGCTAAGACCTGACCTTTGTTTCAAAATTAGACTTAATTCAATCATATACTCCGTCTTTTGTGTATCTTTTTCAGTATTATTCATTAAACTGGATAATTACGGTGAATATGAAGCAGGTTGGCCTGCGACCAAGCCCATGGAGCTGCTGAGGGTTCGGACCTATAGAGTGGTGGAAAGCTGTGAGAGAATCGGTTAAAGGAGGTCAGAGGATCAGAGCGACCGTCAGCGGAACGCTTCGCGTCTATTCACCGATTTATTGGAGGGCCGATCATGCTGGAATAATCTGTTTACCAGCAATTCCTTACACTCCGCACACTCCACTCTTCTTTTCTCTTTTCCCTTCTTCGAAGACACACACACACACACAAGCATGTACACACACACTGCAAAAAAGCAACTGGAAAAACTGGGGGCTCTGAAAATGGGCCAAGCCAGTGCTGTTGGAGGCCCCTATGCCTCAGTGCATATTAAAACACCACAGTGTCACTGACGCTGTCCCGTCATGAGAGGGGCTCGCCGAAGCTCAAACTTTATTGGGCACATTATTTCAAATGACAACAAAGCGCAAGAAAGTTTCCGTTGAAAGTGTCGGACCAGCAGTGTTTTTCACACCAGATGAATGCTGCTCCCTCGGCGCCGACACTCTCTGTGTTTCTGTCGGCCTGGGTTACGGACCGGTGCCAGAACACTGGAGCACAATTCTGCTCTCCGTCCAGAAATCTCTGCTCCGCACAACACGCTCAGCCAAGGAAAAGAAAAAGGCTGAGCGGGATTTTTTTTTTTCTTTTTAATCATTATGATTCTCTCTTTTTCTTCTTCTGCAAACACTCGGCGACTTACAGGGCAACATAACCTCCTCGCTGTACGAGAGTCTTACTTCTGCTATCATCTGCAGCGCAATAGTTTACAGCCTCAACAAACCACAACATGCATGCTTATATGTTAAAATAACAAAACCTGCTCTGTCCTGTTTGTCTCTCTTTCATTATGTAACTGCATCTGATAGCATTACCTCCTTTTGAAGCTCAGGATATTGGGCAAAGCAGATAAGATGTGTTTGATGGATTAGCGTGACGTGGAGGCGTTAAGTCTCTCAGTCTGGCTCTCTGTCTCGCTGTCGATTCCTCTCTTTGTTCGCCTCCATTAAAAAGACATTCTCTTGGCCATTTGTAATGTCGGGAACTACGAGCACAGACACATTGATGGGTAAATGAACATCTTAGGAGCACCGTAGCAGCATGGTGATACGGTGCAGTCTGGCACACATACACACATAGAGAGAGTTGGCTTTCGGACCTGGCCCAGGACACCTTTCCGTTCTGTCTGTCTCCAGCACAGAGAACAGATACGGAGGCTGCACTCTCACAAACATCTTTTTATCATAACAGCTCAAGTAATGAAAGCTGTATGAGGCGGCTTGAGCTCCAAACATGACTAATGCTGGAACCGTGCGGCTTCGTCAGACTGACAAATATGGAACACGACGCTCGAAAAACATGACCTGATCCGCCGGTCTCTAGGTGGAGGAAGGCCCTCAGCGCCCAACTGGCGAGCCAGACTTGAGTTTCGACAGACATGTGATCAAAGATGAGATCAGATTCTCACTCTCTCTCTCTCTCTCTCTCTGTCTCTCTACCTCACTTCCTCCACATCCCTGAACCATTATTGTTATCATCCTCAGATGCAGCAGAGTGAGTGAAAAAGAACAGGAACCGCTTCTGAGGTCCAGTCTCATCAGCCCACGACAATTATATCATGATCTGTTTGTGTTGTGTGCAGCCAGGTATTTGTCAGAAGGAAAATGATCAGACTTTTTTTAGTAGTGGAGCAGAAGTGCAGATCCGAGCACGGCGGCTGTGATCTGTCCCAGCTCACACTGCCCCGCCTGGAAGGACCCAAGTCTATAATTGGACAAAAGCAGAGACACAAACTGTACTGCAGGGAGGCAGAAACACAGGAGGGGGGTTAGTTTGTGTGTGTATGTGGAGGGGGGGTATCTGTTCTGTCAATCATGTCTCTTAGCAGAGCCCCCCCCCCTCCCTTCTCTTCCGCAGCTGGTGACAGTGACATCAGTGGGACAAGAGAACTGAAACACCGCAGCGGGGACAAGCTGGTGAGACGGACGCGGTCCAATCATCAGCCTGGCAACTGATAGCTTCCGCAAGACACAGACACCCTGGAAAGAGGAGCTAAGAATAAAACTGTAACGCTGCCACCCCAAAGGTTAGAACGGAGCCACTGGATGTCTGTCCTCTGTAAACTCTGGTTAACCCCAGGCAGCCTCCTGGAAAACAGAGAAATTCGAGCTGATACAAGTGGATGTTTTTCATTTAAGTTGCAGCCTTCTCTCTCTGTTCCACTCGAGCTGTACGTGCAAGGTGCTGCGCAGGCTGCCTTTGAGGCTGCCGTGGAAAAGCTGAGCAGGACCAGAATGAAAAAACAACAAAAAAAAAGCCTCACTCCCACATCAGTGGACTTTGTAAGCAGAAGCAGCTTTTTTAGAAGAGAGCAGAAGCAGGAATGAGAGAAAAATAGCAATACTTAATTTCTGAGGGAACCAAGCCTCTCCTCTAAAAAAAAAAAAAAAGAGGTTTATATCTAATTTAAGGAATTGTGTGCTCTCCACTGAAAAACAATGATAATATACGAAGGCTCATATATGTACAAACAGGAACACAAATGTGATGTACAAACACACACAAATCAGTGAGATGAAGGCCGATCTGTATGTTTGTATGTATGGGGGGCGAGCGGCTGCTGGATTCTGGCACAGGGTGAAAAAAAAGGCTTTACTCCGAGGAGCACCAGGCTGCGCTGGGAGCTAATCTGAGCGGCGGTTCGCCACGGCGCATTGTGGAACAGGAAGAGGCGCTCACGGAGGCCCCGCGAACTCAAACAGAGTTACACACTGGGCTGAAAGGAGCCTGGCAAGGGGTACTCTATCACAGAGGAACGCTGCTCCTCCCTGCCAAGGGGAAGAATTAAGGTCCTGAAACTGTATGCCAGTTTGTGGTAAGAGACCAGGACAGCAGAAAAGGGCAGAGAGAGGGTCTGTAAATATGTATGTACGTGCGTGATGAGACCGTTAGTGTTTACACCTGATCTACCTGCAAACGGCTGAATCATGGAAACAGACAACTGGACTTTAACTGTGAATTAGCTGAATGATGGAAAGATATGAAGAACAAATCTAGTTACACAACGGCCACTTAGATATTTTTATTTCTATTTGTATTTGTATTTGCAATTATATTAAATTGTTAATTAAAACTATTCAAACTGGAGTAATAGAAAATATAAAGTATTTTTGGTACAAAAATATAATTATGACACAAATAGCCTCATGTACAAGAGAAGCAAATTTCATGTATCTACAAATATGAGACAAATATTATACTGCTTGTCTGAAACACAGCACCGCCTGCAACAACTCTGATGCACCACCAGCAGCTGTTTTTTTTTTTCATTTCATGTCACGTTTTTAACAAATTCATAAAATCTGCACACCTCAAAAACAATGCTGTTAATGATTTTGACTTGCTGCAATGAAACTGGATTATTTGCAAAGAATGACTGTTGTGTTCACTGCAGTAATACTTCAGTGATAATATACAATTTTAAAACCTTTGAACTGACCATAAAAATTCTTATCTTCTTTTTGATATGAGAAAAGCAAAATAAAATAGAAGTTAACAATTTATGATCATGTTAATTAAGCACTAAAATTTAAGCATTGCTATTCAAAAACAAAAAAAACATCCTTATTAAAAAAATGTAGAAAAGGATTAAGTATTAATATCAATAAATGATTGACAAACAGAAAAAACTAACTGCATATTGGGACTATTAGATTTGGTGGTGTCAGATTCAGCTACGACAAGAACGCATGCAGGCTTGTTTACACATAACACTGAGATATTTTCACCACCTCTATTTTAACTTTATGGTCACAGCAGGAAACACGTGCGTCGAATATGTTAAAATAAAACATCTCATAAACACACAGAGTCTCAACTTGCTCGTGTGTGTGTGTGTGTTAGTGCAATCAGAACAATATGACAAACGGGGCAGCAAGGGTGAACTGTGCATGAGGGAGATCTCCTGTGTGTGTCCACTTCAGAGTGTGATGGTGTGTGTGTGTAAGTGTGAGTGTGTGAGGTGTGCGTGTGTGTAAGTGGCGTAAAGCGGAGGCAGAGACAGGCTGACTCTCCCTGCCTCCTAAACAACCTGGGACTGGGCCAGTTGTCACTGCACTCTCCAGACCACCATACACACAAAAGACTCCCTCTCCCCAACGTGTGTGTGCGCACACACACACACACACACACACACACAGCTACTTATACACACCAATCTCACAAAAAACACACATGGCATTACAGACACATGACAAACTGCCTCACAGCCGCACACACTCGCGTATGCACATGCATGCACACACAGATAAACAGGTTTGCAGATGCTTTTGTTTACAGATGGCACCAGAAAACATGCACATTTGGATTTAGACAAATTTGCACACAAATACTTGAACAAATGTACCAATGCAAACATATCTCTAGGTAAACACAGGTTTTAAGCCTGGCTGTCAAATTCTCAGGGTCTCTTTAAACCAGTTAGAATCATCTATCTGAAACACATTTTTGAAAGATTATAGCGTGCAGACTGGCCCTTTAAAAGTCAAGATGTGGACGTTATCTTCATTCTGACAGTGTTTATCAAAGCCCGGCATTGGCTCAGCTGTGTACATAGTAAAGTGAGGGGTCTAATCTTTGACTCGCATGGCAAAGTGTGTGTGACACATAAAATACTGACCTCTGTGGGCCGCTATGTGTGAGTGTGTGTTTTTGTCACATAGGTGACTACAGTTAATCTGCCCACATACCTGGTGTGTGGACGAAGTAGGCCAGGTAGAGGTCCAGCTCCTTAACCGTCACTCCAATGTGGTGCGGCTGGACACACAGGCCATGGTTGGAGCACTGGGGCGACTTGACCAGCCGCTCTCCGTCAGTGCTCTCCAGGGGGCTGCCCTTGAACAGGATGACCATCACCAGGTCCAGCCGCCACACTTTGTCGGCCTGACGGAGGCAGTCGATGCGGCGGATCTTGCCCTTCTGGTCGGGGTTGGACAGCACACAGCAGGGGGCCTTCTTCCCCGTGATGGTGAGCACAAAGTCCTCGCGGAACTCCGGCCGGATGTCCTTGCGGAGCTTGGCCAGCAGGCGCGAGGCCCACTTCTGCTTGATCTCTGGCTTCTCCCCCAGCAGCTCGTCCTTCACCGCGCGTTCCTCGTCCTTGGTCATCCTCTTCTCGTGCTTCTTGAAGTACTTGCGCTTACGGGCCTGCAGGTTGAACCAGGTGTAGGAGAAGGCACGGACATGGGGGAGGAGGGCCTCAATGAAGGGATGAAATTCATCCTGAGGAAAGAGAGAATAAAACGTGGTGTTGGCAGGCTGAAAAGGCTTTTAGTTTGAAAGAGCATGCAAATCTTCAAAATAAAGCTGTAAAAAATTTTGACAATTTTCAATGAAAAAGAGGCAACAGAGAAAAACTGAAAATTAGATAATATATGTTAATTATATGATTATATGCTACTGCTAGTAAAAATCTAAAATATTAAAAACTATGTTAGAATTAAAATCTAAAAACAGCAATAATAACTAAAACTAAAATGTAATAATACTAATAACTAAAATATTTAAATTACAGAAAAGCTGTTCAAATTACTGTTGTCATTTAAAATGGTAAAATATTTTGTCATCATTACTGTTTTAATAAAATACACACAAGGAGGCAGCAGTTAAAAAGAAAATGAATCTAAACTGTCGGATTCAAAGCTTCCTCTTTTTTATAAATAAACACCAAAACATCTAAGACAGCAAATGCAAAATGCATGAATTCAAATCCAAAAGCAACTGAAAAGCTGAGCCAAGTTGTGCTCCCGCGGTTCTGCTGGAAAAAGAAAAGTTATTCTGCTGTACCATAATACCTTCACTACATATCTCTGGGCAACAAAGCCCAGATCTCGCCACAGCGCTCCTGTGCCAGGGTTGCCACACACCGGTCGCTCACCACCGCCAAGCTTTGCCGCCACAAGACCACTGTTGAAATGTGCTGCTAAAAGATCAGCCATACCATTTCCTATCTCTGCTACCATGCAAGGGAGCTCCAACCAGACTCACATTTCCACAACAAACTGAAAGCAGACAGAAATCACCACAGAAAACCACACTGCTAGAGGAAGACAGACGGCCTGGTAGTTACCATTTTGCACTCTCATCATAAATTTGGCACAGCGTTTAAAGTGAAAAAAAAAATTCTCCTGCACCAGTTTTTTTTTTCCTCCCGCGCTCCCCAATGTAAAGCAAGTGCTGGTTTGGCAGAGTGTGGAGAATTAGCAGATGAAAAAAAAAAAAAAACTTGGGGGTGTTGTAAAAAAATAATTAGCAGAATATGCTGCTCACTAAGGACATCGGCCAAAGTTTACAACCGAAACAAAAAACCCCCAAGATTTTAGGAAAGAGAAAATTCACTGCAGTGGGACCTCGGCCAGCAGCTCTTTAGACGTAAGCAAAAAAACGACCAAAAAAAAAAAAAAAACAGGTTGTAGCAAACTTGTAGCAAATTATTAAGTAAAAATAGAAACGTTAAAAGTTAAAAAAAAAACAAACTTCAAAAAACGGGGATAGATGCACTTAAAATAAACAGTCCTTTGTGCATTCCAAAAAACAAAAAAATGAACCTTGAACAAAAAAAAAAAAAAAAAATCCTTGGCAAAGTGTAATTGGTAGTGGTGTCTGTTCTGATCCCTGGGCCCGGCGCAAGACTCACACACATACACACACTCTCACACACACTCACACACACACACACACAGATGGGGGAGCCAGGGAGAGCAGAGCACAGAATAGGGAGAAAAAAAAAAATAGAGAGCCGAATCAATGTTGGACGAGCGCATACGACCGCTGGCAAAGCCGAGTGCTGCTTCTTTTTTCCCCTTTTCTCTCCAACTCTCTCTCTTTCTCTTTCTGTTTCTCGCTCGCCGTCTCTCGTCCTCTCCGCGTTCTTTCCCTAACCATTGCTTGAGCCTTTGCCAACACGAGTAGGGCCCACCTATTTGGCAACAAGATGCCTGTAGCCCAGCCAATGCGTTAGCTTCAAGAGCTGAAAGGGAGGGAAAAGAGAAAGAGGAGAGGGTGGAGAGAGGGGGAGGTTGGGGGGAGGTGGAGTGGCAAACGAGAGAGAGGGAGAGAGCGAGAGCGCGCAGGGGAGAGAGCGGGAGATAGAGAGAGAGAGAGAGAGAGAGAGAGAGAGGGAGGGAGAGAGAGAGAGCAGAAGGGAGCAGGTGGGAGTGTAAGAGAGCGAGCAGCCTTGTCCGACGCCGCACAATTTGCCAAATCGACAAGTTCCACTCTGACACGGAGGCAAAGTTCAGGGGAGCAAGTCTTCTCCTGCACCGATACCCGCAGCCCTCAGCCTGCCTCCATCTTTACTATGGCCGCCATCGCCGTCTCCCTCGCCCCCTACACAAACCCCCGCCCTCCTCTGCGCTCCTCTGTCTCTCTCTCTACCCTTCTCTCTGCTTGCATAATGCCACCTTGGCAGAGGATGGCAAAGAGAGGACACACAGCTTCAGAATCCCTCCAGACCCCACCACCGGCAGCTGCTCATGGGTTTACCACAGCAAACAAAGAGGGAGAAACAAACGCAGGCAGCCACACTCCTCTGTCTGCACACCCAGAAATCAATGACGAGATGATTTAGAGGCAAAATACAGAAATGGTTACCAGAATTTAAGAGTGAGGAGGCAGCAAGCAATAGGAAACAGAATCTGCCTCGGCTGTTTTAAACAACACCGAGAGCAGCAGATAAACGGTCAGCTAGGGTGTTAGCGCGTCCTACGAAATCCCCAGTCCCAAAATTTTTTTCCTCCTGAACTCCCGAGAGGATCTGGCGTTCGGCGTAAGAGTGGCGACGGCTGCCATGTTGCCTCATCGTGAGGCATGTCATTCAGGGTTGCACCTGCTCTGCAGACAGCCAGTCTGGGGGCACGAGTGCTGCTGAATCACAGACCGGGCAGAACGGAGGCTCGCGACTCCAAACAGAAACTACAGACAGCATGTACAGAAATCATAGGACTGCTTCAGTTCACATCATTCACAAGTCTGCCAATGCTGGAATCCAAGGCAACTCAACCTATGCAGCATCACCTAGAGACTTGCTCCACTTGGAATCACTTTCAGTCAACAAATGCAGATGCAAAGAACATATGCAGAGCTGACACTATTGGTCAATCAACAGTAAATTATGCTGCAACTATTTTAATAATCAATTCATCATTTCAGACATTTATCAAGCTAAAATGTCAGACATTTTTTGGCTCAAACCCCTTAAAAATAACAAATTGATGCTTTTTTTGTACAAATATAACACTTTTTAGTTTTTGGACTGATGGTCAGAAAAAAACAAGATATTCAAAGATGTAACCTTGGGCACTGGGATTATAGCAGGTATTTTTTTAAAGCTTTCTAGCACTTTATAGACAAAATGATCAACATAGAAAGAACCGGACGGACCAACAATGGAAACAATTCATGGAGTTGCAGCTCTGAAGTAGTGTTTTCACAAATGATTTGAAATCACAAACTTCTCTCTTTGTTTAAAGAGAACAGCAGGGTGCAGTCACAGTGCCCAAAACAGCACAGAATTAGACTCTGCCAACTTTCTGAGAAGAAAATCTAAAGGTAAAAACAAAGGTAGAGGCACTCCAACACACAAACACACCATCTTTCTCTCGCCAGTAAACACCACGGCCTCCAGTCTCACTCCCCAACAATGCATTTCAGCTTCATCTTCGAGTCATGAGCATCAGACTAATGAACACAGTGAAGGACAACACACCTCCACATTCCTCCTCACGCTCGCTGTGGGTGTCACTGACCGATGCAGACGCTTGATGTATGGTGAGATAAAGCAACAAAGGAGGCCAAGGGATTCACACATCTCATTGTGGTGTATGTGTGTGTGTGTGTGTGTGTGTGTAAGAGAGAGAGAGAGAGAGAGAGAAGAAGGTGGCATCAAGCTAAGAAAAAAATTCTGTTCCCATCACCACCTGCAGTACAAGAATCAGGAAACTTAACTGGCACTTGAATGCGACTCCTGTGTGTCTGTTTCTTAGTCAAAATTAAGTGTTTCTATCTGACCCTGCCAAAATGCAAATACACCACCATTCAAATGTCACCAGGATTTGACTACAAGGGGGTTTCAGTCATTTTTTCTTTGCTATGTTTTTGAAATTTTTTGGCATACATGGGCTGAAAAAAGTCTGATATTTATTTCCCAGAAATAACTGTCATGCAGATGCTTCTCAGGCGCCAGATCTGGAGGGAGAAAAACTATTATTCAACCTGTCCGTGGGTGAGGTGCACTCAAGTTCTCACTATCTGCTGCACCACACTGGGTCTATATGATGCTCAGGCTGCTGCACTGAACGCTTATTTAGGTTATGGAAACAACATGAACGCACTTCGGAAGGCGTCTCTCCGGTTATCTCCTTACCTGGAAATTAAATTAAAGCCAAATACGCTTTGGCCTTTAATTCGGGCTTCGTATCAATTAGTACTCGGAGCTGTCGGTGTTTTTTCCGTGATATTTTTACAGGCTGACGCCTCCACCTTCGCACGACTTTCCGGTGTTCGTTACCTTCACCTTAAAAAATCTCACAATCCAGTGTGCACAAGATGCATTATGGGTCACATTTCGGGCCTGAAAATAAATTTAAGTTAAAAAAAAAAAAAAAGACAAACGCTCCCTGCGCGAGCTTCGCTAATAGACCGAAATTCCAGCAATTAAAGTCATGGATTATTTTCCATCGACATGTTTCTCTGGCTAAATCCCTCACATATCATCCAGACTCTGTTAATAAGACGAAAAAACTCAGCCAAAACAATTAAAAATGCACCATCACTTCTTTCCTTTCCTCTCTCTCTCTCTCTGTCTCTCTGTTCTCACAGGGCACTTGAAATATGAATACTTCAAAAAGAGTGAAGACATCATCGACGGAGTCTGCCAGCATTAACTAACGTGGAAATGAAAAAAGCTGGAAAAATAAAAGCCGGGCTGGCATTCCCGCAAGCGACACATTTGTGCTCCGCCGCTAAAACCCAGCGTCAATTAATAGAAGAGAGCCGAAACACGTGTGGGCTAAATATGGACTTAAATTGTTGACTGTGGAGTGAATGAGGTGCACCTTCCTGTGAGGCCCTGAATGACCCGGGATACTGCTGGATATGTGACATTTTATAGAACAGGAAATTGTTCTATTTGGCTGTCTCAAAGCCTGATTTACCTATATAGTAATATCATTCAAATAACACATTTTAAATGCAAAAATAAAATGATAATAGTAATTTTAAGTGTTAAACTCTTTGATTTGTGCTATTTTGTTTTTAATAATAAAAAGAACACAGTTCAAACCCCGCTTTTCCATTGCAAAAGCGTCGATTTTGGTTTGAAAAAAAATGTCAGTATGAAGCCCTCAGCTGGATTTAAACAGTCTATGACGACACAATAGAAATGATTTTGAAGTCCTTTATTTTTCTATTCTCCGCACGTCTGACCGAGACTGTGGAGTTGGCTGCCAACTTCAGATTAACTCTTTCAGTGAGGAGAGAAAAGGCTCTTTACTGTGGAAAAAACCCGAGTTTGATTCATTAGTGCGCCCGTGAAACTCTGCTTTTTCAGCTTAATGTGCAGGAACAGAAAGGGGTCTTTGCTAGTTATGTCAATTTTTTAATATCTGTATAAATAGCTTTAAACATTATTTTAGTGTTTGCTAATAGTTTATTTAACATCTCAGTAATTTACATTTGTTTATTTATTTATTTAAATCGATCAATACACTATATAATTAAGTTAAGGTTTACTAATGCTGGTCAGTATTTTCTTTTTTAATGTGGAGCACTTCTGCAAGTCTACATAATCGTCACATTGTCTATCTTGAGAGAAAAATATATTTTATACATATTTTCTTATATTAATCATTTTGAAATTTATTAAACCACTAACAGGAGGCCACCATGCTTGCTTAAGTAAATCTCTCTACATAAATTCTTGTAAATGATACACATAAAATTACAAAGTGATTAGAGGAATCTGTTTAGTTTTTATTCAGCCAGGCTTGTCTGACTGTCCAGGAAATGATGGAGGTAGAAGTGAGCTTTGCTCTAAAGTCCCAGTCCTCCAGCCAAATAATCAAGACTCTGGCACAGCAAAATGCAGTTTTTTGTGTTATGATAAATCCCTAATTTTAATGTTGTCTTTTCTAAATAAACATTTATATATTTTCCTTTGGATAATTTCAACCAATTTGAATGTCATGAACACAAGATTTCTACGCCACTTGTATACATCTTTAACTTGAGAAAAACTCAGCACACTCGGGCAGTAATTGAAGTCTCTTCCTCTTTCTGACCCATATTGCTCAACTCTCCACCCTGCTTTGTCCTGCTCCATCCTGCGGTACCTGACCTCACTCAGGATGAGCAGCATCTCATTAGACCAATTAAACCATAGTCTGCATAACCCGGGGCCATCCCAGCCGCCTTGCCCTTCATTAACGCAGCCCTGTGCTGGTGGGGCCCGGCTCCGTCCTCTCCTGCCCAACTGAGTGTCCCTGACCCTGGACGGAGCCTGACGCCGGCTCCCTCTGACCCCGGCTCAGGCTGCTGACAGACTGCCAGGGCAGGGAGGGAGGTGGCGGACGAGACAGAGTTAAGAGATGCAAAGAGGTTCAATCATTGCTTAAGAGTACAAAGATGTCGGAAGCCTGTGAGTGAGGCTGGTGAAGGAGTCATGTGACGCTTGATCACTACATGTTAAAAACAAGGCATTTGGATTCACCTACATGTGGACATTCCACTCAAAACTGGTTTGCAACCTATTGGAAGTCTCTACCAAAGTACAAAACCATTTGAAATTGCCATTTTGGGTATTTCTATATCACACAACGGAAGGTGTCATGCTAAACTGTTTCCTGATGCTATAGAAAGCTGGTCTTGTTTAGCTCGCTGTGGTTTCATACTGTAATCAGAACAAGCTACAATGCTGCTGCATGAGCCTCTATTGTTATCACACACAGTAATCATTCCTGTTAATCATCATGGGCAGGAGACAAGGGTTTAAATTTTATAGACAGGGGAAATATTCCTTAGAACAGCTCACACTCTGTTACTGTGGCGAGTAAGTGATGCGTAAGGATCTACGGAGCTTAGTGCCTTGCGTCGGATGCACTTCTCCAAGTTTACAAACCAGCACGTTACTATGTGTGAAAAATCTGCAAGCAATTTGTGGTGGTTGTGCACTAACGTGCCCAGGGTGTGTGTGTTTGTGTGTGTCATGAGGGGGGGCAGCTGAGGAGGAGGCACGCACGGCACATTCCAGGCCCACAAAGGGGCTCCGCCGCCTGCTTGCACTGCAAAACCAACATGGTCCTTTCCGACCTCTGGCTCTGGAGATCTTGGTTTTTCCCCTGCAGCTACCTCCATCGCCAGTGAGTCATGGAGGCCTGGTCCCGTCAGTTCCTGAGCCTTCTTACTTTTTAAAACAAATTACGCAATGAGATCAAGGTGAACCAGATTACTCGAGGCTATTTTGTTTTACGATTCTTTTCAGAGGTTTTATAAAACAATATTTGCTTCGGCTTGAGAAGGTAGAACACACGTTGAGACATGCAGATTTTCTTGGATGAGGATGGCAGTATTGATGAGCAGGTGTGGGAGGAGTAGAGCAACACACTGACATATATTTCACCTAAAGTTAACAATTCATGTGGTAATAATGCTGTTTATTGACTGGATCTGCTGATGTTAAACCCATGCATCTCTGAACTCACCTTTGAAATTAAGCTTTTGTACCATCATGCCTCATATCACACTTTTATTTTTTTGCACACACGCATGCACATAGGCTTCCCTCAACCCCCGTGCTGCCTGCCGCTGTCTAGAAAGAATGTGCTGTTGGATGAAGGAACCGCCCTGTGTCTCACTAACGTTTGTGTCTGTGTGCACGTGAGTGATTGGCCATGCCTGGGCAGGCCAACTCAGCACCACAACAGCCATGACTGAGTGTTTTCTCACTGCACCAGCCAACAGACCGCTGCTGCTCACGCTGCTGCCAGTGCAGACAGAGTAACAGTGATACTAAACTGATTGGACCAAGACTTTATGTTCCTTATTATTGTCTTATATTTTTACATTTGCACTGAACAACGTTGACCTGTACGTCGAAAAATTACAACAGCCCATTTCCACAATTTCATCGACCAAGATCCAAATAATTATCCTGCCAAAGTGACGGGTAGGGGAGACAAACTTGCAAACGAGAGCCAGCTTTTAGCAGCATTTGGCTGGTGGAGGGTGTTAATTTTCTACCCTGTAAAAACCAGCTCTGTAATCGGGAAACACGGTGCGCCTGGCCTGCAACAAAGAAATGCATTTAGCAAATTCATTCTCTTTGATCTCGCATTCCTATTTTGGTTGGACGGAAGGTGATACATTTTTGATGAACACGTCAGAAGTATTTTATCATCAGAGAAGTGAGATATCATATCATATAAGAGTATATAAGCAGCCGGTGCCTGGTGGCCCTCACTATATACCAAATTATCTTTGATCTACATAGTCTGGTTGACATGCATCACAGAGAATTACATGCGCCTTGATTTATCAATAGGCTCAAAGCAGAGGGATGTTACACCATCACCCCTCTTATGAAAAGATCCCTTGGAATTAGAAATTTCAACACGGCCTGAAATGAAGGGGATCTTCAGGTTCATGTGTTAACTTGCCGCTTAACAAAGCTGTAGGGCTTTACTCGTCTTTTCAAAGAGACGAGTGTGAAATGCCAAAGACAGCCTTTCACACACTGCTGGAAGAAGAAAGTGTGCTGAAACAACACGACTGTGTTTTCAAACCCGAGACAAGCAGCTCGCTCGAGCAGAACGCTGGTGTTTGTTGCCCGTTTGAAGGTAAACCCGTCTGCAAACAGTTTTGTTGCACCAAGAAGATTTGTAACATCCTCCTGCTTGTCTGAAAGCGACACCACGATTAATACTCAAGCTTACTCAAGTTTGGAAAATGCATATTTGCTCCTGGAAGGTTTGAGCTTTGTGTAGGTAGTGATTAATACTGCTTTGTCTCCACCCTCCACTCACCAGGTGCATGAAATTGTAGGTTAACACTTTGCTGCAGCATTCTTTTAGCACTCCTTTAAGCTTTTATTGGTGTTAAGATGATCAGTTGTTATGGAGCATATAATATGTAAAAACAGGCAAAGGCAAAATGACGCATTTTCGAAAGTGAACCTACCTTCTGATTAGTACTGAAAGAATTAGTTGATTAATTACCCTCTTAAAAATGTGAAATGTTCTCTTTTTCCCCTTAGTTAACATTAAAATGTGGAAAACTCTCTTATTGGCACACAATCTCACAGTATCACATTTCTTTTGTGTTTTCTTTAAGCAGCTCATTTTTTTAAGCTATGTATCGTGATTACAATGAGTGAAAAATCAAATGCATCAAGAGGTGCTCTACATTTCAGAGGTCAATATTTTACTTTTTACTGTGCTACATTTATTTGACATCTAAAATTACCAGTTAGTTTGCAGATTAAGAATTTTTTTTAAATTACAAGTTTATTGTAAAAGATGGATTAATGTTGAAGACCTGTGTCTGGTTTGGGCCCCATTGAAATCCATCAGATGTCTTGATGATGAGTTGTTAGCAGTTCCACCAAAAATGGATTTCCCCTAAACTT
>JAPZDY010000009.1:18996065-19029453 GCA_029783645.1 Ctenochaetus hawaiiensis | reverse complement strand
CTAATGCCAGGTAAGGGGGTGCTTTTACCCACCATCCATTAAAAAACTAAAGACAATAGGCAGATCTTTGTTGTGTTATTTTTATGTTCATGATGGGTAATTTATGGTTACTAAATGTTTGAATTTACTCCAGCTGTTTTTTAACCTTACATGTCAATATTTGTTACTGACTAGTAATATGTTCATCATATACAGTTATGTTTTCTTATGTACATTGTTGTTCAATACAAACAGCAACAGATATTTGACAGTTTTAAAGTAAAGAATGAGTTCATTATTACTTACAATGAATCAAAATAACAAAATTTTATTTGGGGCAAATAACAATGATGCTGTTAACCTAGTACTGGATCAGGCCTCCAGGTGTATTGATCCAAACTAGGTCCATTTCCTTATGACCTGTAGACTGTTTCTCACACTGTACGTATGGCAAAATGACATTACTCAACCTATAGACTCAATTAGACTATGTCCTCAGCATTAATTCATTACAACAACAAGGGAATTATCAGGATATATTAGAGCATAATTAGCGTCTATCAGACCAAACCCAATCGCAGTGAAAAATAGAAAGTGTGTGTGTGTGTGTGTGTGTGTGTGGTGGAAGGAGGGAGGGAAATGAATGAGGCCTTTTCTTACAGCAGAGCCCAGATCAGAGCTCCTAACTATGGGATTTGGTGCTGTTGCCTTTCTCCCCCGGGAGGGAGTAATTAGGTTAGGGAGGACAACCGCCGCATTGTTTTAACAGAGGAGGGATTGTGCAGGCCAAAGTCCCACCAGCAACATGCTCCCCTCACAACAAAAATGCCGGATTCTGCGGGGCTCGGACACACATCCACACAAAGATATAAAACTTTTTTGGGCTTTTCTCTGTTAAGTTTAGAGCTAGAAAAACCTGGCTTTTTATTCAACACTGGGTTCTGTACTGTGTGTATCCAATGAAATGTCAAATACAGCCCAACAGTGCCCGATATCCTCTCGTGTTGTTGCAGTTTTTGGATTCTGAGTCTTTGTGGGACTCGTTCTCTTTAGTTCTCTTTACTGCGACTGCTCTCTCCTGTATCCAGAGGCTTGGCACCACGCACCGCTCCTAACTAGTATAATATGGTTATGATGCATTTGCATTCCTTCCAATCCCCAAGGAAATACAATACGCCTATATCGTCTGTTTTAATCACAGTCTGCTTCCAAGGAAAGTAAAAGGAGAATACAAACAGCCACAGCTATAAAGAGGCTTCTCAAACATACTTCAAGTTAGTTTAAATAGATCCTCTGCTGATTGATAGAGAATAATTCAAACAAATCACGCTGCTAGAAAAAACAAAAGGACACGGAGTGCACCCCATTCTACTGTCTTTACAATACACAGACTATGGCCTCTTTCATTCCCTCCCATTTCCCCCTCTTGTTTCCCATCCGTTCTCTTTCCCTTTGCTTTGTATTTCTGTCTATTATCTCTCTGTCTGTCTGAACCAAAAGTGAAAAATAATTCTGCTGTTGTTTCACTCTTCTGCACCGTTCTCCAGGCCTTCACTCCTCCAAGTATTAAAAAAACAAAAAAGCACACCATAATATGCACCTCTGTATTCCCGCCCACACCATCCCTATTCGCTTTCATCATAAATCTCCACAGCCTGGCTGCAATATACAGTCAATTTGTGGTCCCCATATGAGTCTTTACTCTAGCTTGCAAATACTTCTATTCAGGTGTGCAGATGGAGAGGAAAAACAAGGCGAGGGGATAAAAAAAAATACACAATGAATAGAGTAAATGTGTGTGAATTGATACGCAACTCTTAACAGACAGGCCCATAAGGCCTACGAGAGTCTTTTCTCCACCGCAGCTTGCTACAGGTGGCTGAGATGATTGCGCGTTATTCCAGATGATGACCATAATGAGCCCAGTTTGAGTTTCACAAGGCTTTCACAAGACGTTGTAGACAGTGACAGCGGTTTAAAACGTCAGAGAGACATCCGCTTTGGATCTGTTCCCTTCACGTCCCCGCTTCAACAGAGCTTGAGAAGCTGCAGCAGCAAAAGAGGAGAGTGGTGCACTATTTCTCCATCACGGTCGCAGGCGACCACATCACAAAAAGGGCTCCTGTAAGAATTTGATTCAGAAACTATGTGGACTGGCTAGACGTCTTAATAACATGAGAGCGGAGAGATGAGTGCAGCATGAAAGTGAATTCATGATCTGTCATAAAGAGTGTTTGACGGGGCAGAGAACGTCCTACTCCATGAACTCGCAGGGTAAAATTAAATCTGGCCCATCTGCGTTTTATATTTTAGCAGTGACATGAAATCCACATCCTGCACTAAATTTTCCAGTCAAATATACAACTTTCCATGTAACACACACTAATCCTGCAGCTATTTCTCTGAGCCTAAACAGAGCAGAAAGTTTATATTGAATTCTCTTGCAGAGTACGGTGCAGCTGTAGTTGGGATAGTAGTTACTGGCTGACTGGGCCAAAGGAGTAGCCACAGAGTTGCGTTTGAGCCTAACTTTGAGCCCTGCTTGGCCCTGGCTTCCTCAACCTAACTCTATACTACTCTGATCCCCACTTTTTATTTCAACAACGGCTTATTTGACTCTACTGTACTCTGCTCCACTATCAAGGGGGTCTCAAACAGCCTCGGGCCTGCAGCAACAGCCAGCAAACACAAGTCACAAGAAGCATAGAGTGTGCACTCATATCCAACACATACACAGACACTTCCACACAAACCGAGTCAGTTAATAACACACAAACTCCCGCCCTCCAGCTCTGTTTGCACTCAGCTGCCAGGCCTTCTCAGAGTTCATCTGAGGTA
Source organism: Ctenochaetus hawaiiensis (assembly GCA_029783645.1). Classification (NCBI taxonomy): domain Eukaryota; kingdom Metazoa; phylum Chordata; class Actinopteri; order Acanthuriformes; family Acanthuridae; genus Ctenochaetus; species Ctenochaetus hawaiiensis. The sequence goes on along the minus strand of JAPZDY010000009.1, from coordinate 19,026,636 downwards.
AAGATATGTTATATTATGCAACCGAGTATAGGTTTTCCACCCTTGGCCCCTTGCCAGCTTCCTGCTCCAAAGAGCAAGATCTAGAGCTTTGTTCCCTGGGGTGACAGCTATTCCTTGCCGGACGGGGTGGCCGAATTAGATACACAGACAGAAGCAGACAGGAAAGGTGACAAGAAGAAATGAAAGAGAAGGCAAGCAAGTAAGAAAACAAGTGAGAAAAGACAAGAAAAAGAAAAAGAAAGAGCATGGAGCTTTGTTGTCCTTATACATTGTTGTCTGTGTTTCTTTGTCTGTAACATCAAGTACTCCTTACCCATCTACTCTATGTCTTTTTCCCCAACTCTTGAAATCAGGTCACAACTGTTTTCATTACTGTTTGACTTGCGGGTTCATAAGCCTCCCAGCGTCAACGTTCCTACACCCACCCCCAAGACAGGAAAAGATTTTCCCTCCAACATTAACCCCATAAATGCCTATTAAGTCCAATCATAAGCTTTAAACTGCTCTCCCAGTGAATGAGTATAAAAGCTGATCTCAAAAGTTGTTATTCGGTTTAAGTATGGATACAGTCAATGCTGGGCTCATAGGCTTATCTGCTAAAAAGCCAGAGCGGATTGTTAAACCTGCATGGTCACTGTTTTCATCGCTTGTGCATGATCAACATATCCAGAACGCTACTTAGAGCTATTTTGCCTCTGCTACAGTATGAGGTAATGTAGCGTGATGATGAGAGAAAGCCTCTGGAAATTTGAGGGACAATCAACAAGTCCGTTAATTCCTATTTATCCCTCCCCAACTTAAAGGCATGCCAAAGAAGTGGTGAAAAGATAATGAATGCTATAACATCATCGAGTGGCGTCACTGGGTGATGTCAACCTTTGACAACAGAACAATCCCTGACACCAATGTCATTCGCCAGTTGACTGCAGGCCAATAAATGTTTGTGTCCTTTGTATTCAAATGGTTGTAATTGCCTTTCTAGATTTTACCTGGTATGCAGAGATGTTGTTTACCTTGGTAATTAAATAATGGTTATATGGATAGATGGATGGATGGAGAAATGGTTGGTTGCAACAAAGAAGCACCGTAGACTAATTAATTAAAAGGGAAAAACATATACCCATCTGGTGGGTAAATGGTAACACCTGAACAATAAGTTCTGCATTTTAAATTATGTGAAGCTACTTACCAAGCAAATAAATTAAAACAGTTAGCTAACAATGAAAAGATAACTCACTAATATGGTTAGTCTGGCTAATGTCAATTACAGTCATTTCAAATAATAGGCATAATGTCAAATGTATTGATTAAATGGTCTTCATAATTTAGTAAAAGTAATGTATCAACAGTTGAAATACCTAGCTAAAAGTATTGATACACAGGTAAAATAGTCATCAAAGGATAATGGTTAAATGGCTGAAATAGTTAGGTATAGTAGGTTAATGGTAACATTTGTGAAAAGGGCTTAGTTAGCTGACAGTACAACCCAGTAATGGGTAAATAGATGACATAGTTAGCCACTATATGCTAATCATTAAATACACTTAATTAGCTGCCTACTTATCTGACAGTAATGGCTAAATCGCTGAAATAGTTAGTTAAAAAATGTTAAATGATTGAAAAAGCTGAAAGAAATTGTTTGAATCATTTAAGTAATGGTTAAGCTGTTGAAAAAATTTGCTGAAATTATTGGTAGAAACAGTCAGCTAAAGTTTGCTACTGGTTAAATTGTTGAAAATGGCCTAGTTAGTTGTCAGTAACGGCTACATGATTAAAATTGTTAGCCAAAAGCAATGACTAAATGGTTGAGAAAGTTCACTAAAAATAATGTTTAAAAGAGTTTACTTTAGGAAAAATCATTGTAGAACTGTTAAAAAGACATAATTAGCTGAAAAAGTAATGGCTAAGAAGTTGAAACAGTTAGCGAACAGTAAGGGCTTAAAGGTTAAATTAGTTAGCTCCAAAAGGATAAATCAATAGTTGAAGAAAATAGTTTGAGGTAACAACTAAAAATTCACTTAAAAATTTTTAAAAAAGAGTAGAGTTTTAAATTAGCCCTACAGCTAACACTGTGTTAGCCACTTCCAGATACAAGCTAAAAAGACAACATAAATAAAATATGCTATTTAAACTTACCTTTCTGTTAAGTTAGCTGGTCACGGATTTTAGTGCAAAACAGACTCCTCATGTGAGTCTGGGTCTGACTGAGGCTCAATAATGTCTAACTGAATCTCTCCATGTTTCCTCTGATGCTAACGTTTGCCATCTTGATGCGCGCTGCTCTTTCACTGGTCGACCTACACAAGCAGCAGTGGTGAGCACAGCACAATGACTGTGACTAATAGAGCCAGGTAGATATACTTTAAGCTAGATAGTTGCTTTGGTTCATTTGTTTTCACTTGTTATGCTTTTTATGTAGGAAAACTGGAACAAACAAAATACTGATAATTTAATTAATTTAAGTATTGCTACCTGCTTTAAAATTTGACTGGAGAGAGACTTTAATCTAAGAGTAATGGTTAAAACACTTCAAGTGATAATAACACAATGCAATCTGAACTAAAATGGTAGGCTATAATGTTTATATTCAGTTGTACATGATAATTGAAGTAACATTCACTCATAAAAAAATCAATAATGTTGAATACCATGTAATTCACAATAAATTCAAACAGGCCAGAACACATTTGGAACATGACAGGTGGGAACATTATGTTCATCTGACAGGGCTGCGGGTGTACATCAGACAAAATAGGCTGGGAACCACTGTCCCATATCATATACACACACTCTGCTGCTGTAATGCAGTCGCACAGTGTTTTTTTTTTTGTTTTTTTCAAAGAATGCACACCTGCGACTCATGATTTAGTATGTGCAGGTGTGTTTTAGTGTACAAGGAAATGCAAAATATAGCTTGTAAGCTCCACATAATTAGACTTGAATTAAAACAGACACACTGCAAACTCCAAATGTAGAGAGGGTGTGTTTCTGAATGGGTAGACCTACTGTTGCTACAGCTTCTTTCTAATTCACAAGATGCTAATATGTATGTGTTTGCCATGTTTGTGTGAATGCCTGCATCTGCCATTTCTTTTCTGTTTTCTTGCATAGTGCATATGAAAGTCAGCCTGGGGAAGCTTGTGTGAAGAGAAGGCTGCAGTCAAACACACACGGAGAGTGAAACGGTGCTCAGATTTCATCCAGATTAATCTGGAAGCTTTGTAATGAGGGGTCTACTGTATATATTTAGCCAGTGCAGTGAGATGTAGGTCAGACAGACAGGCAGGACAGGCCAAACAACATGCCCAGATTGCCCACACTGAAGTGACCTTGAGTGGGCCGTCAATGATCTGCAACAACAACTCTCTATCTATTCGTGTTGACCTGTGACAGACTGATACAATGGCTTTCCATGTCCTTTCTTTAGCCTGGTCACAAGTTCGAGCCCTTACGTTCCTCTTTGTGGAACACGTTAGATCTCAGAGAGTCAAGATCGTAAAGCTTCTTTTTATGGAAATGTTGTTTGTTGATTAAAAAGAAAGAACAGAGAATGAATTATTGTCACCGTTCACTCCGTGTGTTGATACTGGCATTAGTACAGATTTAGTCAAAGCAAGAACAAAGCACACTCAGACACATTTCTCAGTCTGTCTTGTGCAGCACTAGACAAGGAAAAAAAATTAACTAAACACTGTGAAATGTACAACAGTTATTCACTTCGAAACGTATTGATTGAGAAGCAATGACGGTCTTATGCTACTGGCCTCTCACTAGAAACTATGGTGCTAATAATAGCTGGTTCTCTTACAAATTTTTGCAACCGAGAATCACTGCATAGCAGAAAACTTCAGATAAATTAATAGAGTTCCTTTTGTTTAAGGCTTTTTTTTGGGGGGTGAGGGGGTTGGGGCAGAGTGGGAAGAGGTTTGTCCCCCTTTTTTTAAAAAAAAACGTGTCCTGCTTGTTGTTATCACTTTAAGATACTGACCATCATCTGTTGCAGTAGGAAGAGAGTTTAGCATGAAGCTCAATTTTAGGCTCTTTTATACGAGCAGGAAGGAAGGAGCAGATGCCTTTTCAAGATTTTTTTCAAGATAATTAAACGTTTGGAAAAAACAAAACTATGATCAAAGCACAGTATTTGCATATGATAGGTCCTAAAACAATTCTAGAGGGGGTCTTTAAATTGCTGCAACAGACTCATCAATCAGAAGGGATATACCACTTTGCTCCTCAAGCCCACTACAGTGTGAGGTGAGTGTAATGGAATACAGTGCTTGAAAATTGACATAACCATGATACTCTCACAGATACCAGATCTATTGAAAACAAACTGAAGCCCTGGAGGAGGAGGAGGAGGAGGAGGAGGGTAAAAGGCAGAAATATGTGTGTATGCCTCATGGTGTATCTGTATAAACCAACGGTGCCACACCCTCTCTCTTTAAAACAAACACTGTAGATTTCTCTCTCTCTCTGTGTCTCATACCTTCACACACACAAACACCGATTTTGTGTCACCACAAACACCTTATCCTCAATTGCCCCGTCAGATCAGTTGTCAAAACGCTCCAAATACTCACATAATGGCGGCACTGTTTTTTAAATTTATGACTAGAAATTGGAAGGCAAGAACATGCTGTACTGATGTCTGAAGCTTAGCCATGACAACGCTCTCAAATATTCCTGAATGTATTTCTGTTTTCTGCTCATGGTACGTTCTGGTAAAGGCACACTTTGTCTTGGTGGTTTCTAAATCAAGACCACCACGCTCCTCCTCATACACACTGCAGTTTAACCCCCCCACCCCCCCGCCCCCCGCCCCCCCGCCTTCCTCCCTGTCTCTGCTGTCACATTGTACACTAAGTATTTGTGTTTCTCCATATATTCTGGCTTAATTATGTAATTTAGCACCTGTGTATGTGTGTGTGTGTGTGTGTGTGTGTGTGTGTGTCCAGTAGCCATGGCAACAGCACAACATATCGGCGACCACAGAGCCGCGCTGGGGCCGCAGGCACTGCCAGGGTTGTGCCAAAGACTAATCCATGCCAGAGGTGACATGAGCGAAGAAAAAGTGAGGCGGGTGGAGACAAAATGACACACACACACACACACAAACACACACGCACACATGCACACACGCACACACGCACACACAGACACACCAGCACTATTACTCGCTTCTCTCACTCCTCGCCTTCCTTTTAAAACACAAGCGCACACTGGATATCCTCCCATTCTTCTTGGCTGGAGCCTCCCATGGCAGTAGCAGTAGGAATCCATTCTCCACGGATGCTGGGACAGCTGTGCTGATATTGAATGAGACACAGTTGGTTCTGCCTCTCCCTGCATGCAACGCGAGATAAAAACTACATGCTACTTAATTCAAATCTATATTGCCTGCTACCAAAATTGCCCGGCTCATCTCGTCTTTGTCTTCGCCACAAAACATGGCTCTGAATGTCTTCGCTGTAAATTCGCTCTTGCTGACGCACGATGGCCCTCCAGCCACCAGCTGACAATAAAGGCAGAAAATTCATATTACTGAGAAAGACATTAATCACATGAACCTTCATAACCCTCTTGGATATCCAGCACAAACTTTAAATGCAGATCACACACAACTCGGTACCAATTTTAAAGCTGCAAAGATAGCAAAAAGCTCCAATTTCAAGCTGTTGGGGGCCTTAGCAGGGATACCTCCTTGTTTTATGGACGTGGCCTTTGGTGACGCCAATGGAAAGAGGACACATACGAGTACACACAAAAAATGCCACCTCAAATAAACTAATTTGGCACGCAATGTGTAAAATATTTCAATATCTTTTAAGACTGACAGCTTTTGCAATGGCTACGTGCTTTGACTGAATAAGTAAAAGGAACACAGTGTCCCAGGCAAGCTTTTGGCATTAGGATATGACCTCCTGGTGTCCCATGATGAGGAGAAAAGATCCGACGCTGCCTGCACAGCACAAAACAGCAGCACGGCCAATCAGGGACTCCGATTTCACCCCATATACTCCCTGTCATTTCTTCCCCCTCTTACACGTGTGCACACACAACTCGTTTTCAAGCGAAGCGAGCACCATCGATCAGCCCTACCTGTCAATCAAAATGTGCTATGAGTTTATTCTTCTGTCTGCAGGCCAAAAGCAGAGTGCTGCTGGGTCACATCTCTGCACAAAATATCCACACACAATAAACTTCTCTTTGCTGTTTGGCAGCAGTGAGCTACACTGAAGCTGTATGTATAATTAAGACAATTAAACTTGTGTGCAACTGAACCAAAACTCACAGTGATACCATAATTCAATATATCTATCTGAGACGTGTTGGCTTGAAAGGAACATGGTAAGAAAAAGTCGCCTGGAAACCGGAGTTCTGGCTAATCCTGCGATAACCACTCGGGCCTAATTGGCATGAAGACATGGCACCAAAGGTTTTAGGTGCATGTTTGCATGTCGGCGTGTACGCTTGTGCATGTCTGTGTGCATGCGTGTGCCTTTAACTCTGAAAAATCCAACATTTCTGTTTATTCAGTCTGCGCTTCCATCAGATTTTAATCCTCTGAGCAGCTGTTCTAACTCATTCTGCAGGCCTTGGGAAGAGACAGAGAGGGGGCGGTGTATGTGTGTATGTTTGTGTGTGTGTGTGTGTGTGTGTGTGTGTGTGAGGGTCACCTTAATAAATGTGTAAAGTTAAATTATTATTTAAAAGTCCTGATATTGATTGCATTAATTGAATCAAATGTTCACATAAAACAAACCAGCTCATGCTTTCCCCTTCTATTTATTGCTTTGATGTTTTCATTGAAAACACTGCTGTGTGATAGGGAGAGATAAGGGTTGCTGGTGACGTAAGAAAAATGTAATACATTTTCTTGGAGCAACATATAGCACTGATAAAGAAGCTCGCGCTTCACGCTGGGAGGACAAAGCAATGCGTCATGCGCGCCGGGACGGTGACGTGACAGCAGAGGTGACTTTTGACTTTTTAGAAACGCACAAAGAAAACAGACCACGAAGAAGACGGATGTCGGAAAGTGAACTGTCCGATAATTAGCCTACACCAAGGCAAATAGTAACTGGGAGTTACATAAAAAAAAGACGAAAGGCCTAAAGGAAAAGTGCAGGGCAAGTTAAAGTTTGCATGATGCAATTTAAATTCAAACAAAAAAAGAGGCATTTGGAAATGAAGGCTTGTGTTTTTAAATTAATGCGTAGCTTTTTTTCCCCCTTTGTTTAAACACGCCAAATTTAAAAAGCACCGCCAGGAAACATCTCGCCTTCTTTAAATGTCACTTAGAGGTACTGTTTGTGATGTTATCTCTCTCCCTCTGTTCCAAGACTACGATCTGATATTTTCCTTTGCAAACATTAAAATTCAAAGTGGTCGGAGCAGCAGCCAGTTTTTGGTCTGTTTGCGCTGCAGCTTGACTGCACTGCAAAGGAAAAAGTGCCGTTCGCTCAGACCATGTTGCCAATAACAGTCTGCAAAAAACACACACACACACACACGGAGAATATGTAACTTTTCATGCAAAGTGTGTGCAAAATAATCAAAGGTTTTGCGCTTTCTTTTCCTACGCGGGCCTTAGAATAATTCCAGCTGCAGGTCAGCGTGAGCGGCCCTGCAGGAAAAAAAACATTTTCTCAAGATGGAATATATGAAAACACACACACCTAATGCGGAATAAATAGGGACTAAATAGGACTTACCACTAAGGCATTGTTTAGAAGGTGAGTAGGGTAATACTTTAGTGTTGAGAGGGTGTTAAGAGGCGAGGAGAGCAGGGGTCAGCGTCCAGGCGGGCAGAGGGGGCAGAGGGAAGGAATAAGTTAAAATGTCGCACCAGTGAAAACAGTCTGAGATGACAACATTATGAGTTCCATAATAGTACCACTGAACACACTGAAAAATGCAATTAAATAAAATAAAGTCTTTTTTTTTTTTTTTGTTTTTAAGGTCACTGCGGCCTGCAAGTAACGGACAGTTAGGGTTTGGAAAAGCAACAAAAACGAGCAAAAAAGTAAAATAATCGTAGGCCTGCCACCAATTGCAAATTACAAGAGAAAATAATGTCAAAGACAATTTAAGCAGGAAATTGTAATTTTAACTTTAAATTATAGGCTGTGAATGTATTTGAAGAATGACTGGTAAATTAAAAAATATGAGACACAGCAGTAGGACTGGCTTCCACTACTCTTAACGTATAATATCTGTTTTAAGTTAGAAAAAAGCCTGAATTTAAAAGTGATTTTTATCCCTAAATTGGATCAACATGGGAAACACACTAGGAGTCACACAGAGCACACACACACCCTTCTCCTCGCAGGGCTCTGCCCGTAATTTGCTTCCATTACGCACCGTCCGTCACATCCCAGCACGCTGCTTCTCTCCAGCAAGGCTTTTATCACAGTTAATAATTCATTCGATTGTTTACAATTGTTGCCATATCCGAGGTCCAAGCTCGAATTTTTAATTATTAACAGCAATTAAATAAACAAAATGTGCCTTTCCGTCTGCAGACGGAGCTGCAAGGGAATGCTGTGTGTGTGTGTGTATGCGTGTGTGTGTGAGAATGTGTGTGTGTTTGTGTGTGTGTATGTGTGTGGAGAGAGAGAGAGAGAGAAGGCTGCTGGTGCTGTTTGCACGGAGAAATGAGTTGTTTCTTCTCAACAGTCACATATGGGTTCAAAATTTAAAAAATGACAAGAAACACAGTGTGAGGGGCTTTTCCCGTTCCCCTGCTGCCCAGCCAACCACACTCTGCAAGTTAGCATTATGTGCAACATGTGCAATACATTACACTGTATGAGCTTCTGTTGCCAATTAGTGTTGATTAAGGGAAATTTATGTAGCTAAATAAAAGCTTCTTTTGTGCATTGATTATCTACTGTGAAAGAATTTTGTATCAGTTACAGATAAAGTCATCATCTCTTATCAGCTGTATGGAAATGCAGGCCGAACAACTCTTAGCTGAGAGCTATTTAAAAAAAAAAAAAATCTGCAAGTGAATCCTCTTATACACACAGCTTATTCTAATCTATATGTAATACGTGTGTGTGTGCCTGTAATCATAGTTTAACAATCTGTTTCTATTTTCTTCATGTTTCTGAGTTGGATTGAGTCAGTTTCACCCTCTGAGTCTTAAGTCAACACACTAAATGGCCTCTAATAGCTTCTTCAGTAAAATGTAGAATTAAGGGAAAATAATAAAAATCTCCTTTTCCCTTCTGGTGTCAGCGAAAGGACAACGTTACGGTCTGAGCTGCAAATGTTTTGAAATGGAAACCAGACATGACTTGTGCCTGTACGAGAGAGGAGCCGAGAACATCCTCTCAGCAGTCGTCAGGGGCATATGATGGGAGGAAAAGTCTTTTAATAGAATCTAAAAATCAGGAATGAATTACACATCAAACGCACCCTGGCAGTCCAGTGTCAGATGAAGCCATTGAGGGATAAACACGTCTGCTTTATAAGAATTGCAGCAGCTGCATAAAATGGGCACTGCTTGGCTGATGTGAAGAAATAAAAACCTTATACACCTGGAAAAAAAAGAGGCTCTGTCTGCAAAAAGGAAACACTTGAGATATATATATATATATTTTTTAAATTAAGGATTTTATTTGGCTGAACTGATGAAAGTTCAACACTTTGGTTTTACACAGGATCTATTTTAGTAGTGGGAGAAGTAAGCTGGATTTTACATTGTGCAACTGAACATTTTTCTACGGCTGTGGCGCAAAAAAGCTTGCTGAAAAAGTTCTGCAAGCGGCCTCATTCTGTTCACTCTCTCAGGCTGTGAAAAAGGTATTTTTGGTCTAAAAAATTAATTATTTAATAATGAAGGTTGGAAGAGGATAAATTATTGTTAAGCATGGTTAAAATATCACTAAAGAGTTAAAATGTGACTCCAGAGATGCCTCACACCTTAAGAGACTCATTTCATCACATTTGTTTCACACTAAAAAGAAACAAGTTAAACAGCTGCTCAGTTATCATTTTAGGGATTTAACTAATACATATCTTTTTTTTTTACATTAGCAGCACAGGATAATAAAAACTAGCAGCACTTTGTCTTTTTTAAATTTAAATAGCTTGGAAAATACAAGCACAATGTTTAAATAGGTTCAGTGCAAGATGTTAGAGGAACCAATTTTTTATATAAAAAAAAATAAAAACATAAACAGTGACATGTATTTAGTTCAGCTTCTCTAAAGAATTACAGCACTGGAAGCAAGTCGACCAAGAAAACACAACGACACATGAAGAAAGTGAGGCTGAAATTAACCTGTAACTATCCATGTCAGCACGTGTTACATTCAGGTGCAAATAACTCCAGACAAAAATCCAGCTCTGAAGATGCACAATAAATAAAACACACATATGCGCACGCACTCACACGCACATGCACGCGAACACTCACGTACACACACACACGCGCGCGCGCGCACACACACACACACACACACACACACACACACACACACACACACACACACACACGCTCTACAGCTCCAATGTCTCGCTTCTCCCGGTCTCAGCTCCACATGAAAGCAGCCCTAAAGGCGGCGGTGTGCGCCCTGCTCTCCTGCAACTCCTCTCACCGGCCAAAAACTCCTGCGAGCCTCGACACTTGGAAAAAATCCTCCAGCCCTAATGTTAAAGTCCGGTCCACAGTCTGCCTGTCCCTGCGCTCTGCTTTCCCCTCCTCCTGCACGGCTCCCCTCCTTCTTTTTTATATGAAATACATTTCGGGAGAAGCGCCATTTTCTCTCCAAAACCATGTGCGATGGAAACGCGCAAGAAAGTTTCCTGCGGCACAAACGCGCTCCGAGGCGGGACGAGAGTTGAGGTGAAAAGTCAGAGTGAGTCAGAGAGCAGAAAGACGCTCAAACACAACAAATAAACACATGTAAAATAACAGACAGAGGAAGAGCAATAAAATCCCGGCGTCCCCACTACAGACTCCCCAAACAATTAAATAAGATAAGACAGTTTACCTGTGTCAAGCAGTACGGGGAGTACATGGTTATTTTTAGAAAGGAGAATTGGAGAGCTTATTTAAGTTGGATGGAAGCTCGGTATAGTGCTGCATTGCAATCGCTCGCCGTCCTGTTTCTCTCACTCCATGCTGCTGCAGCTTACAGTAACCCCGCCTAGAAAGTGAAAGCTTGCACAAACTTTCAGGGAAAAAACTTTGTCTCCCTCCCCTCGCCTCCTGCAGGACTTTTATCGCTCTCCTCATAGCGGCGAATTCTCCCGAAAGGCGTTTTTTTTTTAATTTCTTTAATTTTTTTTTGGTGGAGATTTATTAAGGCGTCTTTGGCAGAACTTTTGACTTTTAAACGAGATCAATCTTTCTTTTGATTAATCTTCGATGGCGTCTGACGCGCTACGCACAGCCTAGGGTATAGTATCCGCGCGCCCCTACATCCTTTACATGTTAATGTTATGCTTTAGTTACGTTCACTGACCCATTCACTCCATGTTGTAGAAATATATACTGATCAGAGAGTAGAGGGAATTTTTCGTGCGTGTTTAACGTATCTGTAGTTATGCTGTTGTTACACTTTGACTTGAAGCAGACACGGAAACGCATCACAGTGGATCAGAGTGGCGCAACAGCCGCGAGGCAAAAAAAAGGGAAATAAATTAATATTTTCAGTAAGAAAGACTTGAGAAAACTTTCAAAGGAAAAGGCTAATTTTTCATATTGTGAGAAACAACGACGTGGACACATTCATAAAAGGGTTAGTGAGTCACTTATTTGACTCACAAAAAAAACCTTTGATAATACCGTAAAGAATGTATAAGCCAGGGTTATGCATAAATACAGCTCAGTTGCGTGAATAAAATATTCTGTTACACCTCCTGATGTGAGGACTTCAGCTCTTAAGTCTTGTGCATTAAAAGCTAGAGTTTGCACTGGATTATATTCTTAAGGTCATTTGCAGGCATTTGAATCAATGCATTATCTCATCGGGTGCTGTAAAGTTAAGACTATTTATTTACTGAACCATATTTGACCCAGTCTGGAACCCACAACTGTAGTTTAAAAACCAGTGAAGTGCGTCCAAGCCAAACAGTCACTGCAGCGTTCACTATGAAGAAAAACTAGCAAACATTGAGGACAGACATGTAATCACAGCCTCGGAGCAGTATCAAAATACTAAATTGAGGTGTGTGAGGACACAGGAACTCTCTGTCACACACACAAACAGTAGTGAGGGATACACATGTCACATAAAAGTAATAAAATAAAGTCTCTTGGACCGGGTCCTGAGTGCGGTACAGTGGGATTTTGGGTGGGAGTGAAGTCATTGTAAAAAAAAAGCGGAGCAGAAACTTTGGGCCTGACACTGGAGTCCCACAGATTTACGAGGCCTACTGCTTGTGCATGTCTACCGCAAGCCTCTGCAGGGCGAAACAAAGAGATCTGGGCTCTGTGTGGCCAATTACTGCACACGGCCAGATACGCGAGCCAGAGACGCCGGTGGGGAGGGAGAAAGTGTGTGGTCAGGAGTGTATGTATGCCACAAAACTGTAACCTCCTGTCCTCGCCGCCACACAGGCCTAGAATACCAGCATTCCTTTCTGTGAATATGATACAGTTCATAGCTAATATGAAACACACATACGGACACACCCTATAACACACACACACACCTTTTGGTTCCCCCTTTAGGCAGGTGTATTGATTCATAAGCTCTGCATGCTACATTCGAGGGAAATTCTTTACCCTTAGCTCACTTTTGCAGCGCAGTCATTAAATGCAAGTGCAAAAGGTTACAGCAAGCGGTTAGATGGGGATCAACCCCGCCTTCCCCCCCTTTATAGAGTCGACTTGCATGCAACACACGCAAACACTCCTCTGCCGTGGCTCCTTAAATGAGCCACACATTTAGTGGTCTGTGTGAGTAAATCTCTCATTAAGTAACACATGGTAGAGCCATATGCTATGGTTGGTGGGTCTGCTGCGGCTCTGCTTTTTCACACGCTTCAAATATACATATTTACCACTGCTCCAGAGTGGCCGGCGCTGTAATGACTTCACCCATCAGCTCGGAGCTGCTGCACAAGTTGCATTAAAAAAATCGAAGCTCTCCCTAATAAGCGATCAGAGATGTTGGTGTTTAATTTATTCCCATGTGGACTTCTTCACAGAGGCTTCGGGTCTGTAAAACAGGTTGTTCAAGGATGACAGTCACCGCAAAATTTGCCTGAAATGATCACAACAAGTGATGATAGCACACCTGGCTGGCTGTCTGGTGTGAAAGGAGACAGGGCTCATGGGGAGATAAGCAAAAGTGTGGTTGTGCTGTTAGGCTCGGCAGATGTCAACTGCAGTGGGCCACAGTTTATGTACAGTGCACATGAAGAACTTAAAGAAGTGGTTCCCAGCCCGAGTGGTTGAGATGAGGTAATCGGAGGGGCCACAAAATAACTGCAAAGGCTTCCTATTACCAAATTCTTTTTATATGACTGTAGCTAGCAGTTGCAATTAGCTTGTTAGCTCAGTTAAATCAGTAGCTTATCAGTGTACCTGGCCTGGCAGCTTGGAGCACAAGGGGACTGTTGGCATTTACATTGTGAGCAGTGAACATAGCAAGACTGTGACTGACCAGTGATTCCAAAACCAACTGAGACCAGACTGACAATAGGAGTTACAGTACCAAAGTGATTTACAGCGGCTCAGACAAAGACTCTGACTCCAGGGACAAGGAGGGCACAGCAAGTGGGGACAGGAGAGGTGTGAAGCTGGAGAGGAGTAAGAATGCGATCAGGCATCACCAGAAGGGATTTTCACTTTGAACTAAGTGAGTAAGTGTTTACTATTGTGGCTATCCAGTTAGCATGCTAACTTCACTTTGGCTAAAAAATATATATTGTTTCTTTAAGTCTCTTTTTTTTTTTTTGCTTAGTTTCAAGTGTTTTCTGGTCAAAATTCCTTGCTTTCTTCCCTCAGGGTGGAATGATTTTAAACTATTTTGATTATTGGTTAAAAAAATGTGTGATGTGGCCCTACTCTTTATGATATTAGTCAATTTACAATGTCTTTTTGCTTTAAGAAGAGCTTAGCATTAAATTTTTTTCAAAATTTGAAGGGCTTATTGATCATAATTTGTATGCATACAGTGTCTCTGATGTCCTGCGATAGGTGATTTTTCCTAAGTAAGAGCCTAACGCTAATGGCTGGCAGGAGGAACCAGGTGGCCTATACAAATTGGATTGTAGATGAGGGAAAACACCCCCCAAACACACAAAAAACGAATTATTATAATTATTATCATATGTTTTATTAATAAATCTTATTTACAGTAATAACATATGGAAATCAAGTTTGCAATGCCGATCTTTCTAATTGCCCGCCAGTCACAACATCACTCATCGTGTAATAAGCTGTCAGTACTGACTTGGTATGGTCTGTGCCTGCCACAAATTGCTCCTGAAATTTAGCTAGTTAGCTTGCTTGCACCTAACCAAAGCAAAAAATGAAATGTCGATATTACATATTTCTATCAATTGTTTATTAATTCATATTCATAATTTGTTATTATTTGACTTTGACCTTTGAGTTTTTTGTTTGTTCATTAAAATAGTTGTGAGCTCTTTTTGCGACATATTTCCTAAAAAACAACCTCTCCTTGATTCTTAGACAGAGGGAAAGTCTGCTGTGTCTGCACAAAGGCCAACGTTTTCATAGGCATAGTCGATTCTCACACTGTGCTTTGGTCATTCAGCAGTTTGAGAACCAGTAAAGTCCATGGCTGTCTATGTCACAGATCACTCTGGACAGGGCTAGCAGTGTTTACTGATTTACATGAGTGTGAGCCAGTCAACTTGCCACGTATCATATAGTGATGGCTACCAGTTAAAAAATAGTTATCTCTTTGAAATAAACAATCTGATGCCATGTGGATATTTTTTACACTTTGTCATTTTTTTTTCCAACAGTTTGATTGTGAAAGCTAGGTGCTAGCATCTTCTAGGATGGATAGCTTAGCAGCTGCAGACAGCAGAGATATTTCTCACCTAAGAATTTTAACATTGTTTTATGAAGAAGGAGGAGCTGTTGGGGAACACACTCTTATCCAGTGGAAGGGGCAAAAGACTGCACCCTTTTCAGCATGCTCCTCCTTAAAATGCTAAAAAAAAAATAAAAAGTTCACAGTCTCCTACCCCACAAATTTTATCACCCATTAGCAATGATGAGAGAGGTGCCTAATCAGAAAAAGTAGGATTTTCCAGATCCACATTGAATTTAGTGAAATAATTTAAAAAAATAGTGAAATAAAGTTTAGCGGAAAAGCATTAGCAAACTCGTTACTTTTTGCCTAAATCATATTCATTCAACTTACTTTCATTCAATAGTCTTTTCCCTTATCACTTACCCATCACCCACCATGCACCATGTTACCGCAGGTGGGGCCCACTTCACAGTCTGAGCACTACCAGATTACAAGAACCCTACAAACAAAATGGTGCTAAAAGAAGAACTGTCTCTGTGGCTGCAGCTAGAATTGAATGCTATTTTGCTTTCCATGCCTAAAGTTACTTTTCTCCTCCAGCAGCGGCTGCATGTGGGTGAGTGGCGTGAGGTTTCTTTGTATATTATTTTAAACAAAACATGCATTTCCCACAACATTTCCTCTCACAATGGTTTTCGCCCTTTTTTGGCTTTTATTGTACTGTGTAAATCTGCAATGTTTGAACACATTGCAAGCTAGATGTGACCATTGATTAGGTTTGACTGTGCACCAGCTCCACATCTGACTGACATTGCAATAAGCGTTCAGCATAGTTGTGGATTTTTAGCCCGACTACTGTTGACTTTATTTTGTATTCATGGGAAATATGAACTTAGACTGCTGTGTTGATTGAATTTAGACATATGTCACATTGATGGGATTACTGCCTACCAAGGCAAAGATCTGACAGCACTTTACCACCATGCTACAACACGCAAGGTAACGCGTCTTCATATAAGAGGACACAATCCAAAAAGGTTGGGGCTTAAAGAACTGAGAAACAGCACTGCAACATCGTGCTCCTCAGAACCGTTCCACTTTGAAAAACTTTATGTGAAATTCATATCTCCATTCAGTTTTAACATGTTTTTTTGAAACTGAGTGCACTAGAAGAAGAATTCTGATATGTGAGCCAAGCACGCACACACACACACAGATATACACGCAAGAAAGGAAAGAAGAAAGCCGGGATGCACTTTATACACGACTAAGCCTCCAACAGCAGACCTCCTGGAGAGAAGTTGGAGGTGGACACCCTCCTGTGGATGTTCTTGAACTCACTGCCCCTGGAATCCAATACAGCTCCACCGACGCTCCTCCTCCTCTCAAAACTCTCCTCTAGCAGCCGTGCTACTCAATTACAGCCATAATGGTTCATTTCTGTACCCCGAGACACACGATACACTGTAGCAACCCAGATTCTCTGGGAGACTTGGCGTAAGTCTTAACTCTGGGAAACAAAGACTGTAGCCTAGAAAACTGGCTCCCACCTCATTAACAATCACATTTTCAGTCATCCACAGAGCCCCTTCGTTCTCCTCTCGCCCTCCCCATCCCCACTCCTCTGTTTTTATTACCATTTTATATCACGTTGATCGTTGTAAATCCACTGCGCTCCCCGGGTGGATTTTTCTTTTTTTCTCTCTCTCTCTTTTTTTCTTTCAGAAAAGCTGCTCACTTTCTTTAACCTCTCTATTCCGTCGGTTTTTATACAACTAGGCATGCTGCACATTATCGTCATCATTTTCACTCCCATGAGGCGAGGGCGCTTCGGTGGAGTTGCGAAGGCCCCCTTTTTTCTTAAATGTGCGTGTGGAAATAATGATTGTAATGGTTTGCAGCTGAGTAGAGGGAGCTGTGAATGACATTATGATTGCGGTGCAATTACCAAGAGCATGAAAACAGACTGTCAGTCAGAGTAATGACTCAAACAACACATTCAATACCAACACATGAAACAATAATAATAATAATAACAATAAAAACAATAATAATAATGATAATAATAATAGATGCATACCCTGTATGAATCTGATACTACAAAGCATTCAGGCATCCCAGGACCTCTGGAGGGTTCTTCATTCAACAGAAAGGTTTCGGTTGCCTGAAACGTAACACAACAGTCATGTATTCATTAGTTGAAGCTGTCTTTATTTTAGTGAATTTCAAAACACAGAAAAAGCTGGCTGCAAAGCTATAAATGCAGACTTCAGATGTGAGATTTCTCCTCATCCTTCTGCTTCTTATATTGACCTATTTTTATCATTCTCAAGTCCCACCACCATGATAACCATTTGAGGAACAATGTCTTTCATCTTTACATTCCTCACTCACACACACACAGTTCACGGAGTGTGTTGCCTGCCTGAACCCATCTGCTGTGCAGGCCTGAGGCCCGGCCCTGCCAGTCACCACCACTTGAATGGGGAGCAAAGTGTTTAGCTGTCGTACCCGCACACAATACGCCGACACAATGGCATTTCCTGTCCCTGCTGTTTCACCTGCATGGTCACTTTTCTGTCAGCGTGCACTGATTCAGCACAAATCATTCACACACGCACACACACTCATGCACACTGTCACATACTACACACATTCGGCGCACACACGCACATACAGAGGCCATGCGTCTGCCCACATGAACAAACAGACACACACACACACACACACACACACACATATATACAAACACAAGCTCTTGGCTGCACCACAGGCCCTATGTTGCATTCACTGATAGATGCAGCTAAAGTATTTATTCTGAGTGTTTGTTTCTATTCAGCACAGTTCATTTGTATGCTGTGGGACGCGCCAGCAGAAACTTGGGCTCTGAATGAGCATCCATTGCAGTTCTGCTGTCAACTGAGGCAGCCGGGCCAGACAACATGGATGGGAGGGAACCACAGACTGAAGATCTGGATCAGGGATGGGTGTTCTGCTTCGTTAGTTCGCCCGTGGCTATAACTTTTAAGTCCAAACTGGTACAAATTGTATTTCGCCAGGCTAAATATGAATGTCTGTTTTTTTAAAATCCACTAAACCTGTTAGGCGAGAGCTAAAAATGGCTGTTAATGAAAATAACTCCAGTTCTGTGGGTTAGAGGAAGGAAGTTTTACTCACAATAAGACCAGGAGCTTTAAGTGTAGTCACTGCATAGAGGAGAAGAGGGGAAATAATCCTATTTTCCAGAACTTTACCTTCTCATATCTCAACATACCGTAAGCAGAAACAAACACGGACCCAAAACAGGAACAAACATTGCTTGTAGCCAGTATCAAAATGTAAAGTTATACTATTTAAACTGGCATGTAACGTAAACAATTTTTTAAGGAATTCAAACAGACATTAGGTTACTTAAGCATTTACATGTGCACACAAATACACACACGCACCGGTGACACGGGATTGCACTCCAACTAACTAATACATGTGCAGACACATGCATAAACACACAGCGCTATAATAAGTCCCAGACTTCGGCTAACCAAGCTGCGGCTGGAGACACAGGCTATTCATATCCTTCAGAATGAGAGGTTACAGCTCAAGTCTTTTCCCTTTCCCTTTTTACTGTAACACAGGGCATCTGTGTGTGTGATTTCACCCGCTCGCCTTTGCAAAAGGTCCAGCAGGCGGATTGATTAACATAAGATTAACATTGGTTTTGTTTAGCATAGCCTCTCCTGCTCACATTAAGTTTACTGAGGGCCACATGAAGCGTTCACTCAGTTAAACAAAGTCGGAATTCAAGTCATCCCAGTTACTAAGAAAACACTACTCGTGGTGTTCAGCCTCAGCATCCAACCTCTGGCCTGTCACCATTAATGTGTGGGGAAACACTGGAGGAAAACCATTTGAAACCATTTGTCCCACTAAATGGTGCCCTTGTCAAGCTCCCTGGGCTTTCTGTTAAGCTCTTAAACTGCCCCGACCAGCTGAAGGATATATTTTACTCTGTTCATAATCACAGAGTAGTCACGCTGCTTCTTCTAACGGCCTCTTTCTGACAGCTTTTAGTCATTTGAGTTGAAAAATGATTTGTGTTGCAGAGACAATGGACTTTGGGCTCAAGATGAGTAAACAATGATAAATGAAAGGATAAAAATGTGGGTCAGGTAATGAATAAAGCTTTTCTCTGTCATATCTTTCTACCTCTCTCTATCTCCAACCCTCAGAAAGGGACATCGTTTGTTTGAGACTGATTGTTTGATGTAGTTCCCTGCAGCACTGGCCCCTTTTCCTCCTTTTTATGGAGCATGGTATCAATTATATATACTGTACGTGTTTTTCTATATATATGCAGCATATGCCCAATCCATATGGCCGGCCTAGAGCTAGAATAGACGCATAGCCTCGTGTAATTAACACTTAAAAAGCTCTAGAAATCATTTGATGTCTGGGATGTTGACTTTTTTTGGTGACCGAGTGTAACACAACACTGAGATGGTTGTCAGATTTTATCGATGGAGAGTGCAGAGAATGTTATTATTACTGCAAACAATTGCAAAGTGGCCAAAGGACAGAAGAGAACACTGGTTTTCTTGATCAATGCCACAATTCAAGTCTCCATATTATGTATGTATGACGTAAAGACATAATTAAGGATTTAGGAAATGTGGCCTTGTGCTTTCATGAGCTATAAAGATTGATATAAATCTCATGTGTGTGAGTACAAAGAAGCCCCACTTGTGACCTTAGAACTCTGTGAGTTACTCTGTGATTCAGTTGCACAGTGTTCCCTACACAAGCCTTTGGAGAAAAATTTAGACATTTTTTCTCTTCATGTTCTGACAGGGAAAGTGGCTACAATCAACATTTTATATGAACAATGAGTCAAATAACTATGTGTAATGTAGAAGGGGTCCCCGGTAGTGACAAACCCCTAACTCAGTGCTTCTACAGAACTTTATAGCGTTGTTCAGCTCACGCTTTTCAGTTTCCTGGAGCCAAACTTTACTGTTTTGGTTCACTCTCACAGCTCTAAACACGCCTGTGGCTGCATCAGGCAGCTGTCTGCAGTGAAAAAGCTCTAAAAATCCACCTCACACCACTAGCTTAAAAACCGTGGACAAAGCTAGATACTAGCTGTGAACACAGTTGAGCATTTTTTTAACTAAAGAGCTAGATGTTTCCCTCAGGAGTTAAGTGGAGACCAAAATGGAGCTATGTTGACGGGGAACATTCTACTTATGTTTGTTAGGTTGTTGAAAACGTAATGTCAAATGAACACTAGTGTTGCGCTGTGTCTGCTGATTATGTCAGTTACAGTCTGTTAGCTAACGTTGGCCATAGCATGTAGCATAGCATGTTGAAGTAGCTGAATATCTAAACTAGCTGTAGGGGGAAACAGCGAACCTGGCTCAGAGTGATAACTACCAACACCTCTCAAACTGTCTTTCTTACATTGCATTTGACAATAGTGTATATGACCATAATGTTGGAGGTCAGGTGGTGCAACTTCACTGTCAATGAGAGACTTCAGATAGTCATGTGATCGGATATTATCCACCGAGATATAGTTTAAGCATATATCTTCTTTACAAACACATGTAGTCATTTTCATATTTCTTTGCTAATTAGTGAGATTTTAAGGAACTGGTGAATATATTTTTTAGCTTTGGCTGGAGCCAAGTTAGCTATTTCCAGTCTTTATGCTAAGCAAATGGACAATGAAGTTTGAGAAAATGTTAAGCTGTGTTATTTTCTAAACAATGTAGGTTGCTAAACCCATTGATTGTCAAATGTAGTCTCTCAGACGTACTTAGAGGGACAAAGAAAAATGTTAAAATTAATTTTAACCTCTGCAGTACCACAGCTGGACTGTGCCTTCTCTCTTAAGTTTGATCTAAAAGGGAATGCTGAAGTTAGCTGCCTGTCACAGCATTGGATATATCAGAGCACATGCACATGAGGCCCAGGCTCCCTTGTCTATCTTATTGTCTTGATCATACACAGACACACACAAGCACAGAAACCACCTGGGTTTCTATATTTCTGTATTCACAACAATACATGTGAGGCGGGTATCCTCACAATAACTGATTAACCTTTTGATCCTTCCACTGTAGCGTCCTAATCATTTACAGCATCTGAGCCCAGCAGTTTCTAAACCATCGAGGACTTTTACTGCAAAACACAATTGACAGCCTACCCAGTCCCACTTTATTCAGCCTTAATTGTATCCTCATTCTTCACCTGGTAACAAGCTAACAGACCTGTGCAGATGTGGCACGCACATCAAAGAGAGGGAGGGATGGGAGTGGGAACTTGTTTGTAGAAAAAAATGTGTGGGGGAATATGAAAGGGGAAATTTTACGTTGTGTGAGTCCAAGCCAGCGCCACCTCAGGGAGAAATGCTGGAAAAATGTGATATTTTACACCTGCATCTCAGGAGGTGAGGAATGAGACAGGGAGCAGGGGAGGCGGTAATTAGAGGAGTGCGTGTGTGTGCATGTGTGTGCGTGCATGTGTGTTTATAAAGGATATTTAGTATGTTTCTGGGGCTTGCCACTGGTTCTTTTTCAGCATTCAATTTGGTACGATGCATTCAGCGCCAGATTATTAAAAATGCTAAACCTGGTTACGAATGCTAGAAAAAAAGTGTTGAAAATTTAAACAAATATGCTAATATTGTTACAGTGATAAATAGCTGGCAAGCTCTGTTTAATGAATAATGCTATTGGCTCTAATTCCTCATTAAGGCCCTAAAGAGGAGAGTGAAGAGAGAGAAAATACATGTATTGTTGTCGTGACCCCCCCCAAACTAAACTCGGAAGGCAAAAGATACCAACACCTTCCCAAATTAAGTAGATTCAAATTACTCGGTTACACAGCTGGTGTGCAGTCTGGGGTGTCTTGTGAAACCAATTAATGTGAGGGTTAAGTCGTGATAAAGTAATTGCGGCAGGGTTAGAAATGAGATGGAAGAGTTAGGAGTGTTATGTGATCAGCCTGAGTTTGATGAGACAAAGTAAGGCTTCCTTTACACTGCAAAAAATAAATCTACCTCAAAAGTCTTCACATTATCTCTCAGTTTAAAAACGGTTATAGAAATCAGTGCATTCTGTCGTCCAAAGCAACCAAATCTGATCTGACATCAAATTATCCTCAAACAAAACTCATTTAAAAAAAACTTAAAACAAAACTCACCTAAACAAGTCATAACGGCAGGCCAAAAAAAGAAAAACAAACTGCATTTTAAAAAAATCTTACATACTTTTCAGGAGGAGATGCTTAATAAGAAAAGGTACCACACATAAAAAGAAGCTTTTGTGTCTATAGAAGTGTTTTAATGTACCTTTTTTATACAAATGTGACCCTGTTGATAGATTAACCTTTAAATTTTGTTGAGTGTTTGTCTTTATTTACTCACAAGAATGGAAATCAAGTCTTAAAGGTCATCCTATGATGTGTACCTAAAAAACTTGAGGGGAATTTCAATAATTTTATAAACAAAATGTATTCACCATGGAGAGTAGGACTCATGTCCAAACAGTGGTAGATTGTCTTTCTAGAAAATTACCCTGATGATGTCACATTGATGTCATTACAGTTACCCTAAATTAAGCTTCAGACTTTAGATATTTGACTTTGAGCCTGTGTTACAAACTGGGAATTTAGAGTTTAAAAGATGAGGACACACAACAGCCAGGTTTAATGAAGGATGATGCTATTGAATTGCATCATGGGAATCCTAGGGTCCAGCTTTTGCTTGACACATCAGAGTGACTTAAAGTCAGGATATTTCAACCTCTGCTGCCTTAATTTCCACCTATCTGGTTTTAATCTGTCTCTCATAAGTCCTCTA
This sequence comes from Ctenochaetus hawaiiensis, assembly GCA_029783645.1. Taxonomy (NCBI): domain Eukaryota; kingdom Metazoa; phylum Chordata; class Actinopteri; order Acanthuriformes; family Acanthuridae; genus Ctenochaetus; species Ctenochaetus hawaiiensis. Next base: position 19,003,803 of record JAPZDY010000009.1, on the reverse strand, counting down.
ACTTTTCGTGAGAGGAAACCTAAATCATCAGAGCTCCTCTTTAAGTCTTTTTTATGTTTTTTTATTTTTACGTCTGTCTTTCTACAAGTTTCATAAGGCTCTAAAAACACATGCAAATCATTCAGGCCCAAGAATCTTTGATTGTCACAAGTGACACTTTAAAGTGCAACACAAATGTCAAGTTGAAGTATATGTCACATGATTTCGTCTCTTGATGTGTCCTTGAGAGCCACTCGGCTGAACCACAATGCACCAGTTACAACAGCTTAAAAACCAATCAACCTGACAAACCCATCTGAGCTCACTCTCCTAATATTTACGCTGTTCGAGTGTATATCAGAGTTTCCATCTTTAAACTACAGCAAAAGTTTACACGCCACATGAGCTATCATAGCCTGCTTGAAGCCTTATTTATTTTTCCAGGGAAATGTCAAGGCCAGGACAAACATAATAGCATAATATTCTGTATACAGTGAGGGATGACATCACTGGCAGCAACAGCCAAGAGGGAGATCACACAAGGCTGGAAAACCGCTCTTCTGATCATCATAAGGCGAGCTGCACTCACACACACACACACACACACACGCATACACACACAGTGCGGGATACAATTACCCCAACTATTCACACAGCTATTTATTTACACAGCATGATTTCTGTATTTGTTTCTTATGTTTTTTGAGTGTATGGTAAATGCCAAAAAATAAGAGAGCATTGGTTATTTTTAATACACCTATATATTTAAAAGATGGCTAATATTGTTTATCTTGGAGGTCTAATAGCTATGTTACCTACAATTTGGGGCCAAACATGTTTCATGTTTACAGTTCAAGTAATAATTGGTCATATTTAACTTTCTGCTTTCCAACATAAGCTAATCTGGAAAAATCAATAACTTGCAGTGCCACAGATATAAATCATCTCTACAGAAACAGTGGAGTTAAAGTGTATATTTGCATGACAGAGATGGAGCATCAGGTTCGGAGGGAAGCTAATGAAGCCCTGACACTGATTGACAGATGCCTCCAGTGCAATGCAGCTACACTAACATAAAACTGAAGTATTTGGCATAAATTCACATTATAGCATTTTCTTTATTAAAAAAAGAGATGTGTTGCTGCTATAAGTAGGAGAATAACAAGTTGAGATAATCCCACGTGAGGCCTGTCCTGAATTCTGTATCATTTTTACTGATGAGCTTCTTGGGCAGCTGCCATGTCAGCTAGGATGCTCGTAAACAAATAATTATTCATACTAATAATCTTCCATATTCATGTGCAAATAAGATCCCTTCTTGGTATCTAAGCAGCTTCAAGGTTGTATGTGGGAGGTTCCCCTAACTATTGCCTGACTTGACTCATTTCATGCCAAAAAAAGAAAAAAAAAGAAGAAAAAGAATATCTAGGGGTCAAGGATGGGTGAGCTTTAGGCCTATATCACAATATTGTATAAAACAGATTTTTATTATTTTTTAAAACGTGCAAGCGCTGTATGTAAATGCATGTTCTCTCCTCCTCTCAGAGAATATATTTGCCAATTAAAACAAATATCCTATTAGAAGCAGAGACATAAATTAAACATGTAACAACTAAAGATTTTCTTATTGAAGAACTCAGCTAATTCTAAAATATAGGCCTATGGTTAAAGGAAAATTAAATAAAATCACAAATGCTTTTATATCCTAAAAGAATGCTGAAAGTGGGCAGATCCTCAATCAAACTTTAGAAACTTTTGCTGTGTGATGTCAAAGGTTTTCTCTGAATTGCACATATAAATCACCTGCATAATGAAGGAATTGCTCTAAACCGCTGTGCGTATTACGCACAAATCAAATGGACACATAATTGAATGTTGGCGCGGAAAAAAGTTCCATCGTCTTTGAGCCAAATTTCCAAACTCTGTTAAACTTTACCTTTAGGTTAAACTCGGGCTCCGGCTCTGCACATCTCACCATGCAACCTTACGTATACTGGATGACGCTTCTTAATTAGCTGCTTACACTGTATGAAAGGCGATATAGAGCATATCTTCTGTGGTTAAAAATAGTCTAGAAACAGGCCCACATTGGAGACCGCAGCGATGAGGAAAGCATGTTCTCCATGTGGTTGAAACGGCAGAAGGCAGTGGGCATCGGGCGGTGAACTGAGAGGGCTGGACACTGATTTTGCCAGGATGTTAGAAAGAAATTCTGGCAACTTGTACAAAAATAAGGTGCAGTATGTTTTCCTGACAGCAACATCATTTTAAATCTACATATAATATCCTAGAAAGGCAAACTCCCCAATTTTAAAAATAACCATAAAAACATAATGAGTCTAACTGTGACAGCAAACACACACAGGTAGGTGGAAGGACTTGGCACACTCTTTGGTGACTGTTACCCATTAGCTACACAAGTAAATACCAACACACACAAGAATTATAAGTGGGCAACTCAGCCCACTAAACTTTAAAGCTCTCTCTGTGTATCATTAAATCTATGAACAACTATAACGAATCTAAAGGCTGACTGCATAAATGAGCAAATTATTGGTTTACATAGCACGTACCATTGTGGTGTAGGGAAATGTGCCAACACTCTCAAAGACCCATTTTCCACTCTCAAAAGTTCGGCTTCCAAAAAAAAAAAAAAGAAAGAAAAAAAAAGTGTGTGGGAGAGAGAAAACTGCTCGGTTTCTTGTTCAGTTTGGCCTTATACCGGAAGCAAAGGAGCCCTAATACACGGCCTGTTGCCCGGTAAACATTTTTTTTTTGTAATTTGTAGTCAACTCTTCTCAGTCAAGGAGGCAACGGAGAGCAGCGCTGTATAATCCAAGTCGTCTGCTTCCCGACTTCTTCACACAAGGTGTTTATGTTCGCTTTCAACTCGTGATATTTCCATGAAAAGCGTCCCTGTCAGGGCTGTGCTCGCCTGTCAGCGCTCGCTGCTTTCTCTTTCTCTCTCTCTCCCTCTCTCTCTCTCTCTCTCCAGTGTGTCCCGGTACCGTAATGTCCACCGACTCGCCGCGCTCTGCGCCACCGAGGCACTCACAGTCTGAGCCCGAGTGACAGAGCAGGAGTCTGGCTGTGCACCGACAGTAAGTAGCTTGCACTCTCCGCTTACGCGCTCACCAAATCAGCTGTTTCTCCTGCAGCGGGGACGACGCCGCGCGTTTTTCCCTCGTGCATGCTCCGGCTTTTGCTGATTTGAAAACGTGGAAGTCCTACCCCACCTGTTCCTCAGTGTCCGGAGAAAGTTGTTGAGAGAACGGCGTCTGAAACAAAACTCACCATGTGGCAGCGCGGATGTCGCAACATCAGAGACATCAGGGTGGATGAGACTATAGCGGGACGTGGTGGGCAATGCCAGCCGGGACTGCCCACAGGCTGATCACAGTAACAAGGAGGTTGAAATTTGCGTATCCCCCTTGTGAGACACCGAGCATCCAAAATTAAGTACAAAACAAATGCTAGAATAAAAACCCAGCGTGGCTGCACACACGCACCAGTGAGGAGGTGCGGTGTCCTGCGGCCGCGGCCGGAGAAGCGGAGCGGAGGGCTGGTGAATTATTAATAACCAGAGCGGTTCACAGTCTGTCGTGTTCAGTGAGTAACCAGGGCGGCAGCTGGGGGTTTAGAGGAATTAAATACGGGCTCAGAGTAAACCATGGACGCAGGGGATTAGTAGCTCTCACCGGCAAAAAGTGTAGGGGCAGCTCGGGGCCGACAGAGAGGGCGGGAGGGAGCGGCGGTGAGGGAGGCAGCCGTGGCGGATAAACCCAAATATTTTCCTGAGCGCATGAAACACGCGGGGAGAGATGGAGCTATAGACATCGCTCTGCAAACTTTATATTCAGCCTAAATGGAAGAATTTAAATCGGTGTGGTCAGTTAAAAGGTGACCCCCCCCCCGAAACTGGTCAACAACAACCTTCAATTTAAACAAACAAAAAAAATGTAGGCCTATATTTTATTTTAAAACAGAGCCTATTTTCTTTTTTAAGCTCTGCTACCCATGTGTCATTTCATCCTCATGGTAAATTAATAGCAAGATCAATATTATTTCATGACTGTGGCGGGAAATAATGTGAGAAGTTTCAGCAGCCACTAATCTGTCAAGTGTCGAGCCTTATTGTAGAGATTTGCAACACCTTTGTATTCGTGTAGGATATATTTTCCCACATTTTAAGCACAGCAATCACTTCTAAACTACTGAAGACCAACAGTCCACAATCATATCCACAGCCAAGCTATTAAAAATGACTGTGTTTTGCTCTATCCTGGTGACCATCTGTTTATTTTGTCATGAATAAAGCAGTGATTTTGGGCAGGTACGTCAGAGAGAGCAGGTGCATGACTCCTGGCTGGAGCATGAACCCAATATTTATTCACCAAAAATATCGAATTATACCGGATATTCAGAAGATATTTCAGTAGACACGCCTTCGGGGGAGACTGTAGTCATAAATAAATTACAAAAGTAGTGTTTTGACCTTTTATGGGAAACGAAGCATTTTACGGAAGTGCGCAACTGCAGACGTCATGTAATAAAACGATGAGCACCGTCAAAGTGGCTCCCACCTGCCACCAATTTACTCTGCATTGGTTCAACTTTATCACTTTACAAACAGACAAATAAAAAGCTTATGGACTCAGAGTTAGTCTTTACAGAGAGGCATGATGGAATATTTCAGGAAGAAAAGCAGTTTGAAATCTTTAAATGTTTAAATTTACTGGAGCCTCATTTTTTCACCAACAACACGAAACATAATTAGCTATAAAGCCATAAGCTATAAATGAAATTCCTATTTCATCAAAATTTGCCAAAAAAGAAAGACTGAGATTGTAATTTTAAAGCTGGATCTCATGATTGAAGAAAGGAATATTTCAAGTTTCAAAGGCCTAATGATTTTGCCAATAGCATGATAGGCCTCTATAAATCTTGCATTCCTTTAGAATTTTTAAAAAGGAAGTATATTTGATTATTTTATTAAGGTGATCATTGTAAATTAATGTGTTTTTAAATATATCAGAGTTTTCAGTCTTTTAATTTACAGCAGGGTCCCTTCTATATTTACATATAAAATGTAATAACTGTAACTGTTTTTTTAAGTCAATTTAAAATGCATCAAAACATGCGACTTTATTTTAGTTTTATTAGTTTTTAAAAGGTTAACAATGTGCAATAAAATAAAAAAGAAACAATTATATAACAGATGGATGATTAAGGCCTTAGGTACTTTATTTGTTATTTAAACTAAGGTAATATGAATGCAAAAAACACAGGCTATGGTTTACTAAAAATAAATGGAATATTATCACATTTGTGGACTTAAGGTTAAATATAAAAAACAGATTTAAAAAAAATAAACAAATAAAAAACAAAGACATGATGAAGAAGTCAATGTTAATCTGTTCAATATATTTGATTTCATTGTATTTGCTGACTTATGAGGCAACACATTTATGTTATTATATTTTTTATGCTTTCAGTCATGGCCCAGCAGTGTCCCAACTAAAGCATTTTTAAACGCGTCTGATAAATGGTATTTTAATGTGTAAGAGTGTGTGGCCTTTTCAAGAGTGCGGCCTGCAGAACAGCCAAAGTCTGCTCTGTAAATTTACTTTGAGCCAGTTTAATTACTAACATTTGTTAAAGTGCATATGTTTTTGTTTTGTTTTTTTTAAAATTGATTTTGTGAGTGAGCGTGTGTGCACCATAAGTATCACACTCTAACTTTAAAACCTACTGAGTCTGCACAGTCTCAAAGCTGCCGGGAGATTTCTGTTTAAACACTAAGCCGGTAAATGTCGTGTAATGTGTGATAAACAGTGAAATGCGCAATAAAACATAAACTGGACACACATACATTTATTCTTACAATGCCACTAATTCCTCTCAGACAGCTAGTTTATTTTAGTTTTCACTTCATTTATGTTTGACCTTTACACTTGAAGTCTTTGAACTTCCATGAACATACGGCCTGTTCGGTCCCGAAACATTTTTTTAGTTGTATTAAGCAGCTTAGTGATGCTTAAATGCCTGAAATCAGAATTTTATTTTTCATTACTGGAAAATATATTTCGGTAAAGTGAATTTAAAGTGTGATTCATTTTATTGTAGAATCGATTTAGGAAGAGAAAATGTGTCTGATTTGTTATTAACAGAGCAACAATCTCAGTTCACACAGACCCGTTTGGATCAGTGACTGCATGAGGACCAGCTCACTGACCCTAAACTAGGCCATAACGTTTAATGGCACAGCCAAAACCTTTAAACCTGCTTATGTCGCAGACATACACGGGGGCAGGCCGAACACTCACCGGTCACATAATATTACCGTCATGATAATAGCCACCAAACTGCACACTGTCTCTACATGTTCCTGTAATATGACTTTTTGGAGTGATTCCACATAATTCCCTATATATTGCACGCTAAAACTATAAAACCAATTTGGGACTTCCCCACGGGCTAAAACGTCTCTTTACCTTTCCATACATCCTGCCTGCCCCGTGCAGTCTAAAATCGTCCCAGTTTGCGCTCATTTGCAGTCTCCCTCCTTTGGTCTCTCCTCTCCCGCTCCTATACCGTCTCTCCCTGGAGGTTTACACAAAGTGTGAAACAAAAGTTCCACTAGGCAACGGCCAGCCGAGGAATGCTGACCTTGGCACGGCCAGTGGAACCGGCCCGACTCACGGCCATTCTCTCATTTCTTTTGGTTTGAATTAAGACGCATTTGACCTGCGCCAACCTCCAAGAGGTGCCACGGTGGTTAGAGGCGCGCTGGAGCCATGTAGCTATGAGTTGCTGGCCTGCTCTGACTGACTGAACAAGAGTCTCTGCAATCTGAGATAAAGTTTTAAAGGCGTTGGATTAAAGAAAATGACCCATGAAGATCCAGTTTATAGGACTATGTTAGCAGATACATGAACGCCATGATGTAAGGTCAACTTAAAACCACCACCAGTCCCAAGAGAAAGGAATGAGCAGAAACTTAACAGCAAACAAAAAACACTGTCTAATGCATGAAAATGAACATAAACTGTGTCTGGTAAGACTTAATTCCCTAGAAACTAGAGACTATTATAATGATAATTAAAAAGTTAAGAAACAAGTTAAAGAAAAATAAGCAGAAGTAAAAAATGCAGTGGATGAAGCAGTGAAATAATTTGATCTGAAGAGATTTTATTTTAGTTAAACTAACACAACAACATTATAAAAATACTTCATTATAAGTTGAAATCTGAATCATTTATTCAGTAAATCACAAGAACATTTGTAGCCAAATTAATAGTAACAAGTAAAAACACTCAGGGAACAGAATGGCTTATATCACCAGATTACAATTAATATACACACATTTTTGAAATTGATAGTTAATGTTCCACTATTTTATTTTATCTACAACTGTCTGAAGAATGAAGTGGAGTAAATAGCACAATATTTTCCAACGAAAATACAGTGAAGTAAAAGTTTAAAGTAACTGAAAATAATAAAGTACAGATACCTTAAAATTTTACTAGTTAGCCTACAGTACTTTAGTAAGAGTAATCAGTTATTCCACCACTTAGAAAGAGGTCACCAGAAAGAATACTGTAATTATTAATTAATTCAGTAGTAGTAAGATATTGTAAAGATTAAGTTCACTCAAAATACATCACGGTCCAGCAGAATTCTACATTTATTTAAGGGTTTGTGGGTGGCCTCTTTCCTTTACAACTGTACTCACTGTGAAATAATGAGGAGCCGAAGA
>JAPZDY010000009.1:18951227-18979961 GCA_029783645.1 Ctenochaetus hawaiiensis | reverse complement strand
ATTTCTTCCAGGTACCTGGAAGAAATTAAAAAACAGGGGAAAGCAAATCAAAAGGGAAATTTATTAACTTCAGGTCTGACATTTTGGAAAATATTGGCTTTTAAATATCCAAGTATATGTGTACACAGTGACATGGATGGATTAGGGGCTGTGTGAAAATTAATAGGGAGGGAACTGAGGTTAAAAATGGGGGAAAGTTATCTATTTTTTCTTTTGGTGATTTTTTTTGCAAGCAGAAAGGGATCTTATAACTTTTTCTCATTTCCTGATTTATTTTAAACTTCATCCTTCACTTGTGAGGTTTATTGCAAAAGGAAAAAGAGCACACATAATAATTTAATTATAGCATAACTTTTTTCCCTCTTTCACTGACGGTTATTGAAATATATTTAGCAGATCTTTTTTTCGAAAACCTCAAGTGATGGGTTTATTGTTTTGTTTCCAAAAGTGGGCCATAAATCTTAAGATATAAGTGGAATTGTATTGTTGTTTGTCCAAGTTAAAGACTTTGCCTTAAGACAGAAAACTACTTTACTGTCATCTCACAGGAAGAAGGTACTGGGTTCAAATCTGCTGGCCCCTCTGTGTGTAGTTTGTGTGTTTTCCTCATGTGTGTTTTCCTACTCTAAATTTCTCATAGCTCTGAACGTGATTATGATTGTTTGTTTGTCTCTATGTGTCAGCCAGGTGAACAGATGACACAGCACATGAGCTATTAGACCTTAAATGAAACCTATTCATGGTGCACCATATCACTTAGCAAAGGATACGTGTTTAGCTAATGGATGGATGGATGGATGGGAATACCTCCTTCCTTTTTTTCCTTTTTCGCTCAGGGCAGGCAGAAAAACACCTGGAGATGTTTCATGCTTCAAGAGAAAATTGAGGTAAGCTGACAGGAAGCAAAAGTCCAGGCTCAGAAAGGGTGAAACGGTGAGCTCTGGTCATGGATGGATTACTGAACAGGTGTGCTGGGTGCAAGCCCAGGGGCCTGAGGTGCCTGGGGCCCCTGGACCCCTGAATCTATTTGATGTGAATGTTAATATTGTTTTTAATAGTGGATATAAACAACACAGAGGCAGTATAGGCTCTTTTACACAGCCTTTCCAAGGTGAGCATATTGCACTTTTATTCTGCCTCAGCGTTGTAAAAAAGTTACAAAGGTGAAATGAGGGTCACTGTTCTGCCTCTGAGCCGGCAAGGGAGGCAGTAACAGTGCTGAATCTACGAATCCACGTGCATAAAATGTTGATCCAACATGACGGCACAGGGGTGTAACGTCTTGATGAGGTATAAAGGGTGCAGCTCACTGGCAGGATATTTAACAACAGAGGAAACATTTAGCAGCTAAATCAAAAAAGAAGAAGAAAAATAGCAAGTGGAAATGTCTGCAACTTGAGGAGTCAAGACAACAATCAATCACCATACAGCAGGCACAGTGCATGATTGTTATTGCAACGCTATGCTATAAATGTTTACAAAGCGCTGCCCGACAAATGTGTTACTGACTTGATTATCTGACACATCATGCTTGTCATGCCTCTGTGTGATCAGTCACATTTTTTAAAAAAAAGGAGCTATTTAAAACCACACTGACATGGCTTTATGCTGCTGTTGTTTGGTTCAGTGCAAATAAACAAAGGAGGAATAAAGAATGGACTCCACTGTCATATGATCGCTGTGTTAAAGAGCATATGTTCTTTGTAAAGGAGGTGTAAGGACCCTTTACATGTCTATGCCCAGGGGCCCATTGTCTCATCATCTGTTTATGGCTCTAATAGACAACTTTCACTCCTAAATAAGGTGAAGAGGTCTAATTCAGGTCATCATTGCCTCGCATTTTAAGAAGAAAAGATTCAAGCCCTCTCTCCAAAACATGAATTTTTCCCACAGTCCCTCACTCTGTGGACCTACTGAGCTCAGCTCAGGCACAGGGGCCCAAGGGGTCAAGCGGTCCATAACATAGACCCTCTGCTTAAAGTGACTGATAACAGGATCTACCCTCTTGCTTGACGGTAAAAGGCGAGTCAATGTCCTGATCACTCTTTATTAAAGAGACCTCTAAATATCTATCATTTCTGTTTTACTCATGCAATGTGATTTATTATTGTTTCCCTGTATGATGCAGCTGCCTAGGCTAGTAAGCATGAAGTGAAACTGTGAAGCAAATTCAGTGTTTACAACATAACAGCCTGCTTTGGGAAAATAACATGTGCGCCGCAGTTTTTAAAGAATCAAGGTCTTCTACAATAGCTTGTGTTGCATCCTGTTGTGTCTTTGTGTGCATCTGTGCTCAGTTTCTAAAGCTCTGGAAAGAAGCTAAACTCTTCAACTCTTCAACATGAGCAAACTGGTTAAAGTGGTTTCATAACAGAGTCTCTCATAGGCTCCACTGTTTTAAACTTAACTGAGTGAAATTTATCCATCAGTATCCTCATTAAGTGTGCTGAAAGGTCACTTGTTCATTTATTTCGGGTTTGTCCTGGCCTACCTGAATACTGAATGAAAATATTTTGATGTTGTTCTGTTTTGTTTTGTTTTTTTCCAACCAGTTCTGTTCTCGGGAATGTTTTTATTTTTCTGAGATGTAAAAAGGTTTTCTGTATAGCCATCAACAGGCATTAATGCAGGATATGGTGGCATCCAAAACAAAATACACTCTCACATTAAACAGCATCAGATTGTCAGTGTTGGCTAAGACGCCCTCATGCCCTCACAGCTAAACACCCTTTAAAGCTGAAACACAGTGAAGTGTTTTTAACATTCAGGGGCCTTTTCTTGTTGACCTGAAAACCTGAACCTGTCAGCTTATTTTTCTTCATTAATTTTATTTGTTCCAATGGATAAAGCTCACTGTCCTTTTTCAACTCATTTTAAAAAACTCTATTTATCTTTCTTCCAACAATGTAAATGTCTTAATTTCACTGTGCACTTGAAGGGGGTAGGGGGGGCTTTAACATGTCTGTGCACAGGGGCCATCTGTCCTACAGTCCATTCATGCACACACACACTAGCACCACATGTGCATTACTTAAGACCGAGGAGAGGCAGCAGTCTCCAGGTGTGGAAACCTCTGGGACGTGAAAATGTTGCCCCGTGGTGCAAACCTGCTGCTGCATGACATGTGCTGTGAGCATGTTGCTTCAGCTCCTAACGGCCTATCCAGGAGAGAGGGAATTTAATTTTAGCGCAAGCATGTTTCATTTTGGAAAAGATACAATTCTTTGTGAAAAATATCAACTTTAATGGCCAACTAGATGACTTATGAAAATACATAAAAGTGAAAACACATTGTTGGCTCCTCTCTCTGCATCTTCCCCATGAGAAATGGGGCCAAGCCTCATTTAAAGTGCGGCGCCTGAGCCGTGTCGCTCGGTTCACAAATGTGGGGCTTCAACCTGGTGGTTTCTTCCTGGAACGAGGCCGCTGCTAATGAGCCCGTCAGGACAAAGGTGAGCTCTAAATGAGCGGAAAGAAAAGTAAACAAGCCAGGTGACAAATTGCAAATAAGCGAACATCAACTAGCCTGGATAGAGATTCTGTCCACGTATGAGAACTTAAACCAGTGGCTGTCAGCGTTGTAAAGAGTTGTTGAGGCTAGACTTTTTTGTTTTGCAGGCTCTTATAGTGTGCAGGTGCTCTTTTCAAAGGCAGCCCTCTCCGCCGGGCACTTCTTGGCCAGTGCTGAATGTTGGGCTCCCACGGTGTTTGTTTGGGTTCTGTTTTGTATGCTCAGTGTCTATGCCCGCTTGATACCTATTCCTCTTTTCTTCTGTTATTTAAACGCACATTTTCTAAGAGAACGCCCGCGAAGCTTTCCAAAACATATAACCTGCTCACAAAGAGTGTAGGTCACTTTTTCCATTCATGAGAAGGAAAAGAAAAGAAGCAACAGGAGACTTAGTTACAACTTCAAAAGCCTTATATAGTCATGTAGCGGCGTGGAGGGAACTGACGTTGCATACAGTTCATTACTGTAAATCCATATGTGGCTGATTTCATAGCTCGTTCTCTGGAAAATTTACTTATTTTTCTCTATAATCTGATGAGTTAAGATCTCAAATAAAAACGGGCCTTCAGTTTCAATCTACATTTAAATCCTGTCTGTGATTTTGGCCCACAACCTCTCATTTTGTGTGGTGGTTGTGTGTGTGTGTGTGTGTGAAATCATCAGTGTGTCAGATGGAGCCTGTTGTGCCAGGCAGCCGGGCAGCGGCGGTGCCACTCTGTGTGGTCAGGGCACAGTGTGTCCTCTCAGCTGCTGTTTCGAATTCACAAACTAACTTGACAGCGGCATCCTCACTCATTCACTGCAGCAGATGGTGGCGAGCTTGCTGTTGCGTGTGCGTGTGTTTGCCCATTTCTTTTGGAGAGGCAGCTGTGGGGAAGCAGAGCTTTGCCCACTGCTGCATCCAGCGTCGTGTGCAGGCAACAAAGAGGAGGACAATCGGAATAAAACTCTGGAGTCTGAAAGATCAGAGAAATCTCAAAAAAGGATGCTCGCAGACAGGGCTTGTGTGAAATCTCCCATATCACTCCGTATCATCCAGAGAGGTCGCGGCCAGTTTCATCAGAGAGTAATCCTTGAGATTATATCCCTGCATGGTGGACAATGAGCATATTGTTGTGATCTTGTTGCCCTAATCCAGCTCAGCACCATATGCAAGAGACAGCAATGCTCTCTAGAGAGCCTCAGTGGTGAATAATACACTGTCCAGCCTTAACACAGCAATCCATCTGCCGCCGGCTCTCCGAGTCTGAAAATATCTACTCTGAGGCCGCATATTAGAGCACACTCTCAATCTGTTTTGTTCATTTTTATTCAGGATGAATAAAAAAGATACAAACGAAGCAACAAATTTCACTCGAAAGGGAAAATAACATGGTGCAGCCATTCAGGTCTCCCGGTATCTAATATGAATTTGATTTCAATTTTGGTCATAACCTCAAGTGCATAGACAGGAGATAGATTAAAAACGAGGATGGGGTGAAGCCATCTGTTTTGCGGTAGAATCAGAGAGACAGAGGAAGAAAATCTGGATGAGCTGAGCAGAAACGCTGGAAGTCAGTCAAAGTTGGAGACGCAGAGAGAAAGACAGTGTATATAGACATCAATCTAAACGTTCTGCAACATTTATGGTTTTTGTACTAATTTTTATTGATCAGGATCATGTTGGTCTAATACCTTTACAACAACAATTTTAAACCAGATTTAAAACATTTCACTTTTTACAGGCAGCGCCAACGTGCTGTTAGTGACAGCAACTACATAAGCAACAACTCTGAAGTCAAGCATCAAAACTGCACTGAGGTGACTTCTGCAAGTTTGCAGCAGTGGCTTCAGTTACCTAACTCACTGTAGCTGTGGCTGACCTGATTTTAGACTCTCCAGGTGTCTGTGGCGTCCATGGTTATTTTGATTCTGTGGAAAATCCTGCAAACACTAAAATCTGTTTGTTAGAACTAAAAAACTCTGACCTGCTGTGAGTGCATCATTTTGCAGGAAGTATTATAAACATTAACAGTCAAACTAGATAGTAAAACAACTCTCTTTCAATGAATACTGTGGACTCTACATGTACCATTAAAAAGTGGGGGAAACATCACAAGTGCAAATTTTTTTATTAACTGATGGTTTTTATTATGCCTGATTTTTTTAGGGGGTGCTGCAGCTCTTTCTGCTCCCCTACCTCCATGGAGCCGAGGCTCATAAAGAAACGGCAGACTCGGGCCAAATTGTCAGTCAGTTAGTAGATGAGATGTCACGCTAGCCAGACGCGTTAGACAGGCCGGCAGTGTTGCCTGAGGAGGAATCCTACTATTTAATGTGTCTATGCAACCCAGCTGATTCACCACCACACCATCTAGTCTAATAGGTTTTGTTCTGGTGAATCACACTAGGTTCCCTTCATGGAAAAGCCAAACATGCTGCTCTAACATTGGGTGACAAGGGCACCTTGGGTTTGCAGATGTTCACGCAGATGACAGATGGCACCGGCGTAGCTAAGGGAGCAACGGGAACGATGTCTGCGCCAGGCTGGTGCCACATGCACGCCCCCCCTCCCTGTTCCAGTCCCCCTCTGAAATGCAGAGTCCCCCATCCCAAAATCTCCAAAATGAGGGATGTGTATGTGTTAATGTGTGTGTGTTTGTACATGTGTGTGAATATCTGAATGTAAAGGAGAACATGCAATGACTCAGCACTCTGTGGTCAGGACACAAGGGACTGCACCGTTACAATGAAGTGTGTGTTCGGTATGTCTGGATCATAGTCCAGGTGAAATCAGGTGGAAGCTGGATTTTCTTCTCTTTGGCAGCCCAACTTTCTCACATGAGGTCACAGAAAGCTTTCTATTCTCCCATGGGACAGATGGAGTTTATAACAATAACAGCAGCAGATTCACCATAAAAACTGATCTGAAATTTTTAAAACTAATCGTCCTTGATCTCAGAGAGAGACAAATAAAAGCGGATGCATGTTTTGCTGGCTGAAATGACAACTCCCAATAGCTAGCTAATTAAGCTAACACTAGTTTCAAGGGATGAAAGTGCCCTCTGGCTGACATTTTCCTGTTGGAAACAGACTCGTTTTAAAACAAAAACCCACACCATACAAGCTATCATGCTAAAAGGGCATACTGAGGCTAAAGCTACATGTTAAATAGCCAAAAAGTCAACATCGTGACAGATGAGTAAAGAAACAGCATTTTATTCTTGTATTGTAGAGGTATAGTTCCAGTATGAAATATGTAATACGGAAAGCTTAGACTTAAAATTATGTCTAACATTACCAAGTTTTGCAGCTTAGTTGATGTAGTTATACTTGTTCGTGTTGTACATACACCTCATATTTTGTTTTCTGTGTTTTTATAGAAAAGGCTTTTTCGGATGGAGGTGGTAGCATAAATACTACACGATGGATGTGCAAGTTGTGATTGTTACACTTGGGCTTGTTTTAAATGTAACTTGTAATCTTTCAAACTAATACAGTTCATGAAATGAATCTAGGCCTCCAAAAAAACACTTGTTACTGCCGTGGGTCGTAAGCTAGTTAGCTTAATATGCTAATGTTTGCAGCTTATTTTAAAGCAAATAAACTCACTGTGTCATTCATTCATTACACTTCTGTTTTTGTGCATTTAAATTAAACAGACATCATCCTCCAAACTCCATAAAATAGGATTATAGTCTCACCACAGGCCCGTGCACACTATTTCAGCTCATAGAAAAATTTAAAGCTAGACAGGTCATGCATGTGAGTGCCTGGTTATGGTTACTGGGCTGTGATTGGACAATCATTGTTAGGGAATCGTCAATTTTGCCCTCTAGGCTTTCACTGAATCTGAAGGAACCCGTCTCTCTTTTACATACTGAGGTGGAAATCTTTAAAAGTGTCTCTGTTTGTTCAAACGAGGAAATGAAACTAAAGCACTGTAAAAGTTTCTGTCATATTATCCCCTAACTGCTCCATCACTGGTCACTACTCTGGTAATTTGGCAGCAGGAAAGCATATTCAGTGCTTCTGGCAGGAGATTTCATAGACACCAATGACATTTTACAACAATGCCAACTGGAAGTGCAAACAGTAATAGCTCTGTTGACCAAGTGATAGCAGTAGCACTTATAGTCTCACTGTATTAGTGCAGAAAGCCCGGTGATTAGACCATTTGGTGCCAATGTGCAGAATGAGACATTCAGTGCAGCACTCAGGCATTTTGTTTCAGATGAGAGTGACAATACTGGTGCATTAGTATAATGTGGAATAATCTCTCACTTCAGACTCAATTGAGATCTACCAGTAAAAAGAGGAGTTTGATTTAAGCATCAGCTCATCGTGCAGACAGATTACGAGCCCTGGAACCCCAGGAAGCCGCCGAGAAGGAGAGGATGGCTGTGAACAGGTAGAGCTGATAATTACCTCCATTCATCTTGACTGGACCCCAGCACTGTCTTATGAGGTGCATCTGAGTGCAGGCCCACGTTTGATGAATCTCCCCTTAAAATTAGCAGCCACTGGTGGATCGAGAGCCTCCATCACTCCATATGCTCCCATTCATCATCTCATTAGGACCTTGGGCTGGGCTGTGCAGGCCTGAGGACTCCAAGAGAGAAGAGCGATACTGTGAGCTTCATCATAACTAAACATTTTGGAGATGTTGTCGTTGTTTACAAATCTGTCAATTTTTTTTTTTTTTTTTTATAAAGCACAATCTGTTCAATTCCCGAGACCATTTGATGATTTGTAGGAAAAAATCTTAATGTATCAGGAGCAGACAGTGGCACAGTTGTTTACTACCACGGGAATCCAGAGGCATTACAAACTGGGAACAAATGCCAAATCTTTATGTACACCCAGTGTGCGTGTTTGCTTATAGGAATGCACTTCTCTTCAGGTGTTTACATGGATGTGAGATATAAAGATTTGTGATGCAGGATAATTTCGTTAAAATGTTACAGCCATTATGTGGCAGGAAGTGCAGTTGGAGTCCAGGGAGGCCCAGCTTGCCGTTTTTACTGCACTCTTTGCTGCAAAGTGAGCAGAAATTAAAGCTCTCTGGTGGTTACACTGCTCCGCTCCCCTCGCCTCTCCATCACCCCTCCGCCCAGGTGGATGAATGTTTCAGAGAGCCACAGCCACCCCTGTGTTCTTTTTTTTTTTGTTTGTTTTGTTTTTTAAAAACATCTGTGGAGAATGCAGCAGGGCACCTCCCCCCACCCCCATCACGTCTCCAAACGCATCACTAACTGGATCTCCATGTGGTACATCCATTACCGTAAAACACTCTGCTGCTCCCTACTGAAAGCTCACATCCTGCTCTGCCCTCCTCTCTCCCTAACACACACACACCAGCAGCTCCACCCCACCACCACCCAAACTCCGCCACCCCAGCCCCCTTCATAAGACCGCTTACGTTGGCAGTTCTGAATTGGGATAAGTCCAAGTTTCACATTAGTGGGGTGGCGGGGTGGGTTTGGGTGGGGAGGGGGGCAGTTGGGGTGTTTAAAAAGCAGCCAATGATCACAGCAGTGACTTACGCTCCGGTGAAAAATCTGCACATGACTACACTCCTTTTAGCTCCGTTGTGATCGTGATGGCCTTTTTGGAACCACAAATTGAGAAATCAGTAATTCTGTACATATGTGCGGGATTAACATGTTTGAGTAGGGGGCTTAAGTTATCTGTGAACAATTTATGTCCATCTTACCAAGAATAACATTAGTTACCTTTGGATTACTCATTTATGTGTGATTTCTGTGGAAAGCTGTAATTCATCAGCGGCGCTGCAGAGACCCGTCTTAAGGAGGCTTTTTTTGTCCTTTTTTCTCTCACTTTGTGCAGCAAAGCCACAGTCTGATGTCATTACCAGGAAACGGAGATATTTTGGGGCTCAGCTCTCTTTTATTTGGATTTTGTCCTCATCCCTTGTTCAGGAGAAATGCTGACAAATCGAAATCTTGGTGCCAAAAATCTGAGTAAAACCCGGTCATTGTTGAAGGCCAACAAAAGAGTGGTTCATTTAGACTCAATTTATTATGATTTCATCTTTGTGTCAACAAATAGTAACATTGGCTCGGCAAATTGCTTCATAGACGGCACAAAACCCTGGCTCTGTGTGTGTGTGTGTGTGTGTGTGTGTGAGGCAGACAGAGTGAGGAGTGAAAGAGAGGGGAGGGGGGTTGGACAAAAAAAGGTGACTGTTTTGATAGATAAAAAAAGTATTCATCACACAACAGTTTATTAAAAATATGCTCAAGACTTCAGTCCATTACATTACATTACAAGTTACAGTATATTGCAAATTCATAGGAACCAAAATAACGATTTCTGCATGGGATCCTACTTAAGTACCTTGAGCACAGCTGCACGGGGGCACCGCTTGTAAAACCATGAACTGTAATAACAGGATTAAATGGGTGCAGTGAGGGAAAGGTCAGTGACATGAGACCACAGTTCCAGTCATTTAGGCATGAACTTCACATGTGTTTACAAGAATGTGGAGCCTGTTAAAGTTTAATTGGATGCCCCACATTCATGGCCACTTCTTCTAATTTTATTTAGGGTGTCTTAAACTTATGAGGTATTTATTTAAGAACACATATCGGCAATGTGAGGGATGAAATTTTAAGACTAAACATTCTAGCTCCAAATGACACATTAAAGTCTAAGATGAACCTTCAAAGATGCAGGAGCCTTGGTGACTATAGGGAGTGCATTCATGGAAATAACAGGCATCCAAAATATAAACATTGCAAATAACACATACAAATTAACAAGAATAATGAATCTTCCATGTTTCCTCTTTTTGAAATTTAGAAAAAAAAAACTTTTTAAAGTTAGTAATTTTTTATTTTAATCTTTAAAAGTAACTTTTTTCAATTCCTGGAATCACAAACTCCACAGGAACATGTACCAATGTTGTTGTTAAACCTCAGTAAGTACGAGTTGGCAGCTCCACTTCTATTCTGGTGTGTGTGAGATTTTCCAGTCATCAAAAATAGTCTGTTGTTTAAAAAAAAAAATCCCACACAGAGTTGTACAAACTCAGTCCTTAAAGGTTAATCACCTGAACTTTTAAACGTGCTGTTTACTAGTCTGAGCTACAGGAGTTCTTGAATCCAACACAACAGTGGCTAACATCTTCTGAGGGGTCTCTTTCTCAGTGACCAGACCTGTACATTATCAAAATATACAGGTCTATATAAGTTTAATGAATTTGTAAAAACAGATGTAATTTCAAGAGGTGGTTCTGATGTTCTACATAACTTCTCTAAACATCTATTAATACACCACCCATCCCTCCTACTCACATACTTACTCAGAAATAGACCTGTCATCTTGCCACCATCCCCTTATCGTCTAACTGCTAACAAGCCTATTTGCCTGTGACTGACGTTGATGTGATCCCTAAAGCCCCGGGCTTGGCACCAAATCGCTCCTAAGCCAAATTAAGCCTCTGTCATGCCCACCCCCACCTCCAGCCTAGTGCTACCCCTGCCATGGGAACCCTAAATCTTTAATGACGATGGAGAGCTCTGCGCGCTCCCAAGACACAAAAGCGATGACATCTGTGTCTGTAAGTGCTGCACTCCAGAGCAACCCCATTTGTTCTATCTGTGCTTCTTGAAAAGAAATTAAATATAAAAGTTGAGGGAGGGTTGAGGAGGGATGAGGTGGAGCTAAGGAGGTTGAAACAAAAGATCCTCTCATTCGAAGAAGGTTTCTTTCTTTGCCCAGTGGTCCTTAAATGTTCAAAGAAGGTGTTAAAAGAGCCTCAGCTCCCCTTCTTCCTCTGGTGCTTTGGAGCCCACCTGCTCATAACTACTTCCAAGTCAATGGGGATGTTCAGAAAAAAACATCAACAATGAACTTAACTCCTGAAAGTCAATGAGAAAACCTCTGACTGAGATACGTTAACCAGCTATGGACCTTTTAACATTTGGTTGTCACAGTTTTCCTAAAGTTCCCTGTAACTGAAGTGAATTTAAGGATAACAATTTATCATGAAATATTTAAAATGAAAACAGCTGAGATGGATGCATTAAGCAAACCACAAGTAGAAAAAGCATTTGTTTGGCTATGAGGTAGACTGAACATACAGCATTACATTTCTACCACATCATAATTCTTACAAATGTATAAATTCCTCTTCTTTGCCTCAAACCACTGTTTCTGTGTTAATCTAATTTCTTCCATCTAATGCTTCAACTAACAGTAATATAACACCTCAAATGTCAATTAACTTTATGATTTATGGTTAGTCTTTAAATGCCAGAAAATAGTGAAAATAGAGAAGAACAATTCCCCAGACATCAAATCAAGGTCTTCAAATGACTTATTATTCACATTACTATGAACTTGCAATGATGTTAACGATGAAAAGCTAAAAAAGGGAAAAAAATGAATTTGAGGGGCTGGGAATTGCCAGTGTATTTTTGCTTTTAAATGCTTTAAAAATGACAATGTATCGGTCTAAATATCAATATTTGGTCAATTAATTTCCTTTGATCGACTAATTGATTGATACAGTGGTTCTATAAATTTTTCAAAAAAGACACACACCACACATCCACACAGAATGATTTTTAGTTTCTTTTAAACTATTTTTTCCGAAGGTCGCAAGTCCAAAAGGATTTTTTACCTGTTCGTATTACAGAAAGTGTATGAAACTTTTACCCAATTGAGCCAAACATGTTTTACCTATTGTTGGTGTAAAGCAAATAACAATTTAGAAACTTTTTTGCAGCGAAAGCCTTGAGTTTCTTTTTTTAAAAACCACAGGATTAAGACATTAACTGTTCAGCACTACTTTCATCCTTTAAACAGTGATTTTACTTGTTTTGCATTATGTGCTAATGTTAGTATTGTCTTATATTAATATTGTCTTCAATCCAGCACCTTAAGCTACCTTTCAGTAACTAAATATGCTTTATAAATGTATTTTTCTTTGACAGTATCCAGTCAACGTCATGACCTAAGGGCAGATAAAGATTTCAAACTGTGCATTAATACCAGCGCTCGTGGAGGATCCAGCGGTCGAGACGTTCAGGCACTGCTGTAGACACCTCTGTCTGTACTCCGGGTCCTCCTTGTGGAAAGACAAAGATGGCGGCGTCCATGCTATGCCGGAGGACGGCAGCGTTATGTAGAACGTTAAATGGACTTTCATCCTCAAAAACAGTACTTTCTGTGAACTCTCTAACTGGACCTCTATTGCAGACAGCGTCATATAACCCCAAACCCTTGAGGCTGAACCTCCGTGAGCCATATATTCCGGACAAGGACAGCGAGAAGACGCCGGAGTGGCAGAAGACGGGCAAGTACGACAAGAAGCTATTCGGTCGGTACGGCTCAGCGTCGGGCATTGACCCTGCGTCGCTGTGGCCCAGCCACGAGGAGCTGGACAAGATAACTGCGGAGGAGAAAGAGTGGCACCCTCCGTTAGAGGTGATGTTGAAGAACATCGAGCTTAAAGAAAAGGAGGAAACCGTCAAACGGTTGGCAAGGCAAGTAGCTAACGCCAGTGTGTCCATTATCGGACAGCTAGAACACAGTCTCCGTTCAATTGATTTATTCTAGTATTTGTGCAATACCGTTTAATGCACAGTCTTATTCTACTGCAACGTTAAAACATAGTGCAGACACTGACACGGTACAAAGTGTACTTTCAAGTTCCTTCTCATCCCGTGTATCCCCGTTTGTTTACTCTGACTTGAGTTGTGTGCTTGCACGATAATCCCCGTCAAGATAAAGTAGGCTACCTCATCTACTATAAAGTGATGTCAAGTCCTCACATATGAAAGGGAAAGAAGAAGTCTAATAAAATGCAAAAGAACATAACCAGCTGTAAAAACATTGTGAATTGTGAATGAAGGCCATTCACAGAACTTTGGAGCAACTTTACTCTGGTCAACTGTGTTATAAGTACCTGCGACTGATAAAAATGTCATTTTTTAACTCTTTATTTAATTAAAAAAATATTTTAATGGCCAGGACCATTTGATGGAATGCTATTTAAGAGTATTGATGTAAAGGTAGATAATGAAACAGCTACTCCAACCTCTTAGTACTGAACTTTTAAATAGTTTGGGTACTCACAGGAGATGATCAACAACAACGAGGAAAAAAGAGGAGCAACACAGACAGAGATGTCTCTTCTTCAGTTTGGATCAGGCTCCAATAATACTGTATCCCGGATTTCCCACAATGCAAATGGATAATAGTTTTTTATTGTATTACTGTAATTATAGGTATACAATTGTTGGTATATATACTACATGTTTAAATGTAGCGTAGGAACGTGCCTGTCATTTTTGTGTTGAGTAATCTTGTAAATCTACAAAATGTCAGAAAATGCTGAAAAATGTGTGTCACAGAATCCCAGAGTGCAATGTGGGGTCTTTGAGATGTTCTGTTTGCCACTCTGAGTTTTTTTGTTTTTGCTTAACGAGTGAGTTAAACAAAAAAAGTACGTTTTCTGTCAGTTGTCTTATCCATTAATTAACATATTTTTACAGTTCTGTTGCCTGATTGTGTGTGCAGCATTGTGCATTTACTGACTGTGTCACAGTTGTGACTGCAGCACAAGTTAACTGTCAGCTGATTACAGCATATTTACATTAGTGGTACTTAAGGCATTATAGATTAATGTGGAGTATCTCATTCGTAAATGAAACAGTGGTTTTGTTTAAATTAGTTTGTGTACATTTTTTAAAATCGTGTGTGTATTTGTATTATAAATAGTTTTTGATAATGTGTTGATCAGGTTTTATTAAGGGTTAAGGAAAATGGAGTGGTAGACCTACCAGAGATCCCAATAAACACAAAGCAAGAGGGTGCGTCAGGGGATCCAAGTTGTTAGAACTCGTTCTATGAGGAAAATAAAGTGGACCAAATTTCATGGTAATGTGATGATGTCAAGACAGAATCTGAATTAATGTCCATTATGTAACTATGCAACATTTACATTGACATCTCTTTTACTAATAATTTTCATTTCCATCACAGGGAGAAACTCATTGCAGCAAACATGGCAAAAATGCCCAAAATGATAGCTGACTGGCGCAGAGAAAAGCGTGAAGCCAAACGCAAGCTGAAAGAGGAGAAAGCCCGCCGTGCAAAATTGCTGGTAGAGGCCAGAGAGCGTTTTGGTTACAATGTGGACCCCCGCTCAGCCAAGTTCTTGGAAATGGTTGCTGAAATAGAAAAGGAGGAGAGGAAGAAGAAGAAACTAACAAAACGCAGACTGAGAGAAGAGCAGGTGGGAGCCTCTGTCACACCTCCTGCTACCTCCTCATAGTCTTGGACTGACTTATTTCAGACTTAATGAACTGTTGGGCCTTGGTCTAACTGTATTTAATGGTATTGGAGATGTTCTGCATAACACAGTTTAGTCATTGTTTTGTGTAACCTGACCACATCTACAAGTACCCAATTTGTTATGCATATGTTCATTTTTCATGACCTCTCTGTATTTACCTGTCACTGAAATAAATTTCTCATAAAATTCTCAATAAATTTGTACAAACTACAGTCAAATATTTTTTATAAGATAAATACTATAAAAAGACAAACTACAAAATGATACAATTTTTTTCTGTGCATGTAAGACAGTTTTTCAATTATGGAATTTATTTATGCAAAAATAATTTTTATACATTCAGTTTTGGAAATTATATGCGCTGATCCAGATCTACATACACACTGAATCTGATCAATTTAAATGCACACACAGCGAAAGTGAGTTTAGAGCAGCAGTAAACAGTGATTTTCACTTATTTAACATCCTGCAGTATTTCAACATACAGAATGGGGCAAATACATGACTGAGTGTGCAGTGAATACTGGCCGCTGACAGTTGGTTTTACATTTCTTTAAGCCAGTTAACATAGTCTGAATTTGTTTTTTTTTAAATATTTGGCATTAAATAATATTTTCAGTCATTTGTCCTCTTTTCAAAACAGCACAGTATGACTTAATTATTTAGGAATCACATAGACCTCTTTCACTGCAGTTAAATACATGAACAACTACATCCTTAATATACATTTATAAAATCATACAATTTCTTACATTTGATATGTATAGTGGCATTAAATCACTTGCTGATTGAAATCATGTTCTTTAATTTTAATGTAAACAATAAAAACATTGTCCATAAAACAAAATGTATACATAAACTGGTACTCAGCTTAAAATGTCAAATTCCACTTGACATTTTAGCATTTAGAGGTCAGTCTGGGACTCAAATATTCTGAGGTTTGTACAGTGATATGTTGGTGCAGACTGTGATGCAAAAAATGCCTGGAAATGTGATAAAATACCCAGTTTTGACTTGTTAAAAACAGATATAAGATAAAACCATGGAGCTAAAACAGCCATTAGTGTAAAGGAAACAAAGAGTCCAATGTGAACAGCCTTTCCAAATCATGAAGAAATGTCTTCCTACATGTGAGTGTCTTCTTCATCTCCTGGGTCCGCCTTGAGTTTGGCCAGAGCAGCATGTATCCTGAACTGTGTACGAGACTCCATCGAGTATTCTTTGTAGTTGTGTCTACAGGTTAGAAACAATAGAAACATCTGATGGGTTAGAGAAAATATTTTTATGAACTATTGTCAGAGCTAGATCCATTTGGGGCAAAGGACTGATATTTGACACAAGAAAATTTTTAAGAGACAGTCTTTCATTGCCTCTTCCTCATGTTAAAGGCAAAGAGCGACCTCTAGTGATCCTGTAGTGACAATGCACTGAGCAACCACAGAGACAAATACCCTTGGACCTTATTATATTATCAGTCTCAACAGCCCTTCTATCAAAAAAAGTAAAATAATTCTAATCACACAATAAATATAATATGAAAATAATAGCAATACTCTGTATTTCAATCACATTACTATTAGCTGAGTTGTCTAATTTATACCAAGATGATTGTGTCAATGTAAAAGTTAGGTTGCAGTCTAACAGAAAACATTATACTGAAATAATTTTGGGAAGTACACTAATGTATTTTGTAGCTGGGAGTAAAACCATAAGACCTACAGAACTCATGTCTTCATGTTAATATGAAGCTAGAGCTAGCAGCTGGTTAGCTTATCTTAGCAAAAAAAATAAACACATGGAGTAATAACTAGTGTGTCTCTGTCAAAAGCTAACAAAATGTGTTTCTAGCATGTCAGCATGCAAGAGAACTGGCATCTTTTGGACACATCAAAAAAGATGCTATGAAGGAGTTACTTACTTGGCCTTCTGCAGTAGTTTAATGGCCTCGTCCTTTCTGCCTTGATCTATGTAGAGTAGACTGAGCTCCACCAGAGAGTTGGGCACCAGGTAGTGGTCATACCTGATCTTCTTTTCACTGGGCACACACAGACAGAAGGAGAATTAACTGTCAGTGTCACACACGATTACATTTTACTTGTATGTTCGGTCAACACTGAGCCCTGTACTGAGACATCCTAAGTAAACTTGTTCAAGCTTTGTTTTCCCATGCAGAGAAGTGACTGACTCATAAATTTAATTGAGAAACAAATGTTTTTTACAAGACCTGCTCGTCATAAGCAGTTAATCTCAGTGTGATTTTAAGTAATGTCAACATTTAGTGTGACCTGATGGGTGAGTTGAGAGGATTTATAATAGCAGAGCAAACATAACACTGCAAATACTTCCAGATAAGACAGTTATTGAAATTAGGCAGGAGGAAAAGTTTCAGTTCGGATTTGCACAACGAAAAACTAAAAGGCCTACTTCAGATGATTGTGGATTGATTTATGATTTAGGTTTCCTTGTATGTGAATAACATAGTAAAAAATTCAACGTGACACATTAAAGTGTGTGTTCATCCCTGCTGCCAGAAACTGCATCCAAGTTTCTTCATGCAGAGCACATGGCTGATGTTTCAGTGTGCTCAGAAAATAATTGGTGCTCTTGAAAATGGTTTGTAAAGGAGAGCACAGTTTGAGCAGAGAGAATATAACTCTCCCTAATTTTAAATAAATCCACTGGAGCTCACCTGGAAATCACTGTGCTGAAGCAGTCCCCAGCTGCTTGGAGCTGACCCTGGTTTTTGAAACACAGACCCTTCAGCAGATGGATCACACAGCGATCATCCTTCGTATACTCATTTTCTGTGGAGAAGAGGGAGCAGACGTCATCAGCATGGCAGACAGACACAAATCTTACATGTGATCACATTTTACCTATAGTTTTATTTTAGATGAAAGTAGTTTGTTCCAGCAAATGGTTTGGGATGAGGTGTATTACCAGGAGCCTCCAGCAGGGAGCGCTCTGCCTCATCCAAAGTCTGCATCATGCCTTCAGTCAGCTCTGGTCGTTTGCTGATCATACTGAAACCGTTCCACATGTACATCATCTCCTGTAATGAGACAGTGGACAGTGGAAGACTGTGAGTCAAACATACAGCCACATATGTTAAGTTTTTGTCTTTTTTTTTTGCGTGTGTCTGTGCGTAAAAAACTTTACCAGCACTGGCACTGGTAGCCTGATTGGGGAGGAGGCCTTGTAGCGTCTGGCTTTACGGATGGCAAACTTCTCAGTCGGGGGAGACTTTCCTGCTATCTTCTGCTTGAAGGTGGGCACTTTTCTGAAGACACAAGAAAACCAACAAAACTTTAAAAAAAGGCAAGGGGTCTAAATGAGTGAGAGTTTGTTTTTTAAATTTGTATTTATCAATTTTGACCACTCAGTGGCAGTACAACCTGCTGCAATCACAAAAGTGACACACAGTGTTATCTTACACCAGACATGTTAGCTAACACAGCTAGCAGTTACGAAGCAACATTAAACATTCATTTGGAGTTGTGTTTCTTTCCCCTGATGATTTTAAGTTAAATATGTGCTCTTTTAAGTTCCATTTGGTCTCCACTAACTCCACTAACTTTGATAGAGATATTTACTGACACAAGAATAATTGATTTTCATTGTGCAGAATGATGTACTGTACGTGCAAAATCGCAGTTTAATGGTGTAAGAGCAGAAGTATGACCTCATAACTAGCTTGGCCTGCCATGGTCTAATGTAAATTGAAATTTTCAATAAAGTAATTTTACTTTTCTGTGGAAAAACTACAAACAAATTATAATATTAAAAAAAAGTATTAAAAAAGTCATTTCTGTCTTTAAACTTGACTCTTGAAAAATAAAAACCTCCAGAAAATGTTAAGTTTTTGTTGGGCAAAATTAAAAGCTCTTCCAGAAATAAGGCAGTATTGGTCAAACATTTGGTTCAGCCCTGATCTACTCTCCAGCGGAGCAACATTTTAAGCCTCCAGGTTCATAGGCACGATCAATGCCACTTCACTCACCTTGAGACAACAGCAGTGTGTTTCTAAGATAAAACATTGAACAATTACAGTATGTGTGTTTACCTAAAAAGCTCTACCTCGTCCTCCCCAAAAGGCCTGGCCTCATCTTTAGGCAGCATGCTGAGGTAAGCAGCTTTCATGTAAATATACATGGCCTAACAGAAGGAAACAAAGACAGGATTCACTCATTGGATACTTGACAAGATCAAGGCACTTTTGTCCTTTTCATCCAGCTGGATTCTTTCTGATCATCTCTGGCCTGTACTGGGATCTGTACCTTGGACCAGCGGCTCTCCTGGCTCAGCAGGTCTGCGTAGAAGTACGCCATCTTCCACGCTCGCTTATAGGTGAAGCACCACATCAGCTCCCAGTAGCACATGTGGTGGAACTGCTTCCACGCCTGCTGGGCCTTACAGCCATCTTCAAAGAGCGCCACCGCCTGGTTAGCATGTTAAACATTAAGTAGTGTATTAATACTGTTATATAACAGTGAGGTTGTGTGTAAACTATGTCGTGTCATACATCTTAACGTTAGGCGGAGGTCCTCTGTAACATGGCATTAATATTACCATTGCAAGAGGTATTCAGGCTTTATTCAACTCCAAACAAAGAATTCAGTCCATTGCAATTGTAAAATCTATGAGAGTGAAAAGCTCTCTTAAAAACACTGAATGGAAGGAACTAACACATAAGTCATCATTCTTTCAAGCCAAGTTACTGACACATTTTATGAAACACACCTCATCAATGTTCCCTTTGATCTCCTCGGTTCTGCCTGCAAAGAAGAGGAATATTGCTCCCTGGACAAAAGAGAAAATATACATCAGCCTCCAGTGTTGCTCAGTACTTCATATCAATTAAGTGCGCGTTGAATTCTAATCTATTTGCCAGCAGACCTACTGTATAGCAATTACTCTTGGTGTTGTTTAACCAAGGTATTTCCACCGCTCATTTGGTACACATTGTGTGAGAGCTTTAAGTTTGTTCTTTGGGATGGGCGGGCATGTAGGTAAAAGGCAGAGTGGGATGAGGGATTGTAAATTTACAAGAATGTGATGTAGGTGGAGTGGTAGGAATGATAACACAAAGGTATGCAAGGGCACTTAAAATAGATCTAAGATGGTGTAAGGACTGAGGGGGGACTGCATGCAGATGAAAAGTAATAAGGGTGGAGTTGATTCTGAGGGTTTGACTGGCCCGTTGAGGGAAAAAATGTTGCAAGGAAAAACTGACATACGGTGAAACATTTAAAAGTAGAAAAAATTAAAGGAACAATGACATGTAGACATGTAGGTGACAGTCAGATAACACGAGTTCAAATGAGGTGCTGGCAAGATATGAAAATGCACTGCAAACATTAACTACAAGCACAAAGTTTAATACAAACATAACAACTGATCTACATTAATTTGTAATAAAGCATAAATGACTTGGATCTACTTTTAGTTCTGATGACAGACTGTAGACAAAAATAAGATCATCTTAACATGTTTGATCTAAACCTCAATGCAGATTAAAACTGCGTGCAAGAACAAAAATGACATGTACAGTAGTTTCAAGGTTATCAAGAGGTTGCCCGTTTGACTTCTTCTTTTTTTTTTGTTTTGCACAAAAAAAAACAAAAATATGACAAAAATAAGATCAAAGTAATAAATAAAATTGAGTTATACTTGTTCTTGCACTTCACTCATATGAGATTGTACTTTCATATGGATGACACAAATCAAAGTAGCAGTAACTTAAGCTTTAGTCCCTTGTCTGGGTACAGCTCTAAATAACTCCGGAGCCAACATTTCCCATAACACAATAGTATTTATTTTTTCTTATTAGACTAATAACAACATGGCGTGTATTCTAATTTTGTTGTTCAAATGTATTGCAGTTCCCCTTAAGTTCAAGACACTCAAGCAAAGTTCAATCTGTGTTCAAACAAAATACTTTGGTTTGTGAAGTTAGTCCGTGAAGTAGTGTAGCCAGCAAGCTAATGTAGCTAACACAGTATCCAGCCAGGGACAGGCTTGCCCCAGTCAGTCACAATAGCTGCCTGAGCTGGTTTCTACTTTGCTCTGTAATTAGCTGTGTAGTCTGTCCTGGCATTGTGCTTAATGATAGGTTCCTCCATTTCAGACTCTCCTCCCGTGCGTTCCCTTAAAAGGTCAGCAGTGTCAGGATGGCTTGCTATTAGGCAACAGTGCTGACAGGCCTCTCAAAGTTTACCGTGTTCACTTAGAAACCTTTATTTTTAAAAACTGGTTGCAACATTTTTTCAGCTATGGTACATGTCATTTGTCAAAAACCCAATAACCAAATTGAAGCTACAGCTAATATCTGAACCTGAAAATGTTTTCGTGATGAGATTTCTCCTCTATAAGTTACAATTGTTAGAGATAATAAGTTTTGTTTACGACTTCAGTCCTTGTGGTCCAATTTGAGACTGAAAAGCACACATGAATAATTTTATTACCAGGAAGTTCTTGTTTTTTCCTAGAAAGAGATTTATTCTTTATACAAACGATCTTTTGCCACTCACCCGTGGGTACCGGAGCCGGAAAGGTTTCAGCAGCTTTTCAGCCTCAGCCACTTCCCCCTCACCTGTCCCTAAGAGGAAAGAACAGATATGCTGAAATGATATAATATGATGTCATGCGTAATATGATATGATGTGATTACTCACACACACGTATATTTCTCTAAATGGGTTCCACCAACAAAGATAGATTTAATCTGAGGTTAGTTCTAATCAGAGTTCAGCTAATCTAGGTTTAAAATGATTAAACCTAGATTTAATACTTGGAAGATCAGTTTCACAATTAAAAAATAATAATCTGATTAATACATGAAAATTTATTAAATGTAAACAAGAAGCTGAAATGGAAATCAATATGGAGATGTTTGCTTATCAGAATTACAATTAATAAATGTGTGCTGTCAATATAAAAGATGGAGGAAAAAACAGTAACTCTTGGCTGCTCCATATTCTTCATGAAACTTTACACTGCTTGCTAGCTAGCTAAAAAGTTAGCTAGCTTATGTATGTGGCTCGGTCAAAGCTGTAATTTCTCTTCTCAAATAAATATTGAGAAAATATCATAGATAAATGAATTAATTATTTTAAAACTATTTATTCTCACTTTAGAGTAGAACTAAATTAAAGTATAAAGAGTGGGCTAAGTTTAATCTTTTTAAGCATAATTTTTAAGCTTGTGTAAAATAATTTTGAGTGTAACCCAGATTTAATCTGTTTTTAAAAATATATCCTTGTCTGTGCAACCCAACCCAGGAGTATATAATCTGTGGAATTCAGTGACAGGTTTTAACACAAACAGCAGCATCTGAATTACAAATTTATGTATATATATATATGTATAATATGTACAGACAGGATACAGCACTACCTAGTATGAATGTGAGAAAGGTGTAGTAGCAGAGCAGAAGCAGAGCACACAGCATGGAGCGCAGATTCATCCCTGTCGCACCTTCATTCAGTAGGGACAGACCATATTCCTGAAACAGGAGCGCACATGTAGAAAACAGCCGTGGTGTGTCAGTGTTAGAGAATGGACAATAGAGGAAATTTATTAATCATACCTTGTCTCCAGAAAAGCCTGCAAACTCCAACACTTTGAGTATCCGTGGGGGAAATAGAGAAAGAGTCTGTAAATAAAGAAGACCTGATAAACTGGTACATATTAATCCTTCACAAAATTATAGTCATCAGATGGTGTTTAAGGATCCTTTTGCGACATACCAGATTAAATGCCCCCATTCCAAATGACACTCCTCCTTCTAAGTGAATGTGACTGGGGCCTTTGAGACAGTTGTTGGATTTTATGAGGGAATGCAGGTCTCTGGATCACAAGAGGCAGCTATGTCAATTATTTTACAACACAGCGAAGCATAATAAGCTAATGCTGTACTGCCTAATAGCATGTGGCTATGCAAAACAAAACTTAAAAGTGTACTTCAGCTATTTAATGTTGCACATTCACAAAGTTATGGTGCTTGGGAGATACAAATTATAAAGAAATAACAAATAGTTTGTCCAGGTCAAGGTCTAAAAACATTTAATTCTACATTTCCCATAATTCAACTCAATAGCATCTTTTTGCCACTTTGTTTAAAATCAGCACTCTAATTGTGAAATAGGCTTTCTGTTTTTTAAAAAAGGTCAACAAATCCAAACTTACATAACCCTGATAATGTCACTATGACGTTATTATGGTTAATTTTTTAGAAAAATTCTGAAAAATTGCAGGAAATATTCAAAGCTGTTTTATTGGCTTGGCAGTACTCCTCTTGGCAAGTTAATTGAACTCTATTAATTAAATGAGTTGATGGCACCATCAATAATAACCATATTATATATACTTGACACTTTTTTAACCACTGCTGAAAGTTTGGACTTAAATAATATTTGACACCACTGATGTTCACTAAACTCACATCCTGTTTTTCTTGACTTACTTGTAAATTAGATAACTGTTTCGTACTTTGATCCCTCCTTTGATAAAACTCACCATGTTCTCATCCTGCAACATAAATATACAAATAAGGGCACCGAACAGTTATATTTTTTTAATTGAGTCATTTGAATTGGGTTTTAGTATTACAACTTTATGACATTATAAGTGGAACTTTAATGCAATAAACTCATTGACACTTTCTAAACTTTCTACAGTGTTGGAAATCTGGGTATTATTGAAACCATCAGTGCTGAAACACAGGGTGTACACCGAGTATAAGTCTACTGCACCTGTAGGAAGGTGAGAGCAGCTCTTTGGAGTTGACATTCTGCGTAACACACTTCAGCATGAAGCTGCACTGCAAAAACACATCCACAAAAACACACACACATTAAGTAACAAATAACATACAACGATCATAGTCAAGAAGCAGTAAAGCATAAAACCCAGCCCCAGGCAAAACTGTCCAGACCTGCTTTCTTTGTTTCTTTGACTATGTTGAGTGGATTTAAAGGTGTAATAGGCCTTTCCGTCCCTTCCAGAACTTACACACTCATTTGCAAAAGCAAACCCCAAAATCTTTCATTTGTCTAAATATAGAAACTGTTTAACTGCTCCCTCATCAGTCACTCATGTCAAATAATACGGAGAGAGGAAACCCTTCACCACGTTGTTCCCCAGGGGTTAGTAAAAGAACCACTCCTCTTCATTTTCCCTTTTCCAGCCTTTATTATGTTTAAGTATTTACCAAAGGCTTTATGGATGGCAAGGCTGATCTGTGAGTCAAGAAGTCCACCACACTGTGGCCAAGACTGATTTATCTTAAATACTTTTGAATAGATTGCCTAAAATAATTTGGAGCAGAAAATCAGGGGCTCACTCAGGATCAACAGTAATTTTTATAGTGAATCCCTGCCTTTAATCCAGCGCCCTCATCAGATCAATATTTTCATTTGTTTAATACTCTGGTTTGTGATTAAAATACCTGCTAACATTGACATTTCCATCAGCCTCAGCCTTAATTCCTGTTAAGTGCTAACTGGCAAATGTTAACAAATAAACACATTTAAGTAAAATGAGGAACATACAAACATTATACTTGTCTACAATTTTAGCATTGTCATTGTGAGCCTGTTTGAATGCTAAAGCTAGAATTGAGTTCAAAGCACCACTGTGCCTTGGTAAAGCTTAACAGGGATGTTTTTACCATAAATGCTGAATGTCAACGATCTGTTATTATGTTGGCAATACCAAGAAAATTGCATTTTTCTAAAAAGACATTTTAGAAACAGCAGGATAAACATTTGCTATTCACCTCCATTGCAGATATACTAGACATATCACATAATGGACACTTTGTCAATTTTAAAGTAATTTTTTTCCATAAAAATAATGAAGACTGTATACATAAAATGTATAACATCCAAGTCTTTATACCTTCACTGAGTGACTCCCCTACTAACTTGTTACTCAGACCTGGATTTTTCCTTCGAAACCTGAAACACCAAACAATATTTCAGTACTGTGAAAAGACAAACACACAGTATCACTATTCCTGCTAGGGATATCTTTTCTGACACAGCCCCCATCAATTCCATGTGTCCATTTCCTTTTATAACAGCTGCTGTAATAGCTTCTCTATGCAAACACAGTCACATTGGTCGTTTTGTTAGACACAAGCCATGTAAATGCACTCATAAATTTATGACTCACAGTCTGTGCAGGAAGAGTTAGCAGCACCAGAGAGAGAATAAAGTAAGTTGTTTTAAGCAATATGAAGACAGGGGTTTTTATTTCTAGGCTAAGGAATAAGTAAACTGACAAATCAAGCTAAAAACAAACAAAACAAGCTACATCCTGACCTCTGACAGACGTCCTGGGCGCTTTTCATGGTATTTCCTGCATTGCTGAGGTCATCATGCTGGAAAGTCATCATGGCCTGCATTTCCAGCACAGTGGCATAGATAAGAGCATGGTACATACTCTCATCCACCCTATATAGGAAACATGGTGTCACAAACAGTATACTGTAAGCAAACAGTGATAATAATAGAGACATTCTATATGATCTCACATTTTCCTGCTGAGAAAAGATAAGAGTAAATATCAGGTTCTTATTATGCTTCCTATCTCCTCTACTGTTCCAGCCAGTCTTGTGCATAGTGTTTATTTTGCAGGGCTGCCTTTTTTGTTAGCTGTTGAGTCAGTGAGGCCTTGGGCGTCAGCTTCAGCAAACACATCATATCCTGGAGAACTGAAGCCTGCAAGGGTTATCCTAATATCTTGGCTGACTGGAAGCACACTCCTTTAAAAATTCACACCACGGAAGTTTCACTCAAAGCCGACTATGGCTGACAGCACACTGGAATGCAACACTAAGTATACAGTACATTCAAAACTGAAACTCAGGCAGCAAAAGACAGACAGCAAGTTAAAACCTTTATGACTCAGGATTACTCTGTTACCTTGGTCGCAGTTTCTCCAGGCTCTCACTGAAGTGATTGTTAAGGAAGAGATCCAAGGCCTCCATACACTCATCCAGGCACTCCTTCAGGGTCATCTCTGAGGAGCTGTCGCACAAAAAACGGGTAAACACGGGCACAAAGCAAACGCAAATAACTAAACTCTGACTGAGCAGTGTGTTCTGGAGAGTAGAGAGAGGGATCTGACAGCAGCACAGTGGAGCTCTGATAAAACACAGGATCCATGTGTCGTCCCACACAGAAGTTTGCATAGTTAACGACGCGTTCAGAGCATCATAACGCGACGCGCTGCAGCATCTATGCTGTGTCATGGCATCAAAATAGAAGTGTTATCAGGAACTAATCAGCTGTGTTGTTACCTAAGACTTTGCTGTTGTCTTGGGCTGCTTATTATTTAAAAAACACACAATTACAAATTAAGTAGAGGGACAGAGACAGAGCGACCCCTACACCAACCACTTTTATTCACATGGCACTGTTTTACTAGAGCACTTGACAAACAGTGAACTTTGTTGGCAGACGGCAAGGAAACCAGGACTAGCTGTTTATTAGCGTTTCCTGGTGCGCGTGAGGCTGATTAATCATCTATGCTATATATTGATTTTTTTTGTGAGTTTGTTTGTCACCAATCGCCAAGCTGCACATTAAGCTCAACGCCTGATCCAGGAGCGTAAAAACCGGAACAGGAGTCCAGCTTTCAGCGCTACAAAGAGTTTCCAGTTGCCTGTACTCACTTTTGTGCAGCATTTGCGTCGTTCCCATTGGACATGATCTCTGTCTGGGCGGCGTGCCCCAACACCTGTCAGGAGCTCAGGAGTACTCGCGGAAAATCAAGACGCATTCACCGTTTCCACCGCCAAGCTTTCAGACGAGGGCAGTTGTGTAGAAGTTTGAGTAAAGCTACTGAGACTTTCCTGATGGTTAAATACAGGTAATGCGCGAGGCACTAGCATGAGTTTCTCTGCTCCTCCAACAGTTTGAGCGAGCGCAG
This sequence comes from Ctenochaetus hawaiiensis, assembly GCA_029783645.1. Taxonomy (NCBI): domain Eukaryota; kingdom Metazoa; phylum Chordata; class Actinopteri; order Acanthuriformes; family Acanthuridae; genus Ctenochaetus; species Ctenochaetus hawaiiensis. The sequence goes on along the minus strand of JAPZDY010000009.1, from coordinate 18,953,205 downwards.
CCGAGACGCACCTGACTCCTCCTCTGTGACATCACTGCCACGCACATATTTCACACAGTGTGATTCACAGGATGAGGTGCGAGCAGCTCGTCTGGGCTGATTGGTCCAATTATTTCCCCAAATATGTGGTCGAATTTCAATGACTACACATGTTCAGTAAAAATTTAGATCTATCTAGGATTAGTTATGCATAACATGACACATGTACGTGGAAAGAAGATTAACTTAAGAGTGGGCTACTTGAGTTTTGGAGTTTGGTCCTTGAGGGGGTTTCGAGGGGTCCCAAACAAAAATCGGTCAATCGAATTTGTTGTTATAATACAAAAAATACAGAATGTTATGTGTGAGTATTTTGACCATAGTTTCATGCACTCTCAGTTAGAAAACATTTGAAGTGGGGGTCTGTGAGTGTTTTATTTGTGCTACTTTGAGGGTCCCTTCCATGAAGAGGTTTGTGAACCACTGCTCTGTAATTCTTAGATGAAAAAGAGTTAGACGCGTTTTATTAAACAGAAATTAACAAGTCAATAGTTTTGTGCCACATTGCAGTTTTTTTAACACTAATAGTTCAGAATGTTTGTAGATTCAGGGCTCTTTGTTGATATGTAATGTTACAGTACAGTCACTAGGGGGCAGTGTTGTATTGTTTAAAAGAAGCCTAACGCTGCAGGTGGAGGAAACTGCAGGTTTATAGCAGAGACTGTAGATCGAGGCAGAGACTGCACATCTCTGCCCAAATCTGCAGGTGGAGGCAACAGTTGCAGAATGGTGGCAGAGGTTGCGTGTGGAGGCTTGTGTCATCAGTGTGAACGAACAGGTGGAGGTAGCAGTGAACCTTGTTTGGAGAGGTTGCTGGTCAAGATTCAGGCCTTTGTTATCTGCCAAGAAAATGCAAGTAGAAGAGGCTTGTAAGTTGAGGTTGAGGTCTCTTTAGATCTAAGAGGTTCTGCAGGTGGAGGAAGGTGCAGGTCGTCACCAGAGGCTTGAGGTGGAGGTCTGTGCATCAGTATTCTGCCTGACTCGGCATCTGTGGTGGTAGCAGGTTGGTGGCAGAGATCCTCATATGCAGCATTTCTTAAACCTTATTTAAAATGTGGTAATAGAACTTATCTGAATAAAATAAGACTAACTTAAATGTATCTTCTTTGTACCAATGTTACAACATAAGCTCAATTTACTCAGTTTTCTTCCACTAAAATAAAGTATTACATTCTAGTTATGACAACTTCACACTTTGTTGTGGTTACTCAATTTATTTGAGGAAACTGATTGCCTTAAACCATACAAGTTGCATTAACACAATAAAAAAACAACGACGTCTGACACAACTTAAACAATTCATTTAACACACTGATGCTGAACAGTCATAACTGAGGCCAAAATTTTGTTCAACTCGGTGTTTTGATACTTTAGGCACCTTTGAGTTACAGTGTCCATAATGTTATACAAATAAATGAAATGTAATTGAAGACCCAAGTTATTTCCATGTATTAATGCAGAAACTGAAGACACCACAGAAACAAGGCAGAAATGCATTGTACACTGTAAAAACTGTTGCCTAGATTTAACTAAAAAAAAATAAGGCAACATTTTCCAACCACTTTTTGTAAGTTTAGTGAACTAATTGGTATTCTGAGTAAGGAGAACTTAATAATATGCATTTCGATGTATGCAAAAAAATTAAGTTGTGTTTTCAGAAAAGCCAAAAATTGAGTAAAATCAATGTCAAAAACATTGGCATATTAAATATTTGACCAATTCTTCCTTCCTTTGTTTTGAAAGTGGAAACTGCTAAAAATAATTGGTTACCATTAATAATAACTATATATAAATAAATGATGAAATAAAGACATATCAATTTCAAGCATTTGTTAAATTATTACCATTTCAAAACAGTGGCAATGAGCTGGACAGTATGAACAGTCAAGAATATCCATATTTAGTGCATAGAAGAATGCATGAACTCAACTTTTAAAGT
>JAPZDY010000009.1:18909516-18930374 GCA_029783645.1 Ctenochaetus hawaiiensis | reverse complement strand
ATAAAATCTCTAACCCCTGTAAAAACACTTGGTTACATTTAAAGGTTTAGGATAAATTATTTTGGACATGACAAGTATGTGTATGTGAGCCCACCTGAATGAATAATCATGTGGCGATGCAGGTGGTTTGACAGGTAAAACTTTTTCCCACAGCCTGGATGGGGGCAAACCTTGGTCCTCCCCTTCCTGTGAACGAGGTTGACGTGGTTCTATGGAGAGAAGAAAGGGAGCCAAAAAGATAGCAATTTTAAGCCTCAGCTAGGCTAAAATGTAAAGTAAAAATGGAAGAAAAGCTGTTTCTTTTACCTGAAAGCTGCTAATGGCTACATAAACTTGACTGCAGCCCTCATATGGACAGTGGAACATCTTGAGCATCCCATCTGCCTCGACGACTGGGCCTCGCCTGTTCCTCTTTGACCTGACGCTGCAAAAGCAGACATTGCAGCCTTAGTTCACAAAAACGAGGAATAAGTGTAGCAGATTCTGAGCTCCTCAGACTTCATGTGTCTGACATCACTGGGATTCACGGTGAGGTTTTTGTGCCACTCACCTGCTCAGACTTCGCTGCAGCTCTCTGTTACCACCGAGGTCCAGAGCGTCAACTGTGGGCTGCAGCAGCTGTTTGTCACTTAAACCTGCAGAGAAACAACGCAAAGACTGAGGACAGAGTTTCTCATGCAGGCAGGTGCTGAATGAATCAAGGTGTTCGGGAGAGAGTGCTGGGACAAGGACTTTTATCATACTAGTCAAGACTGAAAAATTTGATATGTGATTTAAGAACAATTTTTTTAATCTCACTATGAAAGTGTGAGTTATGTGTAAGCGCTGTGCCTGAAATGACTGATGTTGGTTTTATTGATGTTCAGGATATGGACATAAAAAAGGTTTTTCATATCTCTTTAGTGATGCTAAAATGATCCTGGTTTCTGATTATTTGAAAATGAGCGTTTACTCCTCAGTATCCAGGACATATTATTTATTTCTGTTTGAGGTACGTGATATCAGTGTCTACTTTTCATTACCTAATATTTCTTATATATTTTTTTTAACATTAAACAGCTTTAAGTACATACAGTAAATGAAATGTAAATATTTTTGACAGCAGTGTATTAAATCCAGATGTCAGTCTGAATGTGCTTCTTGCTGATGATGGAGTTGTAGAGAATACTCAAACAACAGCCGGTCTGTAAAGCTAAGGTTAACCTTTTGAATGTAAAATTCAAATAGATGCAAAGCAGCTCTGCCAAAGTCAGTACTTTATTTATTTATAACCGAAACTGCTTCCTGCAGCTGTTTATGGCTCAGCAGCTAATGTACAACAGTGTGCAGTGTTTTAAAAGAGCACAAAGTTTTAAATGCCTAAATTTATGGTCAACACTTTGAATAAGTTGATTGAAAATGGCTAGATGACACCAGAGCTCTTGGATCGCTACTTCTACTTTAATTTTATGGTTCAGAACATCAAAATTTTTAATTTGACAATTCTTGAACAATATGCACAGTAATCAGGTGTGTGTGACTGAATGATAGGATGTTTACACAGAACATAAATAATTATCTGGATATTAATGAGCATGTATGTGATTCTTATACTGTATTATACGCAGCTGGTCATATATGTTGAAGCCAGTAGTTTCAAATGATAATATAACAGTCTACTGGCCCAGTCTGCAGATTCCTGTCAGCATCAGTAGTATTACAGATCGAGCACTACATTTATTTAAGCATTAACCAACTGTTTGACTTTGTATGATGCAAGACATTAATTCCTTAATTTCTTCTTTGCCCAGACGGTCTGCACCTAAAAACTGCCCAACATACAGTCTGTTGATGAGCACATGAGCTCTCTGTAACCCCCTGTGTCAGTTCTCAATATAAAGCACCTGTCATGGAGTTTTCATCCTCCGCTGCTCTGAGTTTTGAGTCGGCCGTGCAGACCTGGCTGTAGTTGACCCCCCCGATCACAGTGCAGGTGACTTCCTCCACGTTTCCGCTGCCCATGTTGAGCTGGATGCCCTCTGATGCCAGGGCCTCGTAGCTGGGCCCAGTGATGATAATTAACTGGGGATGGTAAACGAACCATAGCAGCTTTTTACAGAAAAGAAAAAAATACACTGCTTGGTGTGTGACAACATCTCTGCAAGGCAGTCAGTCACCCACCTGAGAGCCCTCCAAAGTGCTCCTCTGGTCAGGAATCTCACAGTTGCTCACCAGAGTCTGGGGGTCAAACAGCTCGCTCTGATCTTGCATGGTCGGGGGGACTGACAGCTCCGGTTGAGTTTCCAGGGGAACTGAACTACTCAAGCTCTGTGAAAGCATAGAGTCCTCATCTGTCTTTTCTAGTTTATCAGCTAAGGACGCCGTCCCAGGAACACACTCATAACCGTGCGGTACAGTCCTGATATCTTCATCTGTGCCTCTCCTCAGGTCCTCAGCCTCCTCCGCCTCCTCCTCTGAGGGGATGGAGTGAAATGCTGGAGCAGGGGAGTCTTGCTGTCTTTCAATGACTACCTCCATCTCCCAGACAGGCTGTCCTGTCAGCGGGACGTCCTTGGAAGAGGCCTCCATGCTTGGCTGTTGGTTGAGAGCTGCAGCCTTTTCTGTTGGACCTACAGTGGCATGTTGTACCTCAGAAACGTCTGTATTTTCTTCCACATCTACAGAAAAGCGGATAAATTATAAGAGTATGTTAATCAGCTAGGAATTTGCTACCCTCTTGAAACATGTTAATTCTTCAACTTATACTATATAATACTGAGCCATTTAAGTTTTTCATACAGAACCTTTGTACTGTTTATGAGCCTCCTTCCTCCTCCTCCTGCTTGCTACACCTTTAGCCACAGGCACATCTGGTTTTGTTGCTTTCTCTCCATTGCCCTCTGAATTCACTTCTGCTTCATGTTCAGAGTCACTTGCCTCCCTCGGTGGTGAGAAAAGGTATTGCACAAATGAGTGGTTTGAGTCACATTGCCAGATGGCAGCGGTGGAGAAGTTTGGCTGCGGCTCGAGGGATCTGAGCTGGGGCTCATGGGGGCAGGAACCGGAGTGTTCCTGGTACCAACACACCAGGCTCTGGAGGCTGGAGACACGCTCCCTCCTGCCTGGGAAAAAAAACAAAAGACACCTTTTTGTCAGATATGGAGCTACATGAGAATCGCCTTTTTGATTTTGTCAGAGAAACTTTCAAGAGAGCAAGAGCAGCATTTATTTTTGCAAAAAAGAACAGACTATACACAACATTTTTTGTATTGAAGACCATTTCAGCCAAGAAAAGAAAAAAAAAAGAATTAAGTATAAATATTAAGCCAACAGTTCATTTCTCTTTGGATAAAGGGGTCGAGCAAAGTTTGAGGGCGACATGGCTCTCCAAAAGATTCATCAGAGGTACACTCGGCACAGGGTGAAATGAAAAATCTACCAGAATTACTTGCATACTGCTGTCAAAAAGGCTGAAGAGAGATTTAAAATATTATGTGACACAATGAAGCAATAAACCTCATACTTCTAGTTCTAATTTAATAACATCATATTTGATACTTAGATCGAAGTATATAACCTTTTTATTTTGACTTGTCATTGGAATTCATTACTATAACTGATGAAAAGTCATTTCATTTTTAACATCCTTCTTCTTTTTGGGCATCTAAAGCAGTAAGAAATATTGTAGCAAGGTTACCAGCTGCTCTTAGAGAATTACAAACAATATTTTGATCATTACATTTCTACCGGGGCTGTCATTTTTAAGCCTTTAAATAAAAGGTTTATCTACATGAAATTATATTGCTGCTTGAACTCAATTCATGCTTCAACATACATGCAAACAGCAGCAAAGCAGTTAACACATTCATCTGATTCACCAAACACATGGCGACTTAACGGATCTGTCAGTGGCAGCACTCACCCTTTTTCTGTTTAACTGAGACTTCTGGAGCAATCTTCTTCCTGTAATTGAAAAAAAAAACATGTTAATTTGGACAATGACAGCTCAAGTTAAGAGGAAAAACACAAATAATGAAGAAAGCTGAGAGAATATCTCACTAATAGTATAGCAGACAACAAGCAGTGTCTGGTCAGAGATAAATAGAGCACTGCTTTGACTCGACTCACCCGCAGTATTTCTGCTGGTATTTGTCTCCATAGGTGGAGTTGAGCAGGATCAGATACTCTGCCAGTCCAGCATCACTCAGACTGGTCCGCCGGCGGAGCTCGCTCCACAGCTTGTGGGACTCTCCGAGGTACACCCTCCTCACATCGTACTTCTTTCGGGATTCAAGACGCCTCTGGGCTCGGTCGGAGTCTGTTAGCCTCGGCCGTCCTCTGCAACGCCTCAAAGCACCTTTCCCATGGTCTCCAGGCTGGTCGGCGTCCGGGTTAACTTCCAACTCTGCTAGGCTCTGCGCCATCTTGGTCACAGCAGCTGATGTTGTGATTACCCGGCATCCCGGAAGTAGTCCAACCAAACAGGAAACGCTGTCAGAGAAGCGAGTATTTGACTTAACTTCCGACATAACTAGTTTGTAAACTTTGTAGGAACGCAGTCATAACTTGCATGGGTATTTGTCTGTCAAAGTGCTGAGATAAAAACACTTTTTATACACCGAGAGACGCAGCGGAACGATATAACACACAGTGTTTGTTGCACGGACCATAACTCGAACACCAACGTGGGGACATGTAACGTTACACAAATAGACGCGGGAAACTTCAGCTTTATCATCATTATCAGACGACTAAATTTGAGAGAGGGAGTTCATTGCCATAGTGTTAGTCATGACAGACATTTTAACACTTGTGTTTAGGACTTTTATGTCACAGACGGATGCAAGAAAGGACCTTAAAGCCACTCCTCCATCACCGTCAACCTGCAGCACGCTGGTGGTCGGAGAGCACAGCCTCAGCCGCTCCGTGCTGCTGCTGGCGGCCGTGACAGCTGCCTCGGAGATGGGGATGAAAGTGGTGTTCTTCACCCAAACACAGATTCAAAGCCTTCCAGTGTCTCTGCAGAAATGTGTTCCCAGCCTGAGCCCACAGAGCCTGAAGGTAGGGATCACTTTTCCTCTTTTTTTTACCTCCTATTTAACGTAGCAATCTGAAAGGCATATACATTACAACGAGAGAGAGAAAAAAAATCCCGACCTGGCAACCCAAAAGTCAGTTGATTATTCAATAATACCTAAATATCAAAGATGTAAATGAAACCTCTTGATATAAAGTATCATGAAGCTTAAAAGTGAGGAGCCACAAATGTTCAGATCATAGAACAGAACATTTTTGGCATTTTGTTGATAAATTACATTAATTAATCCACTGATAATGTTGTTGTCAATTAGTTGACTTGTCAAGCCAGTACTTCAGAACTTCTCTTAATACAGTGTGTCAGATGGGGCCATGCTAATCGGGAAATAATGAGATGGAGGTTTACTAGTTTACGTTAATGTCTAATTTTGATACAAACTGAATATGTTGTTGGATGGATAACATTCTTTAACATTAAAAAGATTAACCACTTACTGTATTTCTGACAGCCACTTTGAGTTATTCAACTTTCTCTCTTGTCAGTTTAACATTACTTATTTATTGCCTTTTTTAAAGAAAATCAAGTTTTCCTACCCCAGGACAGTGGAGGAGCTGCTGCAGCAGGTGGCTAGCCTTCACGAGTCCCTGAACACATCTCCCACACCTCCCTCACTGATCATAGTCGACAGGTTGGAGGCCTACCTGTGTGGTCCTGGAGGTGGCAGCCACAGTGGATTTTACCCTGGAGAACAGTCCTCTGCTGCACATCTGTCTGCGCTGCTGTGTGACACCGCTGCCTTTCTTACACAACTCCTGAAACAGCGCTCCTCAAGCTTGGCCCCCTGCCGTCTCATCGCCTCTTTCCAAACAGAAGTGGACAGGAGGTGCATCGCTGGAGAGGCTTCAGCCGCAGATCCAATTCTTGATGTTCTGGATCGCTATTTTCAGATACGCTGTACTCTTGACCGAGACAGGAGCTATATGGCTGCAGCAGCTGGACTACAGGAGCTGTGGCACATATACTTTTCTGGGACTGGGATTACAGAGGCCTCTGGTACCACAGACTGCAAGGACCAGCCAGGTGAAGCCCAAGAGTGGCAGCTGTTAATGTTCCCTGATGGTTTAATGGAGTTTAAGTTGGCTTGAAAGGATCGGTCCCAAAGATTGAAGGAGGGATTACAGATCAGTTTCATCACCCAGGGAGGAGTTTTTGCTCTTACTAAACTCAGCCTTGTCACTGATAAAGTGTGATGTAATTTTCAGCTCACCCTTTCAAATATCAGTTAATAGGACCACGGTGGTTGTAGATGTAAAACATTTAATGAGTTGAAATTTTAAAAGACACAAAGCTTTGACAAACACCGGAATTACATCTTACAGAAATTACATAGACGAAAGGAACGGGACTATAAAACAGTGGTTGCCAACTTCTTTGGCACAAAACCCCATTGAAACTCAGCAAAGTCCACTTGAGACCACTCCTTCAAAAGAAAAAGAGAAAGAAGAAAGTGAGAAAACATATTGTGTATAGAAATAAACGTACTTTATAAAGCATCTCAATGTCTTTTCTTCTTTCTCCCAGTTATCATTTTGTGACCTCAGAGTTTTGTCTTGCAACCCTTTAATGAGCCCATCCTTCAGGTTGGGGACCACTGACTGACAACACTGGTGTGGGTAACATGAAAGACACTTGAGTACAGTGGCTGATATCACAGTTAGAGTATTTTGTTTATTAAAAAAAGAAGCAAACTTACATTTAAAAAATTAAAGAATATCATTACCGATACAAAATATTATTCTTAATGTCTGAAAATGAAAAATAGGTCAAAATATCACTCTACTTCTAAGAAAACAACTAAATTCGCACTAAAATATTCTTTCCCCAAAGGGAAATTTTCAGTGTGACAAATGTAAGACTTCCTCAGAAAATATGTTGCATTATTTGAAGGAAGAGGCCAAAATAGCATGTGATCCACAAGTGTGAAACAATGGGTATTAGAGAAGAATATTTAGTTCTGTCACCTTTGATAAATGATTAGTTTCTCTTTTAAATGCAATAATTTGTAAGAAATGGTCAATTAAAAAAAACCCTTTGTTTCCTAATTGTGTCACACTGCATCGTATATAAAAAAAATAGAGATTTATAACTCAAAGATGTCTAGAAATTAGTTAAAGACTTTTAGAGTAAAACAATTCTGATTACCAGATATATTTCCAAAGACAAAAGCAAGCAGGCAATAAAATATATATGAATGATTCTGTTTGTCCCATGAATTTGAAATGTTTTGAATACAAATCTAATGGTTAAGACATACTGTACATGTTCTGCTCTTTAGATGGCAGCAGTGACTAAAAAAACAACTACAGTTACGTCTGTGAATACTGCCTGAAAAACATTCCTGCAAAGCGTACAGTAGCACTTTCTTTTAAATTGTTTCAGGATTCTGCATTTAGGAAATGACAACAACCTACTGCTTTGGTTGTCATCTGAAACAACTGTGATGAAATTTAAAAAACATCATAACATTATTTACATATACAGTGAGTTTCTTTAGATTTGGAAATGGCATAGACATGAAACCGCGGGTTTCAAGTGAAAGCTGTGTGATTCAAACTTAAAGGATATTTTAAAATATAAGCCTGGCAATATTCTTTATTTTTTTACTGTCAGCAAATTCAGAAGCCACCTATTCCTACTCAAGATGTTACTTTTTAAAAAAGGGATCAAATATGTTGCCCTTTTTTTTCAAATAATAGAAAGAACTTCTTATATCCTAAAAAGCTGGGCGCTGTAATTTTTCAGCAAATATTAGTCAAACAGGAGTAAATGAAATGTGAGTTTGATTCCAATTAAGTCAACAACTGGCCCCATGTTGATTGTAATGAAGAGCCAAGCCACACAATGCAGTGGTTGACTCAATGACATGTTGCTTGGCTTTAGTCTCAGTCAGTCAACCACTTTGATTCGGATAGAAATATCTTAGCCGTGCTTTGTCTTTCATTCTCATTTTGTACTAATCAGCAAATGTTACTAACACTGTAAAATAATTCAAACACTGTAAACAGTGATGGTAAAACAGGAGACGATAAACGTTATACTTGCTGAATGTTGGCATGTTAGCACATCCTCTGTGAAAATGTTTAATGTTGTAAATTAGAATAAATCCTGATCTGATCTATAGGATACTCACAGATCAGCTTGCAGACCTTTTCTTTGAATATCAGTATTTGGAGTGAAGCAAAACTGCCTTGTAATAGTATCGTCATGTACAGATCAGGGATATTTGAATAAAGTAGAAAATGTATGTACATCAAGTTGACTCCTCCTGAGTCCTCAAGCTTACACTTTGGCATCAGTCAGTGCTGGAAATCTGATGTATGCCTTTCATAACAGTTAATGAGAGGCTATGTAGCTTATGTTTGGTATCCAAATGCCCTTTGCTGAGCCTGCTTCAAGACTCAGTCCACGTGCAGCCGGTCCAGCTGAGCTCCTTTTCAGCCGTCATCATGGACAGGGTTCTGCCTTGACAGGAAGGGTCTGCTATGAGTGGAGATCTCATTCTTGTACTCGTTGGCGTAGATAGCTACTTTTGCTATGTCGTCCACTCTGCTCATGGGGCTGTAATCCATAGAGACCCCAGAGTCTGCCACTGCCATGTAGGTGTACCCGGGGCCTTTGGGCATCCAGACGTGGTTTGGATACTCAAAGCTGGACTGTGACGAAAGGCGACCTGATCCGGAGCTGTGCTGCACAGATCCCAGGTCAGAGTGAGATTCACACAACCTCTTTCTGGAAGCAAAAAGCACCTCAAGGGGTAAGGTCTCCTCTGGGATGTCATCCAGGTGTTCGTCAACGCTGCAGTTGTTGGTATTGAGGGTAACGTATGCATCTTGAGACTCCAGCAGAGAGGACTGTGAGCAAGGAAAGGGGTTCTTATGGAGAGTTCGTAAGCGGTCCATCAGCCAGTGGTCATGTGGTGTGGCTCTCCATCCATCTGTGAAAGTTAAATCACCCTGCTCAAGTGGTGGCTCTCTCTCGTCGCGCCCTCTCTTTTTATCTTTGTCCTCCCTTCTGCCTGTGCTCAAAGCTCTTGAGACCCTTGGCGGCAGAGGTGGCGAAGGCAGCGAGGGGCAAAGGCTGAGCTCTGACAGGACTTCCAGAGGAGAGGGGCATTCTTCTGTGTTGAAGAAAGCTGGAGTCAACCATAAACCCCCATTGGTCTGCTCCAGCCACTCCTGTACAAAAACAACAAAGGAGAATAAAAACTAATTAAAAATGGCTTTTCCTTAAACACCATTAGACTTTTGCAAGCATTGACAACTCCTGGATGGATTGCCTTAAGTGTAGACATTCATGTCCTTCTAAGGATTAATTAAAATAACTTAAGTGATCCCTAACCAGCACTAATTTAGATTAAAACTAATGAACAAATGTTAGCAAGCTTAACATGCTAACCTAAGATGGTGAAAAACACAGCAAGCTGATGTTAGCATTTCGCACAAAGCAGCCATGTGTCCAAGTGAAGTCTCACAAAGACCCTAGAAAAGCTGTGCACATGTCTTGTTTTTACCTGAAAGTCTCCACCATAAACAGTGAAAAGGCCTTGAAATTTGCTGTCAGGAGTTGGAATAGTCGGCCAAATCTTCTTTACTAGAAAACTGAAAAAAGCACAGATATAGAAAATTCTACATTTGTCCTTTTACATGAATTAGTCCTGTAAGATTATGACAGCAAAAACAGAACTTTTTTCTCGGCTTCAAATAAGCTCTGTGTTTCTGGCTGACTGACCTGCGGTGTGACATGAGCACAGTGAGAGACAGCCCAATGAGGACGACAGAAATGATAAGAGTCAGAGACACAATGAGTAGGTCGAGTTCTGGAAAAGGCACGGGAATGAAAAGTCATTGCAAAACATTTGGAACAAATCGTATGGAATAAAGCCAATGCAAAATGGATTTTTGGATGTACAGTAAAAATGTGACTATATATATATCAATTCAAGAGATACTCATGATGCATAAAACATGTTTTATATTACATCTGTTAATGAATATTTACCTGCAGGCAGTGTCTCCACAAATTTTGGGTCACTCCAGGCACTCCAGTAGCCACTGTAGCTAATCCCGTCCAGCTTTACACGGACTTGCACCTTGTACTTTGTACCTGGCTTTAGTCCTCTTAGGATCAACTCTGAGCTGGCTCGTGCCACCTCCACCTGCAAACCAGTCCTCAACTCATCAATAAAGGTTTGTAAGTGCAGCTATAATTCAACGAACCTGCTGCTTAAAGCCTTATATAATCTTTAACATAACAGTGATGTCGCAAATGACCATCATACCTGCACTACTTGGCTGTCCGCCATAATGTAGCTGACCTCATACATCATGCTGTCATCCATGTACTTGAGAGGAGGAGGCACCCAGCTGACATTCAGCTGGCCTTGCTGACCCGTTGTGCTCACGGTCACGTTTGCCGGAGGGTCAAGAAGAACTGCAATGCAGATAGACAAGATGCAGCTTGTTCAAAAGAATTTTAAAAGAAGTCAAGTGAAGATGTTCCTCACCATACATCTGTCAGACCCTAAAACGCCACACCAATTACGTAGAGACCCTGATGTGACATGCATGTTTAGCACCAGTGCATAATGATTACTGCATTATTTCAATCTGGATAACATTTTTTGTCCTCTAGAGGCACTGAAACAAGCTAATGAGAAGGTGCTGTGAGGACAACACTGATGCAACACCAAAGTTTAAGTTTATTTGTCAAACAAAAAAACTGCCTGTTTACACATCCGGCAGCTGCAGAAGAATGTTAACATTCATGTTCGTATCCACCTGATAAATCTACACCCAATATTTACTGGTCTGTTTTTGGTCTCCACCAGTTCCTGAGGATAATACCCTGCTTTTTGGTTGCTTTATGCTCTACTATGTTCACCAGCTAGTCTATACATTTGTCTGTCTGCTGTTTGGTGCCAAGAAGGTCAGTTTTTAATGTTTTTTCTCAGGAATAGTTTCCTGTTTGGATGTAGTGAAACTGAAAACAGTCCTTTATGTGCGCGCAAACTTCACATGCACTCCTCTGACTCTACTGTTTAGTAGAATGTGGAAGCAGCGGCACAGTTTGCAGTAAAAAAACAAAACTTACAAACAAGCTCGATGAGAAGGCTTCGATTGTGGATCAGTGTCCGCTCTCGATGAACTTCTATGTCCATTTGGACAAACATCTGGGTTCGATTCAGATGACAGATGAACAGCCTCTTCCCGCCTGCCGCAGGGAGGACTCTCAGTGGGCACCTGCTGCTGTTCTCATTTCTACTCGGGACAGAAGCACAGAGAAGCTTGTAAAAGCTGACATATGCTGACACACTGGACAAAACACTGTCCTGAAGTGTTTGGGACTTACTGGTAGGTGTATGTGAAGGAGTACTGATCCACAGATCCAGCTCTCTCCTCATCCTCCTCCCAGAAGCACGTAAAGTCTTTCCTGCCTTCAGCAAAGCACTTGGGGTTTTCTGGCTCGTTTTTCAGCATCATAGTCACTAAGGAAGTGAAGTAAGGGGTTCAAAAGTCATGTGTGAGCGCAGTCAAAGGCTTTTAGCCTGCAATTATTTTCTTAGCTTTAACATCTAATTACTTGTTTTTGGAAGTAACAGCTTGAAATATCAAACAAATTACTTAAAAGGGAGTACTTAAAAGGTTACATCAGTCCCGGAAAATGTTACCCTACCTTTTTTATCGAAATCTCGTGCGCCTTGGACGATGGAAGATGTTCGCATGGCGCAGAGGATCACATGAAGTGCCAACAATCGGCACAGATTATTACATATCATACTTTTGTCTTCTCTGTAAGCAGCCAGATTTTGTGTTGTCCGCCTGCATAACTAGAGAACAACCTGCCTAAGACACGTCTGCCGCAGCTCTCACCGGTGGACGCTTGTTTTTTCCTTTAGATACCATGGATAGCGCAACGCGGTAACGCGCCTGCATGAAAGCGATAAGATGTGTAAAGTCGAGCTGTTTACTCTCTTTCGAAGTCAGTGAAGAAGAGGTGGGGCAAAACCTTTTACTCCACTGATGGTGGGCGTGAATCACGCGCTCATTGATGTTTACCACTTGTGTATGCCGCTGCTTTGAGGAAGTTAGCCTGTGACTTGTGCCGTGCGTAAAAACGCACAAACGTAAATAGATCGCACCGTCTTTAGTGATGGTGCAAAAATGGCTGCCCTCAAAAAATAAATTCAATTAAACCGGAAGACAAAAGGATAGATAGATAGATAGATAGATAGATAGATAGATAGATAGATAGATAGATAGATAGATAGATAGATAGACGCGGCACGGAGATGTGCACAAAGGTAAACAAAACAAATTTAAAGACCTACTTTTTATTGTTGTTAAATGTGTATATCTTAAGCATCCCCTTCTGGACTTGGATTTAAAGAGGTGAAACTCAGCTCCTGGCTGGCCTCAGGCCACTTTAATCCCTGCATGTGCCCAAGTAACGGAAACCGCAGAGTACTCACACACCTCAGAGCAGACCTAAACGGTTTCTTATCTGTGTACTGCACTCACATGTTTTCTTCGTTCTACCAGCATTATCAGAGCTGCAGACGCCCCTGTTTCTTCATCCATGATAAATAGCCTGGGGGGGTGTAGCGGCCCATCCCCGTCAGTTTAAATGTAATTAAGCGCTTTTTTTACATCATGAAAAGAGGAGAGGACAGTGTGATCCCAGTGAAGTTGGTACCAACGTAAAGAAAAGCTGCAATTTAGTCATATGACGACATTCAGCTGCAGATGATGACACATTTGAACTTGCTTCACCCTTTAACATCTACTCTTTAGGGCCTATTTGAAATAGCTAAATGGAGAAGTTTTTAACTGGCAATTTTTAGAGCAAAAACGCACATACATTTGTGAATTTGTTAGTGGATAATCCTACAAATCGAAAAATGCCAAGCATGTTCAAAAAAGGTTAAACATTATAACTCTTACATCTTAATATGTTGTGCTTAATCAATAGTTTCACTGGATCACAGGTGATCCAGTAGGTGTGAACAGATTAATTCAGCTCCACCTCAATCAGTAATGAAATTTCAACATAAGATAAGTTCAGTTTGAAATTATTAAGAGGCCCCACATGGGGTAGATGGCAGGAACAGGAAGAGGAGGATGGGCAGATCTGTATTGTTGTGGAGGACAATTGCAGAGTTTGGTTTCTCTGGTTCTTCAGATAAAACATGAACAAGAACATCCTGACCTAATGGGTGAGGACACATGTCAGAAATTACACTTAAGATGCTGCCATCGTTATAAACAGTACCCAGCAATGTTGCAGTGGACACTTTGTGACTGGTTTATAAAAAGGAACTTACGACATAAACTGGCAATGAAGCTCTACCATTTTTAATGAATATTTTCTTTAATTTCAAATACACGTTTCACTATATTCCATTTATTCATGTCATAAGATGCATTTTTTTCACTATGATTCCATCCAACACATTCAGAGCCATAAATAAAAGGTTCAAATGATCTGATCTTCCCTCTTTTATCAGGAATGCAAGACATAAAAACAAGTAGAACATAAAAACAAGAAATTAAAGAGCACAACCCAGGCTGACAGCTCTGGATGCTACAGACATGCATACAAAAGCGTCAGAGTCAGTAGGTTTTACAGTAAAGCAGATAGTGGACAAAGTGATTAAAAATTCAGTACTAGCACAACAGTGCCAACAACTATTTTAGCACATTCAATACGTATTCAAGCAGCAGCCACCTTTGTAAGCTCCTTTAGTGTAACTATCAGAGACATTTTTTGCCCTCTGATGCTTTTGCATTTCATTTAAACACATTGCAAACCTGCACTAATGTGGTAATACAAAGGCAGTGTTTTGAGTTAGTGACCTAGCAAACAACCTCCTAATGTGTAAAGGCTCATGTGGTGCAAAGAGATGATTATATCAGCCATCTTATATCTGTAAAACTATCACTATTGAGCAGAACATGCTGGCACGATAGATTACTGACCACATGCTTATACAATAGCAGGCAGTGCACTGACCACCAGTTGGGACCTAACCTGTGAGCTGCATGGAGGGGCTTTAGTATGAGGCTGCTATCATGGTGCAGATGTTATGGCAGATGCTAACTGACAGTCAGTAGTCAGCACGTGCATGATGGTCAAATGGCACTGCAAATGACAGTTATTAGAAAATAATGGCAAAAGAGCATGACCTTTATTAAGTTTCTTTCCCATTTTTGCAACACTTATACACTTCTAATTCCAATTGGGACAGTTTTCAGCAGGTGAAGGTTGAGTGTTCAATACTGAAATATCAAATGTTATATAAAGAACTAAAAAAAGTTACTCAATGAACAGTTTAACTGATAGCAGACATGACAATGTGTAATGAAGATAAAACCTGATTTTATTCACTTCACTGACAACATGATATATTACAGTAATGGGATATAAAGTGACTTTCTGCACCAGCTCATGGTTTTTCTTACAGTGACAACAGCACAATAGAGGCCAAGACTTTTCCTTCTCAGAGATCAGTGTTCTTCCCTTACCAAGTACATACACACATACACAAACATACACACAGTGTGCTGTTCGCTGGAACATTCAATTATGGCAATAATAAAAATAAAATAAAATAAAACAAAAATAAAAATTTCAGCACTTTGTAAGCACTCAGTAGTTGAGCATTGAAAGTTAGCCATGCTGCAGGTGGGGGAGCAGTGTGTGTGCTTGTGTGCGTGTCATGCTGAAAAGTGTGTCTGTATAAGAGATAGTGTGAGAGAAAAAGGCACAAAGGGGCAAGCAAGGACATACCACGAGGCAGGTCATGTGATAAAGACAAGTGTTGCCAGAGTTAAACTACTTCCTCACATGAGCACGCTCGCTCTGTGAGCGAGAAAGTGTTAAAGAAAGCTTTAATGGGGGGCTAAGGCTTCTGTTTCTATGTAATCTTGATTATACTTTCACTTATAATAATTGATGGATGACGGTTTGTATGCCTTAGAATATCACTACAGAGGAGTCATTGAGGGTTGATTAGGCATTTTCAGCACCTTATACTTATTTGTGCCCACAAAACACCAACATGAGGGCAAACATTTATTTTTCCAACTGAGTTTCATTTGGCTGTACTGTACTGATAAGTTCATATTTGAAAAAAAATGAAGAAAATGGAAATTATGATTGTTTTTAACACTTGATGGATTAAAGATTGAGGAGACTGACATCACTCTCATGTCTGATAAATGGCACCAACTAATTAGCTAAGCTTAGTGCGGAAATCTTATTATGTCTTTTTCGTTCTATCTATGCTACTATAAACAGAGTCCTTGTGCTGAGCTAAGCTAACGTCAGTGTGGTATAAATCCTCTAATGTAACTCGCCACAAATAAATGAAGAAGCGGATTTCCCAAAAGTGGAATTACTCTTATAAGCCTGGAAAAGCTCCATAAGCCTTTGTTTCAGAAATACATAATTTCAAGTAGGTTGTAAAAACTGATTAATTCTTCGCTCCTTCGATCACTCATTAGCATGGAGCATCTCATTGGACAAGTAAAAAAACCCTTCCTGAAAAAACATGAGGCAGAAAACAAATCCTAAAATTGCAGAGACATGATACCTCTGGTTTCAACAGTATAATAAGGTATAAATTGCTATTCAGGACTTACATTCAAATCTCTCTTAAGTTTCCTGACAATAACTGAACTCATGACATTTCATCTGCTTTTGCAAAACTGTCCGCTATATCACTGTGAGGCTGTGCTAAATTTAATGTAGAGTGTCTATTGAGTAAACTGGGGTAAACATGCACTGTAAGTACTGTCTGAATCTTTAATTAAATAATGAATGTCAAAAGTACAGCCACCTACAGACTCTATTTGGCATGACTAGCTTCAAGCTATCTGCACAAATATTTGGTTCAGGGAATGATCGAATGTGTCACATATATTTAAAATGCTGATGCTGCAGCAGTGATCAAGGCTGTGGTGGATGTGCTGGGTGGACAGAAAACAGGGCAGGTTTAACCACAGAGCTGATGGGTCGAGGCCACAGACACAAAGTAGGCCTCTATTAGTGGAAAGGTAGAAAGACAGGCCTGAGGTGTCTGACAGCACAGATAAGGATCATATCAGCCAGCTGTTCTTTGGTTTGTGCTGCACTGTGTCGACAAAGCAAAGCCATGTGGTGCTGGAGTGAAGACAGAGGAAGAGGTGCTTTTCATGGCTGAGGCACAGAGAAGGACTTGGTTTCAATGTGTGTGCATTAGTGTGTATGTATGCGTGTGAGTGTGTTTGTGTATGTGTCTTGGGAGGCTTTAAAAGGAGACATCAGGAAACAGGTGGTTTTAACAACCACAGCCCCCGTGGCTCTCTGACGGTGAGTCTTTAAGGCCCTGGCTGCCATGGGTGGATATGAGGTTGATGTCTCCCTCCATGCTCTCATTCATCTTCTCACAGATGATGTCCACAAGACGCTCAAACACCTGCTTCACATTGATGTTGTCCTTAGCGCTAGCCTCAAAGAACTGGAAACCTGAGGGGGAGCAGAGAGTGATTTTATCTAAATTATTATGAAAAAATACAGTGCATGCTCTAATACATGGACATACACATGTATTAAATAGTTATAAATCCAAGACAAAACTAAGAGATTTTACCTAGCTCTTCAGCCAATCGCTGGCCATCCTCTGTGGGTACAAGCCTGTCGTCCTCCAGGTCACACTTGTTACCAACCAGGATCACCTGAGCATTGTCCCATGAATATGTCTTGATCTGTGTCGCCCTGTAAGACAGAAAAAGATTCAAAGCCTGCTTTTAAAAAAGGAGTAAAAAGTAATCTTACATCAAAGTAGAACCCAATAAATCAAACAGTGACTATTGCTTTTACGCCTCATACTTTCATACTTTTGAGAAAAAGTACTCTATAGTTGACCACATGGTGGCCCTATCCATACCAAAAGGTCATTACATCTTTGTTGAACTCTTGAGACTTTTGACCAACTCACCAGTCCTGAACTGCATTAAAGGAGTCCTGGTTAGTGATGTCATACATGAGCAGGAAGCCCATGGCTCCTCTGTAGTAGGCTGTGGTGATAGTGCGGTAACGCTCCTGTCCTGCTGTATCCTGCAATAACACACAGATTTAAACACTCTACTTTTGTCTACATGAAAAAGAACAGAAGTAGGACATAAATATTAGAGGTGGACTAAACTAACAAAACCACTGACCACAGGGATAAGTCTTCACAATAAATAAATAATAAAAAAAACATACAGGAGCTCTAATAGGTGGCCTACCAATGATGGCAGAGACAGCATGCACACACACAAACACACAAATATTTTTCTATTCTATGCTTCATATACTCTGTGAAGGTCCATAGCACAAAAAGTAGACTTTTATTTCCCTGTGATTATTCATTGTATGATTGAAGACACAAGGGGGCAGTATTGTCCAGTCTATGGCCTGTTGCAGCAACACTAAATTGTCGCATCTTTGAGTTACCACTGTCACTGTAGGGGGAGTGGATCCATTAAAGTGATTGGTTTAAGCTAACACTGTTGTCTAGCTTGACCCCTTCATACTCAAAACCTTTAAATTTACTTTATTTAAACTGGATGATATTTACAGGGTAACATAAGTTTTCTCAAGTTTAATTTGTACAGCCACTTGAGAGGCAGGAGGTGGATGTGTTTAGACTTTTAGCCACCTATTAATATTAAGCTTATGAAAAGCTTCACATTTCAACCATTTGTCTATTTCTTTTAGCTAACACTCCAAACTGTTTATCCATTAAATCTTCCAGCTACTCTTTCAATCATGTATTTATTACTTTTTATCTTCTTTGTTTTATGGCTTACTAGTTGTTTCACACACTCTACAACACATAAAGTTCAGATGTTAAGGCTGACTCATACATTGACATTTTTTAAGTTGTATTCTAATTTGTCTTTTTTTTAAAAAATAATTTGCACATACAATCGTTTTACATCTGGAAGAGTACATGACAACAGCAGATGTACCACTTGGGCTAAGTAACTGTGGTTAAAAATCAGCGGTGTGGTTAATCAGAGGTAACAATGGGCTGGTAAACTTTTAATTTCCTCCCAAACAGACACTGATTGTTGTCTCGTTCATAATAGAAAGCTTGAAACAAGTAATTCTGTTTAAAAAAGACATTTTGAAATTAATTCAAAATTAGGCCTAGTCGATAACATAAGAAATAGGTCAAAAGTAAAAGATCTATGTATCCTGTGTGCTGGGAATGACACGACTATCCTCAGTGAAACCTTCATGCATTTCAAGGGTTGAGGCACAAGGTTATTTATCTGTCCCTGGCAACACAGGGTTGCATAATGAAATGAAGTTTGTAGTTCTTCATATAATATAACACAAAAGAAAAGGATAAAGAGAGTGATATATACAATAATATACACACATATACATGTAGACCTATACACCCAGAAAATAACTTTCTGTTTTTTTCTGTGTATTTCTCCCCTTCCAAAGTACTTTGCTTCATTACCACATCATAAAGCCACTTGCACCACTCAACACAGTCCAGCACAAGACAGCTTTTAGATTTTAGCTTCCACCACAATCTTTTCTCATGGCTAGCATCAATCCCCACTCAGCATGAACAAACAGACAACAGAAACGGGAGCGCCACAGCGTCAGAGGAGGAGTGGCCACGGTGAGTTTATCAGAAGCTTCATCTTCTAATTGAATGGAGGCCATGTGTGACGTCTCATTCGACTACAAATAGTAAAGCCGATGTTCAAAGCAGAAGGATCTAAAGAGTCAGCTGGGTTACTAGAGCAACTCCTATCCACTCTCATGGCTCCTTGGTAACCTGTCTGATGCCTTCATTTGCATTTGGGGCCCATGTGCGTGTTTTTGTGCTTGTCTGCTGTTTTCCACAGATTGAAGAGGAGGTGGAGGTGTATGTTGTCCAGGTAACCCGAGGCCATTGAGGGTTATGAATGTTTTGTTACAGACAGGACCGCTTTGAGTGGTTGGCCGAATGATCCCTCTAAACTTTCCAACACAGAAAAGACAGTGGGCAGCCTGCTGCATAAATCCTCTATCAGAGACAGTAGATAAAAAAAATCATTGCCAAACTTTGGTATATTAGTTTATTTTTTCTGATGCTACAGTCAGACTCTGCTTTCTGTCACAGGTTATTGCTTTTATGATGTGTGAAATATTCCAGTACCATCTTTATCTCATCCACGCAGAGAACAAATATTTGGCAGCATAATGGGTCATCTAACCAAAGAGACAGTCTCCAGGGTTGCTATAATCAACCCCAGCCAGTAAACAAAAGCTGGTCCCTCATGTGTAAATGTATGATGACAGACAGGGAGGGGTTTAAATCAAGCCTCTGCATGCTCTGACGTCACTGGGACCCTGATCTTTAAACACGCATTACCTGCATTTCCATGAGCAGCTAACACTAAGGGCTGGCACACACAGGATGTCCTCTCTTGGGCTACTACTACACGCAACACATGTGTGGAAGGGTTTAATGCTAAGTGTGCAAAAGGTGTGTGTGTTTGTTCAAAGATCAGAAACCTATTTCCGTGACACAAAAAAAGGAGGGATGAACAATATGTGTACACAGTGTGAACATACTGAACATGAATGCTTGAGCTCTGCATATTACCGTGGCGCCATGTGCTGTATTATCAGGCTAGCTTGTTTCCATGAGACAAAAGGAGGCTAGCAGCTGGCAGAGTGGAATAATCAACAATACTCTTTGTGTAAGGAGCTGGAGAAAACCTCTTACAGATGTGGTTCAGTGGGGGCTTATATGAATTTACCAGTCGGAAAATTTCACAGAGGTGATTTGTTACACCACATAAGGGAGGATTTGTGAAAAGACATGTCCGCTGGTCCCACACCCTTTAAATACACTGCAACACTAGCGCTGCAGTATATCTTCATTATGTCTCTGTCAGATGCTGATAGGGAACTTCCTCTGCTTCCTGGGTTTAGGAAATACCAGGTCTCTTTGTCATTCAAAAGCACTATCAGTAGTTGTGTCTGAGCCAGGCACACACACAATATGCCCACCTCCTCAAAACCTAAGTGCTCACACAGTTACCCAACACACATTATGGAGTCATTAAAGTTTGTCATTGGCCCTCCTCCTCAGCTGTTACAATATCACACACCACTAACACTGCAAGTCATATTGCAGAGACACATGTTTGGTCAGGCACTGTGGGTGACTGTGTGTTTTGGTGTGGGCTCTTCTGCTGCTGAATCATCTTGGTCACCATTCGTGCATCGTACACTGGCTCACACGTTGTTGGTTCAATGAATCATCTGTTTGAGCAGCCTTAGAAATGTATATCAATAGGATTTGTAGCACACTATGAGAAATGTGCAGACAGTGGAAGAAAAATTAAGGTCACATTTATAGTGAAACCTAAAAACCCTGCGATGAGTATCAGAGTTTTAGATTTTATTCTATTTTATAAACTTCACTTCTCGGTGTGTTAAGCTTTGCATAGAGTTTCTAAGCCTAAGCCAAAACAACCCTAATGACATCAAGGGTTACATTTCAGACTTGTCAAAGCTCTTTTACTTAATACACATTGAACATTTGCTCTCATGAGACCTTTCATGACTAAAACTGGTTTTACAGTTCTGTTTGCTAATTAGCATTCATGTTGCTTGCTTCGCTGCCTTGTAAATTGTGTGTTACAGTAACTGCTGTTTGACTTCCTGCAGCATTAAAAGGTAACAAACTTATGAGTGTGTCAATAATCAATTCTTAAAAGTCATGGCAACATGTGCTAAA
>JAPZDY010000009.1:18897197-18909416 GCA_029783645.1 Ctenochaetus hawaiiensis | reverse complement strand
GAAAATGATTTAGCAAAGTCCAGTCAGACACAGACATGTTGACACTAACCACAACACATATTAAAAGCTTTACAACAACCCAGACTGCAGTTTCAAAATCAACACCTGAAGGTCTCAACAGCAAAAAAATCCATCATAAGCTACACCAACTTGTATTTATACCAGCCATGCATTTACAGCTGAACTTTTGTATTGTGTCACAGGGGTGTTTCACACACAAACTCTTTTACCCCAATATCCTGCCTGCTATTATGACTGTGTGGCCTCAGAACATTTCAGGGCTTATTATAGCAGAGGAAGGAGAAACTTTACACCACAACATGCAGGAATGGATACAAAATACATGTCCAAATTCATTTTTAAGTTACGACTGCATTAGCAAATTAATACCTTAATACACAAACCATAAATAAACAGTTGTAATCAAATTAAATCTGTAATTTCAAGGGGGTCACACGCTGTGACAAAGCCACGGAGCAATATTACCAAGCTGCAATTCTGGCCACTTTTATGCAACAACTGAGCTTCCTCACTTTGTTATGATTTAATGTTACACAGCTTTACTGTTGAAGTTCTGTGTTACTGCTTGTAGCTTCATTTTTAGTTTCATAATTCTAAGGTTAATTAGTTCTCAGTGCCTTTAACCCTGATTTCAGCTAGCATTTAGTCAAAATACAACTTGAAATATCTTTTATTCTAGTTGATCAACTTCCTTTACACATTTATGCAAATACCTTAGTAGACTAACAGAGAAGGGTTGGGAGTAAGAATGTGTATGACACCATGAGGAAGTCATGCTTTTTACACTTACACAACTCACAGGCTAAACTTGCTCAAGATAAAAACCCACAATTCTGGACAAACCTGGTCTTATGAAGCGTTTCTGGCATGACTTTTATCTCCAACTTGGCTGAAAGTGACCTCTTCGTGCCAACAAGCATTCCACGTGGGCTAACTTCCTTTTCTTTATATCCCATTTTTTTCTTTATTTACTTCTACAGTAATAAAATATGACAGACTATAGCCCCCACTTTCCTTAACAACAACTACAAATTTAAATGCACATGAGGACCAAATGTAGAAATGATTAAAAGAGGCATATAACTTTAAGCTGGATAAGCTTAATTGGCTTTGGATGTAGTTTGGAAGCCAAAATATGTGTAAGAAAAATGTCAGTGTGGTAGTACAATGTGATTCAACACATTAAAATTACAATGTATTGCATTTTAAATCCACTCACCCAGATTTGCAACTTAATCCTCTTGTCATTGCGGAAAACAGTCTTGACCTTGAAGTCAATGCCAACCGTACTGACAAAAGCAGAGGTGAAGGAGTCGTCTGCGTAGCGAAACAAGAAGGATGTTTTTCCCACACTGCTGTTGCCAATGATTAGCAATTTGAACATGTAGTCAAAGTTCTGATCGGCCGCATCCTTCTGGGAGGGCTGCTGTTGGAGCCGCGAGTCATTTGATGCCATCTAGATAGGAAGGAAAAAAACTGAAATTAAATGAACATGCAGGATATGTCATATAGCATTAGAACTGCAATTGGTTTCTGAACATGGCTGACAATGGTTGGAGTCAACCAGGGAGGCAACTTGAGCATTTGTAAAGCTTTTTAATCAGATTTGTAGAAAAAAAACATTATATCAACTCAACTTTCTCTTACTAGCATTGTCAAAGTTTTAAATCACATTTCATGGTGTTTATCAGTAAAGGAAACAAGTGTCGGTAATCATGTGACCTCAGAGTGGAACAGGCAGCATCAAGGATATAGTTTGTGAGAAAAGATAAAGAAGGCCCTTATCAGTTAACTCTGATGCTAAAAACCATCTTTGAACAGGGACAGGGGTTTGGACCCCACCCCACTCTTGATCACAATCTAAACCAGCTGCAGAGAAATCTTTGCGTGGGAAGGTAGACCCTATCTATGTCACATATGTCTATGTTCAAATTATGAGTGGATATGAAATAAAGTCCATATTCGTTACATAATAAATCAACAAATATCAAGCACCAACCGCTGTGTTGGTTAAATGTGAAGCTGGTGCTCAGTTAAACCCAATCAACGGACACATCTAGCCTGCAATGCGTCCACAAAAAGAAGGCTTGAGACAACACAATAAATAAAGCCAAAAAAGGGAGAGAGCAAAATTAAAACCGCAAGCAGCAAGAAGCAGGCTTCATGCTTCACAAAGACACTTTAGCAAGTTTAATTTTGTTAAAAGAAGGCATATAAGCAATTATTGACTATTTCATTTGCAGATAGCCAGCAGCATTTCAATAATAGCGCACTCACGGTGACCTCCACCATTCATCTCCTGTTCTTCTGACCTGAACTTAACTTGATATTCAGGAGGTAGCGCTGGATGTCTCTGGATGAGTTCAATCAGTATGGGTCAAAGTCAATGCTTTACTAGGCCTATTCTCTGTCACATACTGAAAACATCTACCAAATTTATGACTATTGACTATTTATGCATGATTAAATAAACAGTTGCTTAGATATTGCCATTTTCCTGCTAAGCCCCATCCATGGCAAATTTTATTTGTTGATTGCAGTCATGTCTTTCAAAAGATCTTGCTCAATGATATATGTCCATATGACCTTTCAATAAACACTGAACATCTTGAGACCTGGTAGCCATCAAGCTAACAGGTTAACTAGTTACACAGCAACATGCAGCAGATGGTCATACACACACACATCTGTTGACGGGTGCACTGTTAGCCCTGTCTGGAGTGGAAAGGATTGGGTGTCACGTCACATGACATTGAACATCCATAGACTGCAGGGCTGAGGCAAGTCGGTTTGTGCCTCACGTAGATCCCTCAAGCACAGTCTGAGAATTGACTATGCAAGTGCGAACCTATGAATACATTGGCCTTTGTGCAGACAGTCAACTTTGCTGCAGCATTCAGGAAAGGTTATTCTAGGAGCAAGCTGTGGCAAAAAAAGAGCTTAAAACAACCATTCTGGCTAGTTTTACTGTAGTATGTGTAATCTTGAGACAAATTCTGAAAATGTAGCATGAAATAAATAAATTTGGGAGTATGTATATGCAGACATTATCAACGGATACAGCTATCTTATAATCCCAAAAGACGCAGCACTGCAACAACAACATGACAATATAAAGAAGGTTGCTGGCAGTGACAAACCAGCCCTCAGCTCCTCCTCAGCTTCATGGTGCTTTATTGCAAGTTTCAGCTCATTGTTTGGCCATCCTACCCACAACTTCACTGCTTCAGTTCACTCTTCACTCACGCTTTTATTGAAAAGCTCTGAAAACTCACTGTACACTTCAACTACAACAGCAGAGAGACAAAGTTAGAAACAAATCCTGTTTGTTCATTAGTTAATTGACCAAGTTTTCGGCATCAAAATCAATCATACCCTCCTCAAGGCAATAAAGAGGTTAGAAAGTGCACTTGTTAATGATCTACTACTGAATCAGAGCTTGGACGAGTTAGCAAAATCCACCTGTAATCAACATGATGTGCAACACAACTAAAAGGCTTGTAACTGATTTGAAAACAAAGCAGAGAGACTAAGTTTAGAGTAGCTAACACTGGGCTTTAAGTTATGGAAAGCTATGCTCTCTTTCCATCAGATTCATTGTAACCATTTATCTCAGTGTAATCTCTCTTGAGAGCAGGTATGAGATTACCTGCTATTAAGCCTTTTAGTGTCAGTCATTCAAACAGGGGGAGGAGGGAGAGCATCTGCGCAGCTCTGGGCATGAAAAAGAGAGCAGAGGGCTGGCCACGTCTGTTCATCCACAAACACACAGACACACACACAGCTGATCAATCAGTGCGGTTCAGCCCTGCCTCCCTCTGATGAGACTTGTCTCCGTGGAGACCGGACTAGGACTCAGCTGCCAGCAAGGCCCATTAGTGGTCAAAGCAGTCAGATCCCTCAGCTTTTAACTGGCCAGATGGAGGTCTCCAGAGCAGGGTACAGATATCTATCACACTACCACCAAGGGCTACAGAAATAGAAGAGAAGAGGAGAAGACGCTCATTGCTAAGAAATTTGCAAAATTGCTGGACATGTGTACCCTTAATATAACCACAGTGCCAGAGGGAGGACAAGGTCCACACTTGCATACTGTTATCTATGTATTGTATGCACTGTGTCGGTAAAAAAACAAATCATGACTGCAAGATGAAGGGAACATCACTAAGCCTAATACTATAACTTATGAATTATTTAAGATGCTCAACATTAAAAATGTTTTAGCTGCATACAGACAGCGTTTCAACTCTGAGACTTACTGAAAGCCACGTTATGTTGGAAAAACCTCTGAAACTTTGTGATGGTTGTAAAATGACTTTCAGTTCGAGTAATAACTTCCAAACTGCCTTCATTGGATTTATAAGGTTTTCACTAAGTGCAGTAACATACATTTAACTTTTAGTCCACGGAAGAATGAAGCAGACTTTCCACACCAGCCTGTGCAATTCTGGCTGGTGTTGTAACGAAACACTGTTTTTAACAGCGGTGGGATAAAACACAATACTCTTTCACAACTTCTCTTCACTGCTGATTCCTTTGAACACAATCATTACTGACAAAAAGACTTGTTCTCAGGCTGTTACATAAAGACCTATGTTCAATTCGTTACTCTTAAGTCTTTCTGAGCCCTCAAAACATTGGCTGTGAATTTCTAAATCACATGATGCCTCTGCTATGTGAGGGTCTCCGAGGGTCATTTTTGCTTACAGATCCCTTAGAGCAGATCCTCCCACTCAAAAAATGTAAATTATTTTCCTTCTCCAACTTTCCCATCAGCTCAGTTTAAGCCTGAGGTAAATCCAGTCACATGTCCTTAATGTTTACTGTGCAACTCAGGATGTCTCTTAGCAAATAAGTAAATTCATACTGTCTGGAGAGAGACTTCTTAAATGATATTGTGTCTTTTTTTTAACAACATTCAATGTTAATTATCGGATTTACATGCATTTTCTCGTTACTGTGTGGTGTATGGTGTCTAATTCCTTCTAAATATGTAAATAACTTACAAGAAAAAAAAGCAATACCAACTCAAAGCATCATAACTGACTCTAATTATTAAGTTCGCACTTGTAGAAAATGTTTGGGTAAAACACGGAAGACAGTGTTCAGCAAGACCGGACAAGAAAACCAGCATGTCCATATGCCACGGAGCAGCTGCGATGATCGTGATAAATCAGCACCTGCCACTGTATCAGGACAGTCATCTCTGATAAGCCAGACATTCTTGTTGTGGTGAGGATGGCCATTTTCTCGGCTGCAGCGCGGATGAAAGAGCAGCTCCTTTATGGCACTCTGTTCCAGCATTATCTCCAGTAAAACAAACAAAGGCCATTACGGTGAAAGGAGCCCGGTGATGGTGCAGCCAGGTCCCCTCAGCACGCACTACTGAGAGCCAGCAACCTGTCTGACCCCCCAGGAAATGACCAGTATTGATCAGACGGCAGCTGTCACATCCAGTTCTTTCACTGGAGAAAGGACTGAAAGGCAGACATAAAAGTACGACAAAGTCTTGGAGATTCGTCATTTTTTAAATGGCCTCACTATTATGCTGATGAGTGGCGAACGGAAACACACCTCTGGTACAATCTTTACATGGGCTATCAGTCCGCGGGATAAACCCAATTTTTCAGCCTAAAAAAACTAGGGAACTTTACTCCGACATTCAGAGAAGCGTAAGAGGAAAGGGTGAAGCAACACAGAAACGCTGGACTCAAAAAGTTGAACAAACCTACCTTCGTTAGGAAGAAAGCAAACTTCCAACCTGCTTCCTTTTGTAAGTCTGGCAGTGGTACGCGGCTGTCTTCCGTTTGGGAGATGCCTGGGAAAGTAGCCTACGAAAGTAAAACTAGCACCTGTAATATCCTTTCCTGCTCCAGCGACGGCACCGGCAGACGAACCTGCTCTATCCCCTTTACAGGCTGCCTGGTTCCGTGTCTTCGCTGGTGCGGAATGGAGCGGCTCCCGGATCTCTTGAGTGTTTGAGGCTGACACGGTTGCAGGAGCTCCCTGAGCGGCCGCTAAACTCTGAAGCTGTGCCAGCCAGCGGAGTGTACACAGCTCGCGCAGAGGGCTGTCCGCCGTGAGTGCGTGCGCACGTGAGCGCGCGGCACTGCTCTAGCGCACACACCCTAGTGAAACAGCAGCAGTCTCACAACAATGTGTAGTCAAATACTACAAGTTAATCCAGGCTGTGAAGTAGTTTATAGTTGTATTGTTTTAGGAATCTAAGTTATATCTTTATTTTTTTTGTTATCGCTCGCGTTTCTATAACATTAGGGAGTTAAATTTGACAGGCTCAGTTGTGAGTGTATCATATGTTAGAAAGTTTCTGTCCTAAAGTATCACTCCTTAAATATCCCTATCACAAGGGAAGCTTTATCCTCTTAGGGGCCTCTGGGGGTAAAAGTTAGCGATGGTCCTGCACTACCCCTCCTTCCATTCCTTTCTCATAGTGTGTGCCCTGCTACACTTAAAGAGTGTCTACCTATTCCTCAAGTCACCTGGAAACACACGCATACTCCCAACAACAAATTAATAATTTAAACAGCCACAAACTAATTGCCACACTGTGAACTTGGTTAACTGTTGCCTGTGAGGCCTCAGAGCCTCAAGGAATATCATGATCAGTACCATTTATATAGTCAAATAAAGCTGCTCTCTAATTTTTTTATCACCACATAAAAATCCCTGACCTGATGTAACCTTACACAAAAAGTACCCTTATGGAGTACTGAGCAATACAGATTTAAAATTAAATGAAAGAGAGGGCACTGCGTCAAACAAGTAGTCACTAAGTACTGGGAGATACCATGAGTTGACATATTAGAATTGGTTTCAGGAGAGAAGAAGTGCAGTTGGTGCATCCCAAGTCCATTATAAAAAACTGTGACTTAAAAATGTACAGTATGTGATAATTCTCTCTCCACATCATTTTCAAACACTGGTGTTGTGGAGGTTCTCTGTGTGTGTCTTTAGTTATTGTCTGTATTAAAGGGAGACTTTGATTAATTATAAATTCTGTTAGGATCTCAGTGTTTTTGCTGCACAGGTGCAAATCCATCACTGATATCAGACGATTGCAAATTAGTTCCACATTTCTACATTAGAGATGATTGAATAAAACTACTTGAGACTTCCAGACTCATAATTAATTTAACACACTATATTACTGCAGGACTGCTCTGCGGCATTACTGGAGCTCTTAATAATGGTCTCTGGACTAGCAGCAGTCTGTGTTTAGAGTGTGTGATTGCTGCAGTGACTTTCTTTCTACACACAAACCCTCAGAAATTCATTTCCTTGTGTGGGCCAGGAATGAGGGAGGATGGTGGAACTTGTCTGGGGCAAGTCCTCAACACTTCCTTTTGTTTTTCTACTTCCTCATGTTTTGATTTGCACACTAAAAATTTAGGAATTTTAAACATTGTACATTTTATTCATGGTCTTCATGTCTTTACTTGGCTGATCCAAATAATCTAGATATTACTACATTAAATAGCTATATAATTTGCCACCAGATAAACCTTTATTCTGGTTAGGCAGGATGCATTTCCAGATGCAACTACAGAGGGAAAGTTGACAGACCCACTTTTTTTAAATGTGTAGTTAGTCTCTTTCCTCAAGACACTTAAACCAACTTCCTCGTATATTCTTAGAAACTATAACATGGCAGATTGGCACAATTTTAGTGAGTTAAAACAGTGTTCCATGGTTATGTCTATCTGTTTAATCTGTTCAGTATGTTTATAACTAATAAGCAGGAATAAAAAAATCTTATTAAATTATTGATCAAAGATGAAGAAAACATCCTAAAAAGGCCTAGATGAATTGAATTTGGGAAAACCTCAACCTTTTACTTCTGATCCCAGCTTTTAATATTGAAATGACTCCATTAGTGCGGATATTGTAGCTGGAACAAGGGCAGTGAATCTCTCATCCTGCTGCTGGCCGGCAGGCAATGTTCTCTGCATTCAAGGCTGGTCCTCTCAAAACCTGATGTGCGTCACTGGTAATTAAATTAAAAACCTGCCTCTTCCAAATCCAGGCGGTCTGTTGGGTCTGGATTCAGTCATTAGTGTGAATCTACTTAAGGCCAGTTTCTTTCCAAAGCAAACCAATAAAACAAGTATTTGATGTTATACCATAAAGATAACAGGAAGATTCACCAAATAGACCTGTAGTTGAAAATTTGAAGAAATAATAGCAGTTGCACATGTAATAATAACAGCACGCTTATTTAATCTCACAGTTGCAACATTAATTTAACAGTGTTAACAAATTTAAAAATAAATTTCCATTAAAATACCTGGAAATACAATATTTTACAAATGAACTGCAGTACCTTGTGCATGTTAATGGAGCTCCAAACTTTCACTGAATAAGCTTGTGTCCAAACACTGCCCCCTGCTGGAGATAAAGTAACTTGCACACACAGCATCCAGGGGTGAAGATCTAAATTTTAGTGTGTCTTTTGAAGTTTTTTTAAAAGAGATGTTTTCATCAACAAGGAGTTGTGATCATGAGAGATATTTTCTAATATTCTAAAACAAATGTAAAAAAATATAAAAATATATCCTATCTCGTGAGTCAGCATTGATTAGATACTAATTGACAGGATGAAGCTGACTGATAAAAGTGAACAGTAGTGGTGATTGTTCTGGAGGCTCATCAACAACAAAAGTATCTTCTCCCTAGAGGACAGCTGCAGCCCTGCAAGTGGTTAGGAAAGGGGATTTTTGTGTAATTACATTTAAATGATGTCACTTGTTGTTCATTTGTGGGCATTTTCAACACAATTCCATAAGCACAAACCCTGTTGATTCATGAATTTGCCGTATAATACCAAATGCTGTGATAGCGGTTGAGCAGACATTAGAGAGATATTTTATGATCTGACATCTGCTTTAAATCGTGGATAAATTCAGAGCTGTGTAGATCAAATTAGTTGTGGTGCAGATGAACCCTATCAGGTTGCAGAGGCTGGACAGGCCATGGTAGCGGCCAAAAGTGCCCTTGTAGGCTCTATACTTGGGGTCCTGCTCCTTGAGCTTAGCATAAGCCTCCTTCTGGCTACCAAGGCCAATCTGGTTCCCCAGGCCATGCTCCTTCTCCACCTCCCTCATCTGGAACATCACCTCAGTGGCTGCTGGGCCAAACCACTGGGAGTTCACACCTGCCGTGATAAGCGCCAAAAAGTACAGACCCATCTGCAAGACAAGAAAAGATATCATACTTGAGAACATAATGATGATTACTTCCTTGCAAGGGCTGTGATTCAAATAGATGCAAGTGTATGAGTAGTTGTTATGATTGACCTGCACACTTTCGTGCCAGTCCAGCAGCTCTCTGGGGTGGTAGACGGCATACAAAGCCAGGCTGACAGCGTTGCTCCCTATCAGGCAGTAGAAGTATACAGGGAAGAGCTTACTCTGCACCAGGCCAAATGTGTGCCGAGTCACCTGCCACACTAATGCAAAACCTGCAGACCCAGTCATCAAGGTCAAGAAAAGGGGTCAGAAATCAAAATGACGTGATTAAACAGGAATGTGTAAGTTGCATTCATGAGTCCTCTGTTTATGCTCTTATACCTGCAATGAAGGTGACCCAGACCTGCATGCCCCAGGTGAAAGAGATCACCAGAAGGTGCAGCACCTTAACCACATCCGTGGGCTCCCCCTCTGTTACCATGGCGTCCCTCTGCAACACACATACATACACAATTAGTCTATGTTAGTCCATGTGCCATCATGATATCAGCATTACTCCTTTGTTGGAATCCCACAGACCCCCACTGTTGCATGAGTGCAAAGTAAAACAAACAAATGAAAACTGCAAAATGATTCATTTTTCTTTTCTACTGTTATTTTTATAAACACAATTCCCTACTTTTAGTACTTAATGGGATATGTTATTTTAATGTTAAAAAAATCTTTTGCCAATGATATTTTAAAAAGGTTATTACATATTAAGTTGATTAAAAAATAATATTTAGTCTGTTTTTAATTAAGTTAAAAGTGGCATGCGGTCTCAAGGACCCCAAACAGAGCGCTAGAATTAAGTAACAGGTTCACAGAGATAGTGTCCTGTCTGTCCGTCCAGCCTGCTGGTCTCCACACATGCAGCAGACCTGATAACTCCTGATAACAGAGATCAGGCAGAGCAGAGAAAAATGAAAATTCACCGACAATTACCACCAATATGAGCATTTTTTGAGGCAACAGTGTATCAGTATAGGGTGATAAAGGTCAATGCGTGACACAGTTGAAGTTTACATAACAGGGAAAAGCTTGGAACTGACGAGCTAACCAGCTTTAGCCTGTGAGCTATGAGAGAATAACCGGTACACACGTTTTATGTCAGAAACGCTACTTAATTCATTTTTTATTTCCCGAGTACAGTAACTCACTACACGTTACACAAACCCGTACTTACCTTTTCTTTGCTCTTTCTGTGAGTTCTTGGGAATACAAAATGCTTTAAATGATAGTTAGTGTGGTTCAAGGTTCAGCCGAAGTACTTCCTTAGTCATTGTAATATGTGAACTAGCCCCGCCCCTCGTGGAGATACGGACCAATGGTATCTCTTGGCAGCTTAATTTTATTTTTCTAATTTTTTTTCATCCAATCACTTGCAGCTCTTATCAGTATGTTTTTCCCTTAAGTTTTATTGTACCTATTAATGTCATTTGCTGCGTCACCGCATGTGAACAGTACATTCAACATTTCAGATGAAGTTCATTTTAACATTCTTACCCTGGAAATTTCTCATTTCACAGAGCAGTGAGCCCCCGCCCCCTATTACCTACGTTTAGTCTGGTATGACCAAGATATTATTAAATATTTATATTTATATTCATATTCAAAATATTAACAAACTTGTCAGTTTTTGACCATGTGACTCCTCTGTGCTTCTCCTGTTTCTCCTTCTACAGTTTAACATAGCGTTAAAAAGTAATAACCACTTATTGTGGTCACAGTGGCCACATACAAAGGCATGCTTTACTTCACAAGTTAAATGATGTCTCAAGTTTATAGCAGCGTTAAAGGTAGATATACAAAAAATACAACATCAGATATCAGAAATGTGCCTCAGCAAGAAACAATAAATTACAATAGTATTTATGAACACTTAAAAGTAAATTTTAATGTTGTATTTGTAAGTCACTGTACGGATTGCTTACTCTAAAAACTATATAGAAGCCCATTAGAGTAGTTATACTAAGAATGTATGTGAATAATCAGAAATACTCAAGACCAGCCTCCTTGAATCTCTATTGTCCTCCTAAAATCAAATTTTCAAAATGATCAAAGTTTTCATCACATATGATTATCTGTATCTGTATAATCCACACACTCACTCAAGTTTTATGATGCTTATACTGTGTGAAACACCATGTTGATTCCGACTGCACCATTAAATCAAGTAAAAATATCATACTTGTCTTAGGGTATGAATAGGGTGAATAGGGTGTGTGTTTCTACACATTTTTCCACAGTTTCTTTCCCGTGGATATTTAGTTTTATCTGGACCTTCAATCATGTATTATGTAATTACTGATACTGATATTGACTGATTGTATGCCCTCTTAAGTCATTAAGTCAACCAGTCAATTCAGAATTCCACTTTCAGTTAAAAAAATAGAGTCAATAATTTATGCATTTTCTTCAAACGTTTGTTTTAAATCACATTTTTACTCAACTTAAAGCAGATATATAAAACACAACTTTAAATTTTGATGTAGTTTTCAGAGGCTTCTGTTTTATTGTAGGTTATTATTGCCTTTATTGGTGTAGTGGACCTCACAGGATGCCTCAGTTTATATGGTCTTAACCTCAGATTTCAGAAGTTCTAACCATAAAAAGAAACACTCACGCTCCTCTCACACTTCATCACTTCCCAGCAGCAGTATCTCTGGCTGCTGCAACAAGAGGATTTCTACTTGAGAAGATTTTACTTGTTTGGCTCTGCAACACAGCAAGTAACACACACACACACTCTCCCTCTCTATCACACACGCACACACACACACACAAGCAGATAATCAGTGGCTTTTTTAGCATTCTGCTGCATTACATAACAGCTTCTGTTGTAGTCAAATTAGATTTAGGAACATTGCTTTCCAATACAGATCTATCTATCTATCTATCTATCTATCTATCTATCTATCTATCTATCTATCTATCTATCTATCTATCTATC
>JAPZDY010000009.1:18878641-18897097 GCA_029783645.1 Ctenochaetus hawaiiensis | reverse complement strand
ATCTATCTATCTATCTATCTATCTATCTATCTATCTATCTATCTATCTATCTATCTATCTATCTATCTATCTATTCTGTCCGTCTGTCTGCCTGTCTGTTTGTCTGCCTGTCAGTCTAATGATTTGAAAGTTTTTTAATTTAAAGGATGTCATCTCTTCGGGGGGGGGGTTAGTTTAGAAACGAAATAAGCTATCGGATACATGAGATGGTTTGTCTCCCCTCTCAGCCAACCACAAACCAAACAACTAACCAATCAGAAGCCGTCCCGAAGAATCGCTGTATCCGGATCAAATTTAATATACACACACAGCATCCTCCACTGCAACACATCCTTTTGGTAAGACAGACAGCAGTCTCGTCAATAAGCGAAAAAGTAAAGTAATCCTGAATAGATGAAACATGCTCGTTTGTTTTTCCTTTTACCGACAAACTCGGTTATTAACAGCGATTTTCGATCTCATCTTTCCCATCAGGCTAGCAGCTGTTAGCGAGTTAGCTTGCTATTGTGTAGCGCTAGCCTTTTGGCGCTTTACGTTAAGTGCAGTTGTTTTTCCGATCCTGTTTGGCTTGACTTGCCTCTGCAGACTGGCAATGGTTATTCTGTTTTGCTATATAAATGTATAGCATGCAACGTCAGTTACTATACATGGTATAGTTAATGTTATCACAGGAGCATATTAATTTTGGTCGAGTGGTTTTACCTGCCTGTGTGCCAGATGTTTAGCCAGACATTACTGGTTAACATTTACGTGTGAATTATTGTCTTCTGTCCGGACGGTACTTGGTCAACATGTCCCCCTTAACATATCAGTTAAAGTATGGATGTAAGACAGCTACACGTTATCTACCGTGGTGAAAAGTTGTCACAAAAGGGAAACTTCTATCCAGTTAACAACAAACACAGCTACATACACATTGGTACTTTGGCTTCTCTGTGTATAATTGCTTCAGACAGAGTTGAGTGTCAGAGCGTCTGGTATTGTCCCATAGGTGATGGGATCTTTGTTATTCAGCTGATTTGAATTGTTTGCTTGTCTTGTGTCTCTAGATAAATAAAATTTCAAATGGGGCGCAGAAAGTCCAAGAGAAAGCCACCTCCCAAGAAAAAAATGACGGGCAACCTGGACACCCAGTTCACTTGCCCGTTCTGTAACCATGAAAAATCCTGTGATGTCAAAATGTAAGTAAGTCAAAATGCTGTAGAAAGAGAGAGAAATGCAAAATAAACAGCTTAACAAATACCTACGTTTTTTTCTAGGGAACGCACCCGCAACACAGGAATTATATCGTGCAGTGTTTGCTTGGAGGAGTTCCAGACCCCTATAACCTGTATCCTTTCATCCAACAAAAGACTGCAGCATTATGTGTGGTTACATTTGAAACTTTGACCTGCCGAAGAGGTTTGTTTTTGGTCCAGTTTGCTTTTGTTGTAGGTCAAAGGATATCTCATTGTCTTGTGACATGGAACGATGTGGAAAGTCAGGTCAAGAGCCGAGAAATGATGATTTGTTTTTGGTTTGAATCCTCCAAATTTATAATGGATTTCTTTTTTTGCAAGAGGGGGAATTTGATCTTATTTTCTTATAATCAACTAGTTTTCTTGCACTGAAAACAAATCATGAACTTGAATGTTGTGGCTACTCACCACGGTGTTCTGTAGTTCAGCTCTGGGTTTAGATGCTCTTCAGGGTTGCTTAGGTAAGGAAATGCTTTCCATGAAGTAGGAGTAATAAACTTGTTACACCGGTGTTACAGATTACACTGGCTGCATTCTGCAGAGCACTGTATTAAATTACTGTGAATGCAAAACAAACTTTTTCGATTGTTGTGAAACATGAGTTGATTTTTGTTTTAAAGTTGTCATGGGAAATGCCATGTGCCACTGATGTTCCAGGAATGTGTCAGTGTGCTTAATGCCTTCTGCCATTGTTCATCAGAAATGCATCTACTAAAGAAGACAAAGGTAGTTTCTCATGACGTTTTGACAGGGAATTAGTGTGGAATGTTACATAGAAGCAATAGAACAAGTAGCAGCCACAGTACGCTGTTAGCTGCAGGTGACAGGCTGCAGTCTCCAACTTCCTCCCGCTTACCATTTAACAGATTCTGTGTCCCTAATGAATGTGATTAGATTCCCTTTCAGCATTGCATTTAAATCTGAAATATTGCCTAACAGACACTTTTGCATTTCATTTTGACCTGAAATTCCACTATCATCTTGTTTAGTAACTCCGCTTGTCTCATTATGTATAATGTGAAATCTGTCTTGTGCTGTTCTGTGCTTTGACTTTGCTGCTGTACGGAGCAGAAACTTTGAGTTCATTTAAGTGTCTGTCATCTGACTCTTTTTAACCAGAATAGATGGTGGGGCCATTGGGCAGGTATCTATGTATAACTGCACAATGTGTAATACTGAGTGCCTCAGCAAGCCAAACACAGATGAAAATTTTCAAAAACCTTTTGACTATTTGAAAAAGAAATTGAGGATTGTTTACCCTTGGTGGACGCAGAGTGTTGGCGTGTCTTGTCTGAATTTGGAACGATCCTTAATCCTTCTCATCAGATCTTTCCGAGCCAGTGGATGTTTACAGTGATTGGATTGATGCCTGCGAAGCTGCCAATCAATAGTCATGTTTTCCTTTCGCTCACCTTCTGTCCAGCGTCACTTACATTTCACCCCTTTGGTTCGTCCACTGAAGTAGGTTCTGTTCAGCGAGCACAATGTAGCAAACTCCTCACAGACATTAGAGGCATTATGTTTTTACAGTAGGTGCTGCTAAACTTTGCTTCAGTGTGGCTTGCCGAGCATGATGCATTCCTCTGGCTGGGCCTGAGGGTTGCCATGTTTGTCTACATCACAGTTCTCACACTCACAGTGCAAATGTTTCAATCATTACCTTATGATAAGTGTTTTGTTTTTGTTGTTTTTTTTTATTACATTAGATCATGATGTTTTCCCTTTTTATTTGGATTTGTCATATAATTATGTTTGAAGAGTAATCTAATATTTCCACAAGTGTAAAACATTCCATCATGCCGTGTTCATCAGTATTCATTGTGATTTATGAGTCAAGAAAATATTATTCTCTATTGTTTATGTTGTTGCACAGTTGTATTTATTAGGTGACGACACAAACCCTGTCTTTACTGCACTAAAACATTTTATTGGTTGACAGTTTTTTCAACCGCCAAATTGTTTCAAATCTTTGTGAGTTTTTTTTTTAGGCCAGTATATATTTGTACTGCACTGATTTTAGCCATGGTATTTTCATTTTATCCTTTTTTAAGTCACAATAACGCAATTTCTATTACACTACTTCAGTGTATTTCAAATGTACTGTGTATTTTTAGGTACAGTAACAGAAAAATTAAATCTGAACCATATTTTTCAAGTGTCTTTTATTGCACAAATATCATGTTTAGTGGAAGGCATATAAAAAAATAAACCAAGAGGCTAGCAAAGATGTAAAGTTTGAACATTGTCAAAACAAAGCCAACACATTATGGTGAAATGTTACTATACACAAACTCAATATTTTAACTATTCTGGACATCACAGGGGAGAAATGGTTATGAATGAATGCACTGTGAAACAAAATGAATTCCCACATTTGACTGCATTGAAATTAATACTTAGATGAGTGATGGATTGAAAATGCAGGAGACGCACATGTGCTTTTTCACCACTAGATGGCCCACTGCTACATGTTCCAAACCACTGCTGAGAGCATTTTGCTGAATGTCAATGAAAATTTCAAGAGCTCAGATCTGTTGGTCCATTCAGCACCTGAACACAAACATTAAGCTTATTCAACAGTTAATTCTGCAATGATTTCAAAGCCCCTAAATCTAAATTTTTCACATGGACATGCAGAGTTTTAATTTGTAACACCAGACCATGAGAGCCAGA
The DNA here is from genome assembly GCA_029783645.1 of Ctenochaetus hawaiiensis. NCBI lineage: Eukaryota > Metazoa > Chordata > Actinopteri > Acanthuriformes > Acanthuridae > Ctenochaetus > Ctenochaetus hawaiiensis. The sequence goes on along the minus strand of JAPZDY010000009.1, from coordinate 18,893,186 downwards.
GCCTCTCAGTTAAAAACTTTGTAGATGCACATGTGTTCCCTCTATGTGTTGTAAATGACACCTCTGACCTAACAACACCATTACATTCAAGACATTCGGTGGTTTAAAAGAATAAAGCAGAAGTTTAGAACAGGAGTCTCATCTGTGTTTAGCATGATATTAGTAAGCCTTAGGGATTACTTTTATTCTGCTGTTGGCTGACAGCAGAAGATGAAGTAATTAAAACAGTAAAAGCAAATGTAATAATAATTAATTAATTAGAATTAAAAAGTTCTGAATTTAAAATGTTACTTAAGATGAGTACAGAAGTGTCGAGAGCAAAATGTACTCAAAGTGTGAAAAGTAAAAAATACAATGCAGAAAAATGACCCCTGTGAGTGTAAACCTATTATTACTTATTCTTACATTATATTTAAGACACGTCTTTTGTGACTAAACCTGTAGTGAAATAAGAAGCATAACACTACCGTCTGACTTGCAGTTCAGCAGAGGTGTAATGGGAATATTAATGGGAAGTACCTTACATTGTGCCCAAGTACGGTATCTGAGTAAATGTACTTAGTTACATTCCACCACTGTTTACTGCACACAAGGTGAGGCCAGGTAAAGTGCAAATGGAGCAACAGCATGAAAGCTAAAGGTTCACGGAGGCATGAGGCGAAATGTTTTCAAAGGATGGAAGAAAAAACAAAAGGAGAAAAACTGTTGGTGACAAAGTTTATCCTAACTTCAAACTACGTATCACAACTTCTACATTTGCTCTTTATAAAAAGCATTGTCTGACAGACCCATCTACTTTTTCTAAATAAATCTAAATACGTCCTCAAAAAAAAAAAACTAAAACTTCTGCTGCACACAAGCCATTATCAAATTATCACAGAAAAATGGCATGATGGGCAGTTTGGCATGCTTGTGAACATGACCATTTGTCAGCGAGGGTGCCCACAAAACAAAGCAAAGTCTGCACAAAGCAACGAGTCCTCCTGCATCCCCCGCCCCCGCTCAGCCTGTGGAGATGTGGTCATCCCAAAGGAGTTGAATCCTATAGGCTGCGGAGCTCCGATGTGGACGTGGACTCTGTTCCAACTGGGTCAAAGTTCAAAAGCACCAACACGGTCACCTGTTTCCTTTCAAGAAACTTTCAAATTGTGCTTTGTCAGTGTTCAAACTGGACTGGATGTGTATGGAGTTTGGGGGAGGGGGTATAAACATATATATCTAGATCTAAGTAAAATCTTAGTATAAAAAGCTGTAGGAAAAAAAAAATCTATAAATAGCACAGGCCATTAAATCTGTGTTGCGGGTATTTTTAGCAGTGATAAAATTAATCAGAGCAATGAGTTACAGAAGTTGGCCACCGCATGAAATTTTGGATGTAAGGTCAGTGTAAACACTATTTTTTCTTTTACTCATGGAAAGATAAACAAATTCCTAAGAGTAAAAGTATGTTTAGACAAAGCCGGGGAATGAAGACGACAATGACGTCAATCAGTGTTAAATAACAGTCTGGAAGGTTTGCTCGTCACAAAGCCAGTTCTGGTTGGTTGTCTGAAGTCAAGCAAAGAAGAGGGAGGTGGGGGTGAGGCAGTCCGTGGCTCCCTTAGTCAGAGTACTGGTTGTAGCCGTCAAACTCCACCTCATTACCGTTGTTATAGTTGGCCTCGGTGGGGTTGGTGCAGTACTTGTTGTCGAAGACTTGGCGGGGCAGACCGTAGGTGGTCATGCCCTGCTGGGAGGCCACTTTGTTGGTGCCCATCTGCAGAGAGATGGTGGTGGTGTCACAGTTCTCCAGCTCCAGCTTCTTGTCGAAGATGTGCCTCCTGGTTCCCGGGGCTGTCATGCCAGCCTGGGGGACAGAGAGCGAGAGGAGGGGCTTCAGAAAAAAAACATTCTGCAGGTAATGAATAGAAATCAAAACTTCTTGAACAGAAGATGACTAATGATATTCAATAATATACTTAAATTAAATCAAATAATAAGGCAGGTTTCGGTCCCTCAAGGGATATATTATAGGGATATATCCTGCCATGGATGTTAACTTTATATTAGTTTCACTGTTGTCCGAAAACATGAATGAGTGATAACTGATCGCACTGATAGTCATGTTCCGTCTTTATCCTATTTATTCTTTTTTTTTTTTAAGTCTTTTTTGGGCTTTTGCCTCTATCTCTAATAGGACAGCTGGAGATGAGACAGGAAATGGGGGGAAGAGAGGGAGAGGGACTGACAAACAGCAAAGGGCCTCCAGGCAGAAACAAACCCGCTACGGCGAGGACCCATCGCCTCTGTACATGGGACGCCCGCTCTGCAAACTGAGCTACATGGCACCCTGACATGTTCCTCTTTTGCAATAGAGAAGCAACAGTGGTTAATTTTTTTTCTAAGTTCAGCATACACTGCCATGCTGATAGAAAAAGCCCACTCACAGGAGCAGTTAAGCCTGTCTTTTTTGATTGATGCAACCTCAGGGCCCAGTCAGATGAGCTCCAGTAACCCTTCATCAAACCACTGGTCACCTTTCTGATATACTTTGGTCTTGAAAAAGTGTCAATCATGTATATTGTGACAATTAGATAAAGTTTTTACCGCTGAGACAAGTTTTATGTTATTTTCCTTTTGGGTAATTTTAGCAATACTATCCAATTTATCTCTTGATTTAATTCTTTAGGCTCAACTATTTTAATAAGATATACAGTACTTTTAGCTATTTATTAACAATTGTTCACTTTTGGAAAAAAATTATCTGTTTATCCTTTACTTTAAAATAACCATTTAAACAGTTTTCCTGTACTTTATCTAACTATTGTAAACACAATCCACTACTTTTGGTCAATTGTATTGGTTGAACAAGACCACAGTTTTTCACTTGTACCCCTGCCTCCTTAAGTACCCCTGATGGGGGGTAAGAGCCACTGTGCTGGGCACTAACAATGTGTTTTCTATTAAGTGAACACAGTTAAAAACAAACTCACTATTTACCCCTATTTGAGATCCTGTTGGCTTGCAGCCCAATCTATAATTTTGGTCTTTTCATTGGATTTTTATTTGTAGACAACAAGGAAGTATAAAGTAACACCAGCCTTACTCTTTAAATTATTTATTTCAACATTCAGTAAATAAAAAATGTGTGGTGCATCTTTGAGTCTGATCTAGTGTAAAATGGTAGCGTTTCCTCACCTGGCTGGCTCCCTTGTTGGTGCCCATCTGTAGGCTGATTGTAGACTGGTCCAGTGGGTTGTCCATGGCTATCTTTGAATCATACAGATGGCGTCTTGTACCGTAAGAGGTCATGCCCTTTTGACTGGCAAGCTTGTTGGTGCCCATCTGAAGATACAGCAAAAGGAAAGAAAAGTTAATAATTAAAAAAAAAACACAAAAAATGTTAATTTGGGGACATTGTGCCTATGTTGGCCAAAATTCCTATGAATTTGTTAGTATTTTATCCTGCATCAAAAAAATCAAAAGCATGGCAGGAGAGAGAGGAGTCGAAAGAGATTTTCTGTGAAGATCCATTCAGTTTAAGTCCAGCAGGGGGCACACTGATCATCCACTGTGAACTGTACTGGCAGGCAGAACATGCATCTAAGGTACAATCCCTTATGCAAGCATGGTCATAAAGTAGCAGATTACAGGTTTAGCATTTCTGCCGCTCTGACCTGCAGGCCTATAATGTTACGTCCCTCCCTGAGCTTCTCTGGAGCGAAGCGGCGCTGTTGTTTCTCTGCGTACTTCACTCCAATGTCATACTTGGAATGGAAACCTTTGGACTTGGCCTGAGAAAGAGAGAAGTGGCAGAGACAGAAGGGGAAAATGGTGGTAATAGAGTCTATTTCTTAAAGCCATATTGTATTTATTATACTACTACTGCTGCCATATTTTAATCCTATTCCATACAACACGAAGCAACAACTGCATAATTATCACAATATATGTGTGATTCATCAACAATGCTTATAGTTTCTATAGGCCAAAACTGATTGACAGTCGATTTACCGCTTGTTAACTGATTGAACCTGATTCTTTTATTCAGTACAATTCAGTGATGACTAAGCATCAACATCAGCATCTCCTATTACAGATGTCACAGCAGTAACAGTGTGTGTGTGTGTGTGTGCAGCTGTGCTCACTCACCATTCCAGCCAGGGCGATGAGAGTGCTCTGTACTTGAGTGTGATTGACATTCTCAAATAGATCATTGGCCTCAAAGATGTCATGTGGCTTCAGACCATAGTCTGTGATTCCACGGACAAAATTCCCAATGTTTTCAAGCTGAGGAACAAAAGCAAGAATAAGGAAAAATGGAACTAGTGGAAAGCATCTATTTGGGATAGATGGGATATTTGTATATGGGAAACATTTATTTGCCTTTTTGCAAACAGTTAGATGAGAACATTACTACGTCTCTCATGTCTGTATGGTAAATACGAAGCTACTGCTAGCATCTGGTTAGCTTAGCTTAACACAAAAACTGGAAGCAGGGAGAAAGCATAGCATAAGGTATAATGTGTTTATTATTCAGTGTTGTGTTGGTTGGTACTTTGCTAGCTGTTTTACCCCTAATTTTAGTGTTTATGCTAAGCTAAGTTAACTCGCTGTTCATTGGTAGCTTTATTTCTAATGCACAAACATGAGGGTGGTGTCAGTCCCTTCACCTAACTGGTTTCCACAAGAAAGTAAAGCACCTTTCTCAAAATGTTAAACTGTTTCATGTTGGGATTACAGTAAAAAGAAAAAAAAAATCCCAGTACATACACAGAAACTAAATTAAATGATGATTGCTTAATATGTTTACGTGTGCCTTGCCCTTATAATTTTTGAGTCTGTCTTAAAGTGTAACTCTGCGCGTGCGCTTTTGTTTTCAAGTGTTAATTTAACAGTGAGGACTTTTGCCCAGAGCCTAAATCAAGCCTTAAAAGCACTCTCAGCTTTTCAGTCCTGTAAAAGGCTAATAAAAGCTATGCTGAGATGGGCTTCATTTGATATGGCAGCTACTTTATGGAATGTAAATAAGCTCTGTGTTGTCAATGCCAATTTGGTAGACTAACCCAGTTCCACGTGCTCTGGAAAATGACCCTGACTTTGAGACAAATAAGGCTTATTTTCTTTCCATAGAGCTAATGCATTACCTGGTGCCAGTTTTGACTGGAGTTGTTGATCTTTTTCACAGAACCTGGCTGGAGAACATTAATGAGTCTACAAAAAGAGAGACACAAAATTTATGAGACTTTAAGGGATGACTTAGAAAGCAATCAGCAAATATTTGACAGAAACGAGTGTGAATAAAGTTATGTTTCTGCCCTGCGAGCATTCTCTCAGAGTCGATTCACTCACTCGCACAACAAGACTCCATCTTTCAGACAGTCCATGAAGTTGTCGCCGATCCTTTTGCCGGTCACATCCTGAATCCACAGCCTGAGCTCCTCTTCCTTATGGGGATCATACTTCCCTGCAAGCTGAGGGGATGGAACAGAGGTCAGAGGTCAAACTTAAGACTGGACTTTTGCTTTATATTAAGTTTGTTACAAAACGACAGCTGATCTCAGTTCATCAGCTCTCCATGACTGAGCCCACTCCTCAAGGGCAAGACATTAAATCTTCCACTGAATTTCATTAGAAGCAAATGAAGAGACGCTGGACCTGTGCAGTCAACTGAAGACCTTTATTCGACTTTTGTATGAGTTCTAGATCATTTCCAAAAACTCTCTGAGAACTATGTAATACAGTACATATTAAAGGGAAAAAATATGATTTCCCACTAAAGAAAACTACACATTTGTTAGATATTAATGGACATTTCAGTCTCCATGTTTGAATGTTCGGATGACCTGTGGCACACTGGCAAAAGACTCCAGGCTACAGTAGCAAGTAATTGAAAATATACAAAGTGAAAATTGTTTTTCCTATAACAAATTATGCTTTTATATCCAGGAAAAATTCTTATGAAATCCCATTCGGCTTAAATATGGCACTATTCTTTCCGATATAATCGGCAAAAAGTAAAATGATGTACATTAATACATAATAGCAGCAGAACATAAAAAATGTCATTTAAAATACTGCAAAGAACACTCCGATCCTATAAAGGTACATTTACTAACAAGTCTATTTTTCTGCCTAATGCAATGCTGCTCTCATGCCTGATGTCAGCTTTTCAATAACAGAAAGACCTCTTGTTTCACCCTCTCTTTTCTCATAACTGTACTGGCTTTGAAAGTCTTACTGTATAATAAAAAATACTTTGAGATGAGGGGTATAAAAAGAGCAGGGAGAAAAATGAAAATGAAAAAGGCCTGTGGACATTCCTGCATGGAGAAACACACTGGCCTCTCCCTCCTCTCTCCATGTATTTCCTTATTGGCACAAAGACGTTGCCCCTAATACTTTGAATTCTGGCATGGGGATAAGACTGTTCCCCCACTGCACTCTCACAAACACACTCACACTCACACTCTCACACACACACACACTCATCCCCTTTGCCTGAATGTTCTGCAGATAAGTCTTCACAGTCTGGGCTCAGCAGCCAACACAAACATGCATTTCAAAGCAGCAGGGATAGCGTAGCTTCCAGTCCATCACACCAAACTTGGGAGAAACAGCTTTCCCAGACACTCCTCCCTCTCCCTCTGCCTGTCATGCTCTCCCTCTCCAATTGGCTGAGCTCATATTTCCCTCTTACTCTCTTTCCCTCTGTGTTTTCTAGAATCTGCCCTTTTACAGAGAGTTGAATACTCAGGCAAACCACGTCTGATAGAGGCAGGCCATGATCGACAGCTCCTGCCTCCACTCCAGGTAGTTTAGCTCACAGTTTGATCTAAGTGTATTGTCCTTTATATTGTAAAGCTCAGGACTGCAATTGAGCTTTATTTTTCTGAGTTTCTGAAGCACAAACATGAAGCACAAAAAGACAAACAGCACAGAACACACACAAAAAAAATCAGAATAAAACATATATTACTTAAAAAAAGGCTTTGTGATTATTTTTATAGCATGTGAAGTATGAGTGTTAATAAGGCTGAACTGATAGTAGTCTTGATCATGGAGATTGTCAAAGCAGGGTCAAACTGTAAAGGGGCCAGTTATGGAGAAAATTTTAGATCCTTAAATGAGAATATACAACTTTTGTTTAATAGCTGTCACTGAGGCAACAAGAGGCAGTTTAAGAAAAATAGCAAATGCTTAAATAACGTCAGCAAAAAAGTAAAGCGTCATGGATATTAGTAAAGTGACTCAGTACTGTCAGCTATCCAACAACATCTGTCAAACTTAGCACCAGCAAACAGTAGCAACCAGATGCTATTGAAGGAGCTACATTAATTGTGAGATGAATAATGGGCAGGAAAAAAAAAAAACAATCCTGCAATTCAATTTGTATTCATAATCATTTATGCTTTGCTTTTTACTTTTTGATTTGATTTTATGAATGAAAATTAGGTCCAACTACATATTCCCTTTTATATAAAGGGTCACAAGATAAAGAGGTTGGGGTCAGCTGGTTTGATTAATGTACTGTATTCTTTAAACTTTTTTGTATATATTTAATCTGTCAAACAGGCCAAATAGAGTGTAGAGAAGAGTACAATACTTCACTCTGAAATGGAGTGTAGAGGCACTATTAAATTAAAACACCAAAGTTAAGTAGAAGTACACAAAATTATACTTTAGAAGAATATATGTGTATTTATTCAAGAAGCCTTCCATAAGGTGACAGTGGATGTCTGATTAAACTCTTAAATCTTATTTACTAATTAATTTTCCATTTTCAGACTGTTTCTTATTTAGGCAAAGTTTTTACACTAATGCTTGTGTCAACATAACATTTATATTTGAGATGTTTGGCTTCTTCATCAAATCAATTAAGGGTTTATATCAAACATCTTTGTTTCTTTTAAGTGAGGTACTGAAAGTGGAACTGTTTTCGCTAGTGAAACTCTTAACTACAATAAAAACCTTTTTAATGAGGCCCTGCTTCAAATCAAGACTATGTAACTCCTTTGAAATATGGTCACAAGTGGCACATGCAGGTTAATGGCAACATAAGTACAGAATATGTACAAAGTCAGTGAACCGACTCGGTGATGTCATGTACTGAAAGGCACTCAGGAACATCTGAAGGTTGCCAACATTAGCCACCATTAGCTACTGGTCATACCAGACCAAGTAAGGCTGCAGCACAAAAATCTTTCAATGCATTGAAGTGTGCAATAACGTGTGTGACTGCTTATGAATCCTACTTTTCACTGGAAAGAGAAAGAGTGTACAGGTTACATAGGTTCATTCTAAGTGATTGTCCACACCCTATGAGGAATCTCACAGGCCTTTTGCAATTTTGTGAATTACCAAGTGGGGTACAACAACAGGGAACAGACCGTGTGTGTAAATAAATCAAGTTGTTTAGCTGTTGGGAGCTGATAAGTGGAAATCCCTCCACACACAAACAAAGAAATAGCTCCATTGACATAATTTCTTAATCCTCATGCAGTGTAACAGTGATATATGTGTGAGCTGCTGGCATGGCTCCGTCTGCGCCATCCATCTCCTGTCCACCTGTGTTCTGTCATCACAGTGTTTTGTCGTTCTTGACTGACGATGTAAACTGTTTAGAGTAAGGACACTTTCCTGAAGTTCCAAGTCAGAGCCTGGTCACTCCTTAAAAGGCCATTAGATTATGCTGATGTACCTGTCAGTTTTCTGCTGCATCTCTTCTGCTCTCTGATGTCATGCTGCTGGAACTTAACCATCCCAGCATGCTCTGTGAAGCCCTGCAGCTCAAATAAACATTTTATTTCTCTGGCTCAGATTGTTTCCACTCCACAGAAAAAAAAGACTGTACTTTTCTACTTGCCCTTGTGTACATAATCAACTCGGAAATGGCGCTGAGATGGCAGCAAAACAACAGCTTGGCTAGCAGCAACATCTCAGACCTTCGATTGTGACTAAGACCCTGCTGACTGCTGAGCAGCAGTAATGAAAGGAATGTGGGTTTCACAGAGTGCAGTGCACCTCTGTGTGAGATTTAAGCTCTGGTGAGAGATGGCACTTTTCAGAGAAGAGGCGACATCCCTCCAGGACAATAACGATGATGATGATGATGATCTGGAACAATCCCAGGCTGACCTTTCTCATCCTGAACAGACTGTCAGCGGCTATGACTCATTTCATTGTACAGAGTCAATTCTGTCACGATACAGGCAGCAAAGAAATAAAAAGACATGAAAACTCTACTAACAGTTACTGTATAAGCACTTCCTGTCTGAATATTGACAGTTTAAATACTTAGATATATAATGAGTGCATGTTTAAGCTTTGGTGGGTACAAAGACATGCAGGGGTGGAATGTAACTAAATACATCTACTCAAGTGCTTAAAACCAAATTTAGGGATATCTACTTTAAATTACTATTTCTATTCATTCTACTTGCTAGGTGACTACAGGGAAATGTTGTACTCAACTGCTTTACAGATTTACAATTACAAACAAACATATCTGAGAAACTTTATTATTTGTCGCCTCAATGATAAAGTCACCAACAGCATAGAGTAGTAAAAATTAGCTCCTACTTAACTTATTGTAACAATAAAATCTTGCATGTTTTAATACACACAAAATTAAAATATGGAATGCAGTCAATTCACTTCAACACAAGTATTTTCATATTGTGGTACTACTTTGTTTACTTAAGTAACAGAATGTCTTCTTTCACTAGTGACGTCTTTTCTTTTGTGTCAGTGTTATGTCCCTTTAATTTTGAAAAAAAAAAGTTTTTAGTCATAATTCAGAAATATCGTCATAAGCCTCCTGACAACAAGGCATGTTAGCACTTGCAAAAATGTTATATTGTCTTCATATTTCAACCAGTTTGGTTTCTCACTACTTGGAGCCAAGTGAATGGGAGTATATTCAACACAAGTCAAACTACCTCGCTCTTGTGCTGTTCTCTCACAGACTAGACGCCCTGACCCCTCATAATCACACAAATAATTTGGCCACTGAGACCTACTTTCACCTCCAAAACAAACACTTCTCTCACTGTGTGATCTGTTATTTTTAAAAGGCAGAAGTGTGTCACCAGAGCCCTTTCCCAAGCACACAACCTGGGATCACACAGGCAGGAGATAACTGATCACCTCACTCCCTCTTCTCAATAAGCTGAACTTTAACAGTAATACAATACAAACAACAATACAAACATCTCATGAAAGCAATGATTTGCTGACATGCAGCACAACTTTTAGTAAGTTTTTATATCCAGTCTCCAACCAAATAGCCTATAACATGGTTTTATCCAGCAATACACCATCATTTCTCATTAAACCATCATATTATCATCAACCACTGACAACAGCCCACACTGTACAGGCTACAGCTTAAAGACACCCCATGTCAGTTCAAATCTGGAGTAAAGTACTGCATTAAGGCTAAACTGTTGTGTTGCAGTATTCGCCATCATGCTAGGTAGCCGTCTGTGACCCTTGACCTCGCCTGAAAAATTATGCTCCAGCCACATCGTGGAAAAATTCAGTACATAAACTGAGAATAACAATTAAAAAACTGTAAACATACCTTACTCTTGACCTCGGCAGAAAGTCCGAAGGCTGGGCCGCTCCTGAAATGTGTTGTCATTCTGTTGTTTGTCTATTTACAGTGGAGCAGAGGAGGGCTTTAAAAACGGAGAAAGCAGGTTACAGCTCTCTGTCCGAAGCAGGGGAAAACACACAGAAAAGTCCCGAACAAATCCGTAGGGATACTTTTTAATTGTTATTCGTCGCAGTCGGGCTCGGACCTGCTGGTGAGGCTTTTGGATAACTTTCCGACACTTTCCTGAATCTTTTTTAAACTCTTCCCATGTGTGTGCACTCTGATTGGACGCGGCCGCCGGCCAATCCGGACGCAGCCTCCTCATAGAGAGGAGTGATGTCATCGCTCGGGTATTACATTTAATCAGTGTCACTTTTTCCACCTTTAAACCAGTCAGGGATATCCTTCACCACTGTCACACTTAGATTAAGTTTTTTCAGTGTCATATTTATCTGAACTTCGGTTATCGGTCATTAAAATGTATCTCATGATTAAAAACAAACATGTTGCCCATTGATGATATATCATGTTAGAATGATTAAATATTACAGTAAACCTTAAAAAAAACTAGGAATATTACAAAAGACGGTTTTATAAAAACATTTAGACATATAGGGTTAAAAAAAATAAATCATTACAAGTGTCTATATGATATTCATAATTATGAGCGTGAGAAAAACAATTCAATGAAATACAACAACAATACTAGCTATTACTACTACTTCTATTAAAATAATATAGAAAGTAATAATGGTAATAGTAATAATTATAGGATGGGTTACAAAAAAAAACAAAATAAATTTAAAATTTAAACAAGTCTAGAGTCTACAGCCATTCTAGCAAGGCATTGTAACATTAAAGAATGTTCTGAACCAAATGTAAGCATCCATGTTAACATGCACCCACAGTGACGATGCTAATACCTGGTAACCTTTGCTGAGTCATGTGGGTTTTGGGTAGTGAACCAAATTAATAGTATATTGAAATTTCTACCTGATAATGACACAAGATGAAAAGTCACCACTTTGAAACTATTCTCTATGGACCTTTGAAATCTGTAGCAGGTTGCAGGGCAATCTATTAAATATGCTACACGGAATATTTTACACCAATAACAGCACAATTCCTTGTCTTTACTCTCATGGATTTGTTCAGGTGTGGCTAAAAAATGTGCTCAGATCTACTTCATATCTCAGTTGATGGGTCACACACATACACTGTTAAATATATAACATTATATAACTGTAAAATATAAAGGTCACATAATTTCTAGTCTTTAGAACTCCTAGACTTTACTCAGGTGATCTGAATTCAAGTCCTGTGATGGAAGTTTATGTCTTTCAGTCAAAATTCATGATGCTGCCATGCACTCTTCCATACTACCATAACACAGTTTAAGCTGGACGTCGACCCTGTACATACAGTACACAGTACTTATTCAACATCTGTTTCAAAAATGCACTGTAATTGGTGCTGAAGTATTACAAAAAAACATCTTTATAAGTTGTCAAAATACAAAAGTTTTTGTCAGTTCACAAATCTTGTACATGCCATGCCATTTTACTGAACTGATAATGACCTAGACCTGCTGGTGGTGCTTGAGGATAAGTCCGAGGATCAACAGAGTCACTAGACTTCTAATGATATTGCCATGCATACAACCATTCCACCAGCACGGCAAAACAAACAAACAAACATAACAAAACAAAAAAGCGCATAAAACACATATTTGACTATGTTATGTCACCTGAAAGGGGAGAATTTATACTTGGTTGAAAAGCAGCATCATTGAAAAAGACACTGCGTCCATCCGTTGCCATAAGTAGTTCCTCATGGGATGCTAATTGGTCTGAACCACTGTGGTGACTTGAGTCCCGCAGAATGAATCCTTATGATCATTGAGTAATCTTGAAATCTTGTGATTTCCTCAGTCCAACTGCCATGCAAGGTAATGACAACTTGGCAAGCTCCATTTCCCAAAATAGATTGTGAATTAAGTCACAGGGTCTACAACCACTGCTAAACTTATTTCCTATAATTAATAAAACTCTAACCCTATTTATAATACCTTAGAATATTTGACGTAAAATTTAATAATTCATCAGCCAATGACTCTCTATTACCCTTTAAAACTTGCTGTAATTTGTTTTCTCATGAGTAATGTCTCTTTAATTAGAATTTATCTATCATCCACACTGCTGTGGGACTGATGCAGCATACTTGACATGTGTTTCACTGTGTATGTAAGCTACTGTAGAGGGCCTGACATCACTCTGGGAACAATGAGGTGGTTTTCCTATTTTACTCCAGTGTGCTACTTCTCGTTCCCCCATGGGCAGGGGGATGACAAGGAAAGGAATGCAGCAGATTCAGGGGAATTGTGAAGTGGGGAGTCAGAGGGGGACAGAGGATGATTCACTCTGTGTGTGTGTGTGTGTTTTTATGTGTGTGTATGAGTGTGTGTCAGTAGCAGAGTCAGACATATGGCAGACATGCCGATGGAGCCACAGAGGAACATTCTGGAAAGTCCAGGGACAGATGAAGGACAGAGAGATGCAAAGAACTCTTACAGTAGTGGACATGTGGCTGCTGTTTTGGTGATAAACAACGAGAGAGCGCAAATACAAGATCACTGGACACACACTGTTGCCCGGCAACGATGCGACGGGCTTCAGTCAGTCACTGGAGCATTTACACACGCACAGCTGAAAATAATTACTGCACAACAGTGGTCTACATGAAAGACTTTCACTGACCACAACACTATAGTTAAGCTCACAATGTGACACTCTGCAGCAGTGATGTTGCACTTTTTTCTCAAACGCCACGTGACTGAGGAATAAAAACACACACAGCACATAAACGATGGAAAAATGGAAAAACCTCGAGTTCCAGGCAACCAGCCCCTGATTAATATTGACCTTACAGCATCACATGCACTCCAGATCCACACTCATGTAGCAAGATGGATCATTTTCTCCACAGCTGAGACTGGTAGCGTCCGCTACTAAACCTCATGTTTGATAAAACCAAGATGATTCCATTTTAGAGCTACTGAGTCGACAAATAAATATATACATGAGATAAATCAAAACAGTTTGAAAAGTGCTCACTCCTGTAGGTCCAAACATTTCACATGCACCTCATCATCTATGTCCCTGCAATATTTTCATAGCATCTTTATAAAGCAGCGTGAAGTCTCTGTAGGCTTGCTTTTCGTTGTTTGACCACAACTGTGCAGCAGTAAGAAACAGTAGAAAAATGTCACATTAAGCTCATAAACTGCCCAACCTTCCACCTCATGCAATTAAAATACAGTAAAAGTTTTATTTTTGTATGAGCTTTGATGATTAAGCATTGTAGGATGTTATCAGAACACATCAAATTACTAAAAAAAACAGACTGTTGGAATAAAAAATTCTGCATTAAAAAATTGCACAAGGACAGAGACATGCTCATTTATGCACAGCCCTGCTTCTCTTTCTTATACACACATAACACCCATACGCCACGAGAGGGTCTTATAAACATTTCACAGAGAGAAGAAGCACAAACATGGAATTTGGACACTTTATTTGGGCATGATGGGAGAAGGGAAGGGCCTAAGCCGACTAGGAGAAGGATGAAACATGTAATGTCTTATAAAAGAGGAATCCCTCACACTAAAAATAACAGATTACCAACTGATTTTTGCTGTGCGGTGGGCTTTACTGTTTACGTTGGCCCTACGTTCCTTTGACATTTAGGCTAATAGGTTACTTCTGGGTACATTTATCACAAAATGTCACGTGGATGGTAGCTGATGAGTAAAGAGGCGTCATTCAGGGAGGAGACAGTGAATGTGTCACAGTTTAATCAACTGGAGATGGTGTATGTGTGTGTGTGTGTGTGTGTGGGGGGGGGTACTTAATTTGTAAAATATTTGTTATTTAAATAGCGGGTGTATTTTATGAGAGTAAGTTTTTA
>JAPZDY010000009.1:18840408-18873331 GCA_029783645.1 Ctenochaetus hawaiiensis | reverse complement strand
ACACAGAGATTATATATTTATATATATATATATATATATATATATATATATATATATGTATAGAATACAGAGGAGATAATCAAGGGATATTTCATTAGAAAGTTCATGCTAATCTGCATCACATCCACCATTTGTGTAAAGGCACAAGATACTGTAGCCCCTCCTTAGTGGTTGACAGACAGAAATACAGGAGATCGCTGAGTTGTTGCTCCATATGGAGTGTGCTTTAGGATTCCGCTGAGATAAAGGCCAGACTTCTTCAGAATCTTATAACTTTCTCTCTAGCTGGAGATACAAAGACCAAAAAGGGAACCTCAGCAGTTTTATGAGGTACACATAAAAGTCTGTTTACATAGACATAATATGCAATTTTTTTTTTTTTTATCTGGTTACAAGTTTAGCAACATTTGGATGGAAACTTGGCTAAAATCTCTGGTTCGGCTGCACTGATTTTAATGCCTAAAATAACCATAAAACTGTCCAATGTGAATCCAACAATGTCAGTGGCATGTAATACCAAGTTAGAGTAGTCTTTTTAAGTGAAAGAGACACACGAGATATAATTATACCTTGTCCTTAGAAAATTCTAGTGTGACACAAACTATAGCTGAGACATTCTCTTGTATCTCTGTCTGTCAGGATATCAGCTTGTAGTTGTTAGTGTCTGCTAGCAGCAGTCTGTACAACAAACAGAATTCATAATTTTGCAAAACCAAGTATTGCCAACTTGCACACAGAAGCTGTGGCAATGATTAGTGATTTAGCCATACAGTGTGCAGAAGGTACCTTCAAAGCTACTGTATGTGTGTACACTATACAAACATGCAGGGAGAGGAGAGAAGAATTAAAAAACACATGCATTCAGTATCTGAGAGGCAAAAACATTACCTGTGTTTGGAAGACAACCCCCTTTCAAGCTTTAGATTAATGCAATTAATATTTAGATGTTGTTGTCTATCTTGACTACTTCTTAAGGCATCACAGGAATATGTCAATCCTACCATGCTATATTGTGACAATACAGTTTATACAGGGAACAAAAAAAAAACATGCAAACTGTCACATTGCCTTTGACAGTGACAGGCTATGGTTGTCACAGATCAGTAAATCCAAACTCATGTGATATTAGAAACTTCTGAAAAATGTCATATTGCTATCACTCCTATTGCTGACAATCTGCAAGAGGAACAGCACCATGTCAGTGTTTACAGGGGCACCAAGTACAGTGTAGAGTTTGCATGCTATGCACACACATTTGTGGTTATAAATGTTCTCCGCTTGACTCAACAATTAGGTTCTTAGAGTCACTGAGAACAGAAGGAGATGAATGGAAATATAAAAGCCTCTGGGGGTGTTTTTCTATAAGGATACACGGACTGAATGCAGTTTGGTGGGACAAGTAATGCCGCTCTGTTTCACTGCAATGGCTTGGATCAGCACAAGTCCCCCTGAATCAGTGATATCACAACAGATTAGGTTTTAAAGACTATAATTACTCTTTACACTACAGAGGAAAATTGATGTTGATTATCTCTTGACAAAGGGACTGACAGAGTCTTTGTAAGGCAGGGGGAGAGGTAGAACAAAATCAAACATTCAAGCTGGATGATGGAGTATCCAGTGAGGCAGAGGGTTGCGATGGATGTAGTAAGAATAAGACATGTTACTGTAACTAATTATGACTTTAGGCTGTGCAAATTAAAAGAAATAAGAAGGTAAAGTACAGCACAACAACGCCATCACAATGAATACTGAGAAGGCAAACTAATCATGTGAGAAACTTAAGATGTTGGAGAGCAAGTCTCTGTCTCTCCTGCATGCATATGCTAGTTTTTTAATGTATAATCCACATTGCAAGGGGGTTGGAGGGGCATGGCTGGTGATACAGGCAGGTGCCACTTGTTACAAGGAGGCCACAGCAGGTGATACTGTAGAAGAGGCATTATGGTGTTTTCCTGTCTCTTTTTGTAAGGTCTAAGAGCCCTATAGATTTCTCAAATGGGTGTATGGGTTTGATGTGAGAGTTCATCACTCTGTGGGCCATGTCTCCTCAAGTGTGGACGGAGTATGAAAAACTGAAAAAAAAAAAAACCCCAGTTGTTGAGGAGCAATAGCGAGCAAGAGGTGGCTGTCTTCTGAAGGAGCTAAGCTCTATTAGACTTTGAGATCTTAGTCCTCCACAATTATTGCTTTCCTGTCTTTCACAGGCACTTCAGAGGATTGGGCTTTGGCTGAAGTTGAGCTTGAGAGCAGACTGAGGAGAGATGAGAGAGGAATGGTGGTGAGGAAGAAAGAGGTGACTGAAAGACGGAGTTAAAAGTGTGCTTGTGAGCTCTACCTTGTCGTCTGCGACCGAAAGCTGTCCCCCCAGCGGGATACTAATCAGTCAGTGAAAACACTGTGGCTGCAAAGGCTGGTGCTTGAGAGAGTCAAAGAGCAGTGTCCTTGTCCTATGTCAGGGTCAGAACCTGAGGACTCATCGCCTGGTCCACTAGCTGATCCAAGGAGATCGAGGGATGAGATTTGAGGGTGGGGGTGGGTGTGAGGGACGCCGAGGCTATAGCAAAAGAGAGAGGCTGTGTGGTTCTTGGAAGCCCAGCCTCCCTTTCTGCTCATGTCTGAGTCTACATATCTTTTGTTCTACATCTCTTTAGTCTGTGTGGTTGTTGACCTGCTTCTTGTCTGACGATGCCTCTGCGCCTTCCTTAGATTTTCGTCCTCCCTTCCCAGTCAGGACCTTGTAGCAGCCACGGGTGATCTTATACATCCAGACAGTGTTTAAGACATCCAGGGCGATGCAGGAGGTGATCCAAGCCACCTGGGCACCCAAACCCAGCCGCTCAAAGTCTGGAGTGCCAAAAGTGGCGAACACACTGGCCCAATAAGATGGCATGACTGCAATGCGCACCAGGAAGAACACCACCGACATGGCAACACCATTTAAAACCACCAGCCGGTGAGAGCGAGGGTACTTTAATGCCTCAAAGAACCACCTGGGGGAAAGGGGTGATATAATTAGCTAATGTCAGCCAAAAGGCAACACAAAGGGTGATTTAACAGGAAGTTGTTCTGACTCACCTTTGGTTCACAAATGGTGTGGACAACTCTGAAATGAGACGAAAGTTGGCAAAGTAGGGAAGCACGCCACGTGTCTGCAATGACCAAACACACAGACAAGCAAAATGACACACTCTAACATTTAGATATACATTAAATTAATCAAGTGTCTTCAAGTGTCGTTTGAGGTATTCCACTCAGTGTCTTGAGGAGTGATAGACTCACCAGTACATATCCATATGCATAGAGCGCCGCCAAGTGGTGACAGACAAAAAAGCTGTCCCCCATAGTGCTCCAGTTACACGCAAGCAGCACAAGATCTAGAGGACAGAGTGACATATTGGCCAGAGAGCCGACAAATTGTTACGTGTGTGTGACTAGGAGGATGGTAATGTACACAAAAGCCCTAAAAAAGCAAAGAGCAGTATTTGCACCAGTGTTTATAAATGTAGAGAAATTTTTACAGGAACTTATTTAAAGCTGACATGTTAAAAAATAAATAAACTGCGGTCTTAAACTTCAATTTCTAAAAACTGTCAACTGCAAGTTGATGTTTTTTTTAAATCAATGCACCTGTTAATTCAAATAAAAATGTGCAGAATGCCAAACCTTTTTTTGTAGCTGACAAGATATTCAGTTTAAAATAACAAGCATCACACTGATATTTGTTTTCATAGTTGAGTTTTGTTTTTTTAAAGTGGCAGTTGTATTATAAAAGAAAGATAAAAATATAGAAAACACGACAAAAATATGACATTTAAAAGGTAATTTAGAAGTAGAGTAGTCATTAATTATTTCTGAAACAGGCTGAGTCAAGTGTACAGGTGTATGAAGTTCAAGGTGCACATTTCCAGATATTGCTGATAACTAACCGTGCTGTTAATGACAAGCCTGATGTCAGTTGCTTGAGATTAAAGTCCTTTTCCATTCTGTGTTCACAACACATACACTGACTGACTGCCCTCATGGACTGAAACGATCAACAGAAGTAAAAACAAAAGTAGCTCACCATACAGGAGGTAGCCACAGGTTATGGCTACATTTAGTTTTACGAGACTGGGGTCACCCCTGTGGAACAGCAAAGAACACATTGTAAAGCAGAATGTGTGTGCTTTTGTGAGTTTGTGTGTAATCTGAGGCACTAACACTGGGACACTTACACTTACACTTACTAACACTTAATTGTCTACTGCTGCAAAGAGAAAATATTCAGTTATGCAAACTAATTAATGCAACTAATTCAAGAATCATGTAGACATACCATTCAAGGTGACTGTCTCATGGTTATCTAATGTTGAAGAGCTCTTGTACAAGGTTAGGTCTTGATTAATGAAAACAGCGTGTTCGTTGTTTGAACAACATATTAGAATATCTGACATCAACATTAATCAGTAGCTCAGTTCAGAGACCAGGTGAATGTTAGGTGTCCTTGCAAATGACATCTGGTCACAGTAACAATGAAGGTGTCTCTGCTTCAATAGACATCCGACCCTGGTATCAGTCAAAGATATCGTATGGCCAATGACTGAAGGCTTGTGTAACAGAACCCCACCACACATATACAGTATAAACATACACACACATACACACCTGCTGTGTAACAGCTCACCTTACACACCAGATGACCCCGGGCTCTTATCCTTTAACTTTTATTTCACAAATTTCATATTGTTCAGCACACCATCACTCTTTTCTATGACAACTTTGACTGAGGCCATATGGGTAACATAAAAATATTAAGACTGTATCTGTATGCAAGTGTGACATGAACGCATCTGTTCTTTCATTTCTTAAGGCTACAGGCATCTTGAATGAGCAGGTTTGCACATAACTCAATGTCATTTGTCTCATCCCTTGGTGACACTTTTAACAAGGCTTTTTAATTCTTTTCTCTCTGATTACATATCTAATCTAAGGTCTGTTTATGAAGGGAGAGCCCCTTATTTTAACTAATCAGTTGTATCACTTTACCACTGCACTTATCCAGAAATGCAGCATGCAAACATGAGCTTGGATAACACTTAACCTAACTGATACTGTGATAGTCAGAGCGTCTGCTGACTACAGTCACAGAGTTCAAAGGCTTCTTCATAATCACATCAGTGTGATCCATTAAATGTACAGTGAACTCACGCTTCCCTTTAAAAACGGTTAACTGAATGGAATTTGGCTTTGAGATACGGAGTCTTTTTTACACAGAAAATGCTACAATAGCCCTTACTCAATGGACTTCATGTAAGAACCACTCATGCAAACAGATTTGCTCTGAAGTGGCACGTACCAGCGGTTTTAGAGAAATTGTGGTATTGAGTAATTTTCTTGGATTAAAATTTTCTTTTAGGCATGTAGATAATCCTGAAGTGGTCCTGGTTTCTCAATTATAATAGCAAATAGCCTATGAGAATTATAGTTTCTCAAACTTTTTAAATAGGAAATGTAAATGTTACCAAAATTGGCTAAAATAAAACTAAATACCAAAAATGAAACATGAATTAAAGTTAATATTCAGTCGGTCAAAATCAGTTTGGCATGCATCATGTTTTGATTATTTACTGATTTTTAAATGTGTTGCTCAGATGATTCTGACTTTGCAAAAGTTCAGTTTTATTGCAGTTTATTTGGAGGAGCATCTTCTGGGAAGTATGTTATTCTATTCTCTTATTTATCTCTGTTAGTGCCACACAGCCTTGACCAGCTCTTATCTAATTTTCTGAAAACCCTCTGCATCCTGTTTAAGTTCATGTCAACAAAGAACGCAGCAGCTGTGAGCAGTGCCAAAACTTTGGGTCAATCTGGGTCAAAACTCTGGGCCTGCAGTTGTTGCTGCTTCAGCCTGAATGTTTTAAGAATAGTTCTGAACATTTCTTGTCCTCAGAACATATATTTTAATGTAACAGAGAGAAACTTAATGTGGTGTGTCAGGGGATTGGGGAGAATATAGTGTTGCACATAAGAAGACACACAGAACACACTATAGAAGTAGCTATTAATAGATCAGTTAAGTTATTTTTACAGTAAGCCGAGTTGTCTCCGATGCTTTTCTGCACCTTTTGGCACAGGGATTAATACATAATGAAAAAATATACGATTCTACTGATGTGTCAATTGAAGTTTAGCAATTAATGTGACTCAGCAGGTCTGACATATGTCATATTACTGTCTGAATCTTACAGCACTGTTCAGATGTCACTGAATGGATCTCAGACTTTGCAGAAACTTCAGTACTGTTTTAACCGTGGCTGTGCCGGATTCTTTGCATTTACCCCTACAGTATCACAAGGCAGCTAAAATAATAAGTCTGTCTTTAAACTGGGAGAGTGAAGTGAGCATTTATGCAGGATCTGAAGGTAATTAATGATTTGCTACAGATCTACACAGGTCAGCTGTTATACACAGATTGCAGGTTTGAAGCATGGAGCTGTCTGTGATAAAGCAGTTCTTATGGGGCTGGGTGCATTTTCAATTCACACACCTTCAGATTCATTACCTCAGCAGAAAAATACTCACTTCTCCATCTTGAAGAATCAGCCATTTGCAAGCCCACTGGTCTTTAACAGAAAAGAGTGATGACACTCTAACTGGTTTAACTAATGTTATGCCCTAAATACACCTATGTTAATAGGGAAACTAAATATAACTCCTTTGTGCCTTATCTGCATTGTGCTTCTAGATTACACAATATTAAACTGGAAAAAGTGGACACACCCTAAACACTAATGCCATGCACTTAACACAATTACATGACACTGTGCCACAGATCACTTTTAACAGGGCCCAGAGTGATGACGTGTCTCAGGTCTTTTAAAGTTTACAAGACTGTCTGTTTGTCTGAGTGTCTGAAGCCTGTTTTCATTGAAGTGCTACAGTACATTCATCACACAATCTGACAGGACACACATGGATAGTGCACAGTAACAAAAACACAGAATGGGAATTTTCTTTTGACCTCTCGTGCACAATGAAACAAACAATAGAATTAAACTATAAAAATTTTATCCCAGAGTTTTTAGGAAAATGTTTAAGTCATCATAATATTCTCATATGTCTGAGATGTAATGGTGTGTACAGCTATAACAGAATTCTCTATTTTTTTCAACTTCTCTGATATGACTTATACAAAAATTGTTTTTTTGTTTAACAGATTTTTGACAGCAGGATGAGTAACATTTTTCATTTAGATCTTGACATTTTTTTAAATTAGGCTAGTGCACAAACTGTGCAGAACACACAGCAGTTTGCAGATGTCTGTTATCCAAACAATCAAAAAGCATAAATTAAAATTTGCATGATTTGATTTACTTTAATAATATAGTTTGGTGAATCAAGCCTGGTCGAAATACATACTCTCACAAAAAAAAAAAAAAAACACAGAAAAGAGTAAAAAAGGTTGGAATAAGAACTCTATATGTTCTTGCATTTTAATAACATGCCTTTGATGTCAATATAGACGGTAATAAAATGCACTGGAAATTTTTACATTAATTGCTACATCTTAAGTAGCTGGATCTCAATGCTACACCACCCTGAAATTTGCTCTGTTGTTCTCCCTAAATGGCCCTTTACACGTTAAGTTCATGTTCAGATAAGCCAATCAAAAAAATGCAGCAGAGGCGGGGCAGTCCCACACGGTGCTTGAATGGATTATGATAACAGCCTTGGTTGCGCTGCCAGTCAGAGTGACACATTGAAAGAGCCTGAGCAGCGGCTGAAAACAATGCAGGTGCGGCTCTGGCCATTCGAGCACTGTTGAGAGCGGCAGAGAGAACAATGCTGTTGTGTGACAAGTCTTAATGATGCTGTAATACAATCAGATTGACTGGAGAATTTATGCTTGCACCACTTCAGTGTTGCAACTAGATGAGCTTTAGGCTTTAGGATACTGCTGGGGATTGTTTAGGTGCTGTTAGATGAAGGGGATAAGATGAGGAAATAAACAAACATAAATTGCATGGCTCAGGCTGAAACATCAATATTATGCCACACTGGAACTGTTTTCACAAAGAAATCACTTTTTTCTCGTGGAGCTGAGAGATTATGTAACAGAAAAAAGTGCATTGAATTCTGTCTTAAAAATGTATTTTAAGACAGAGAAGCCTGGAGACGAAGGCTAGGATACTAAGCACCTGAACACTCTGTGGATGAGGACTGGTAGGAGGAGGGAAAGAGCCCCCAGCTTCCATCCCCTCTCTCCTCCCTCTTGACCCCCGACTCCCACTTTCTTTTTTCTCCCCTTTTGCGCTCCATCAGCGATGCTGGACAGGGCCAACACAGAAACAATAAGAGCTAGGGAGGTGCACTGCATTGATTCGACAGCCAGAGACGAGGGGTACAACAGACAGCTAGAGGCAGGAGGAGGCTCAGGGAGGGCTGGTGTGTGTGTGTGTGTGTGTGTTTGTGTGGGTGTGTGTTTGTGTGGGTGTGTGTTTGTTCGTTTGTGTGTGAGATTTGGGAGGGGGGGGGTAAAGAGCGAGAGGAGGGGCTAGAGGACTCGGCTGCTGTTGAAAAGAAGCCTTGTTGGTAGGACTCTGTCTGTTGGAGAGTCAGAGAGGAAGCGAAACAGAGGGAAAATGAGAGAGAGAGAACGAGGAGGAAGGAAGGAAAGAGTGTTGTAAGAATAAAAGGAAGAGAAAGAAAGAGAGAATGCTGAAGTGTTTTTAAAAAATGAGAAATTGGAAAGGATGAAAAAGCAGAGAAGAGAATTACCATTTCTCTTTTTCCAGATTCATTGATGCAAATAACACAGTCAGCAGTAACAGAGAGAGAGTGGGAGACAGAGACAGAGAGAAGACGCTGAAGAAAATAATCAAAGGCTAAATCCACTAAATCTTCAACCCTCTGGAGACTCCACCGACACATTAGATCCGTCCTCTCCCCTTCCCTCTTTCATTCTGATGAAGGCAACGACATCCTCATCTCTCCAAAGGTATTAACTACCAACCCCGACAATCCTTCACTACCACCCACTTCCCATCGTCATCCCTTCATCTGTTTCCTCTCTTCCCTTGTGAGCTAAACATGGCTGCCGTTCTGAAAATGCTGATGTGAGAAGACAGGTTCCTTCTAAAAGCGCCCACAGCATTCACACTACTTTTTTCTTTTTTCGCCTGCCAAAATGACAGGGAATAATGTGTCAGTATTTTTGCCTTTCCATCATCCCTGCCTTTGTGTCTTATGGAGGTTAATAGGGTGTATATTTATTTGCATTTCACATATTCTCCTGCTGTATTTTATTATTTACGGTGTAGTTGGATATTTCACCATGGAATAGTTTTTTTTCTGTTCCCCTTACCAGACAGGGTTGGCGTTGACAGCATCATCAAACCACAGGATGTACAGACAGAACAACCCAACAATCAGCGCGTGCACAGTCGACACCAACCTAGGGATGGACACACACACATAGAAGATGAAGCGGCAGTAAACATAATGACAAACCAATATAAGTTTACAGTCTGAAAATGTAATGTAACCAATGGGGAATCATGAAAGCTGTGAGTGCTCATGTCACTGCTGTCTTCTCATGCTTGCATACAGTTTTTGATTAAATCTTTGTTATCCCATGTCCACATGAGCGTAACCTTTTTTTTTTTCTTTAAATCAGGCCTGATACAGCCCGCTCCTGATCTTTGGAGAGGTTATCTTGGCCACTGAGGAGAAACTCCAGAGGTCCAGTGGCCCTTATCTCTCCTCCACCAGAATGACAGTCACTCCTCTGTCACTATGCAGCGTCTGGGGCACAGCAGCCAGTATCCACAGGCTGCAGCTGCCTACTGAGCCATGGCCAAGTCTGGCTCTAAAGATCAACTACTGTATGAGAGGATGAGTCCATTATTTCTGCTGAATAAGACTTAAGTGTCTAAAAAAGACCAGCTGTGCGGGAACTTGGCTAAGGGAAGTTTGTGTTACGAACCTCGCAGCCATTCTCTGGTAGTTGTGTTTGCATTAACAAGTTCCTAGTTATATTTGTAGAAATGTGAAGAAGAGGGAAAACAGTACAGAACACATGAGGAGGACAGATACTGAAGTTACTAATATCAACAGCAGATTCTTAGTTTGTACAGCTGTTTTCAAAAGTAGACATTCAAACCTGCTCATTCATTGGAAATGCTTTCTCCATCCTCCCCAGGCACTTAAGTCGTGGTTACATAAACAACATACTGACACACTGAGCACTGGCTGTTATGCAACAGTAGACCACTGAAGTAAACCACCAGTGCCTGGTCTTCAACTTGTTTTGGACTCTTCATAGGTCAGTACACCCTGTGCTTCTGAGAACGGACAGAACGCTAATGTAAACTATAGCTGAATCAGTAAAGGCATATTTGTGAGTACTGAGTACTAAGAATCAGTGCAAAATGTTATAAAATTACAAATGTTTGCCCTTTGAACTTTACTCTTGAGGTTTTGGTCATTGACATCACAGCTGTAGCTGTGCGTGGAATGATCGTGAGTACATCACAGTCCACCAACCCAGGGCACCAGCAACACTGATGTTTGCTTAACAGAGGTCAGTTTTGTCAGGACTGCTTACATAATATACTGTTGTAGTTGACATGTGTCTGTGTAGATGCGTGAAAAAATCCTCAATATCACATAACAATCTTGAGAAGTATTTCAAATTTCAGACAGTTTTAATAAAGGTCCTTGTGTCAAAGAAACAGTGAATACAAAACAATTAACAACAACATCATGCCACTGGATAAGCTGGAAGAAGTTAATTTCAAGTATTTTCTGTGTGAAAGACAGAGACCACAGAGCATCACAGATTTTCATATTCAAGATAGCAGTCACATTTACTGCTGTTGAATTTCTAAGATCCAAACTGGGAAACAACAAACCCAGCTCTGTCTGAGTGTAACAGAATCCACTTACTAGCCGAGTCTGCATTACAAAAAAAAACTGCTCCACAGTTTGTCACATTTAAATCTCTCAGGTCAAGATGCCAGTTGAAAATAAATCTTTTAGGCACAATCTGAACTGTAATAAAAACAGGTTAAATATAAATTTTTACATATTCCGTAGGGTTAGGTCATTAGAGAAAAGGTATATTGGTGATTGCGGATTGGTGATAGTCAATCGCAAGTTTGTGTTTTTGCCAATTTTTGCCATTTTTGGCAGACTTTCATTCAGCAGCATCAAAGAAAGGGCCAGTGACAGCAGAAAATGACAGCCTGGATAAACAGTGAAGGAAGCCAAAAATTCACTTCTTAATTCCTGAGGGTTAAATATTAAATTCAAAGCTTTTCTGTCACAGTGAAATACATCAGACATGGTCAAATAAGCAATCAAACAAATAAATTGTTTTTAAACTCAAGAAAAACACATATATTTCAACAGCGATTACTTTGAGATCATTGATTGGATTGGCACCAATATCTGCCTAATGGTAAATCTAAAAATAACAATTCACTGTTTTACAGGAGGTTTTATTTTCTTGACTATTTCTTAAACGGAACAAGTAATTCCTGGAGTCTCTACTGTTTGCTTGTCAATTGGTCAAAGCAGCATTTTATTGTAATAATACACAGAGATGTAATAAGCCATCACGCTTTAAATGGCTGTAATGAAAGATATGTGGAACTCTCATTAGTCCTGAGTTTGTGAACTGCCGAAACATTAACAAATAAAAAGTAAAGCCTGGCTCCCATATTGGTAGCTGCCAGGGAGTTTACAGGTTCCCTGTATATAAAAAAAGGCCTGCCCACAGCAGGGGAGTGGTGGGTTCTCATTACACACCTGGAGTTCCACTCTGTGAGCTTAGAGGGAGGCAGCCGTCCATAACCTGGTGTGATGGCGGAGGAGAGCCGTGGGCTGGCCACCGAGAAGAGAAGTTGGAAACCCACAAAGCTGCCAGCAACCACCGTCAACTCTCTCGTCTCCATCACTCACCTAAAATACAGCAGGGGAGGAGACAGAAAGAGAGGGGATGTGGACAGGATACAGAGAGGGAGATACACATGGACAGGTTCAATCGATGACTGTCAGTCATCCTGGACAACGCCAGAGGAGAAAATGAGGTGGCAGTGGAGGTGAAAGAGAGAAGCAGCACCCTGTGTGGTTGATCCAGTCCACGATGAAAAGAGGAAAGGGAAAGAGACAGAGCGGGAAAAAAATAGAAGCTGAAGACATGGGCTGTCTAATGCAAGTGACATGTAAGCTTTAGACAAGAAGGGCAGTTCATGGAGAAGGAAGAGAAAATGAAAGGCACAGGGCAGTCACCAAAGTTAAGGGCAGCAGGGGCAAAAAATAAAGCTTGGCAAAAAAACAACAATGTACCGTATGTAGCACAGTATTTAGATTTGAAAGAGGGGTTGCATTATTATGCACATTTTGCAAGGGGATTACAGTGAGTTGTTTAGGACACACCAAAAATCCCTGGGAAGAAAACAAAGGCTGAGCGAGGAAAGAAAAGAGGATTGTCAAGATGTAGAAATGGTTCAGTTCATGAGACAAAGGCTATGGAAGACTGCGTAACAAGTTTTTTGACTGTATATTACTTCAGCAAAGCTGTTTATTGTGCTCATAACTAGGATTATATCATTTTTATGTGTTTTTTTCTCATTGCTGACACTGATTTATCTTTCAAACTGAAATACTATCTCTGATTATCCAGAGACAGCACAGTTGAAGTGGTGAACAAATACAATTTGAAACCAATGACTACAAACACAGACACGGGATGTAGACATGCAAATCACTGACTGTAAACACATGCAAACACACATTATACAAACTAACTGAGGAGATCTGAGGGGGTAAACAACCAGGAAAGACTTTCTTAGTGTGAGCTAGGTCGACAAAACTCAAACAAAACCAGTCAAAGATAACAGGTAGCACAGCAGTGATTATCAACTTGGTTTGTTAACCCAGACTTTAGGGTCCTCAGGCTCCATTTGTGTTCCCATAATTGAGAGTGTGCTGTGTGTCATGTGACTACTGCCTCACAAAATGGACCAATAAAGCCACCTACTTCCACATGTGAAGAATACAAAAAACTAGAATGACAAAAGCAACATTCTTTTATGCAAACAATGCAAGAGAGAAATATTTATTGAAAATTACTAACTGTGTAAGTTTGTACGTCGTTATGTTCATTTGCTGTCTAAAAGCCTCTATTTCCAATGTGACAACTGAGCATTCTAAAACTCCACAACTCTAAACAGGATTTGGCAGGTTTACATATTATACTTAAGAGCTGCATTTAGGTCTAACACTGTCACACAATGAAGGAAAAGTGAATCACTTTATCATTTGATGAGTCAAAATTAAATAATTTTCATTTATTGAATAGTCTATTGGCTGTGATAAATACCAATAGACAAATTAATTTTCCAATCTGTGTTCAATTAACTGTATGATAGGCTCCCAGCAGTGTGAACTGATTTTAGCAAATCAGGATCAACTAATTCAACATAATTCAAAGTGGTAACATTTTTATTTATAGAAATTACACCAAATTTCATATAAAAGAAAAGCATCTTACTGATTAATTATGTGGTTAACTTTTGTGTTTGTTCTGTGATTTGAAACCTCAAAAATAAAATAAATATTCTAGTTAAGATTTTCTTCACATTAACTGTAAGACAGTGAAAAGAAGACACTGATCTGTGTATCTATGTGTGTTTATTTGCAGTTCAGCCTCTGACTGACCTCAGCACTCACCAGTCTCTAGTTCAATTCAGACAGACCGATTAAAATTTAGTACCTCTACAGCTCAAAGCTGCTGCAGGTTGAAGAAAAGATGAATCCACTTTAATTCTCAAGAGTTCAAAGAATTTTAACACTGAGTTGGGAAAATGGCTTGGGTGAACAGCTCAGGATAATGGCAGAATCAAATGTAACTTTGGATGCTTATCCTCTAGAAGCTTTGGTATGCCCTCAACTCTCTCCTCCAGAGCTCCCCAGCCCCTAACAGCTGTCTGTCGGCATCCGTCTCTCTGCTCTGCCTTACTAGGCACAGACTAAGAAAAGGACAGTGTTTGCAAAAGCTGCAAAATAATTTTGTTCAAATAGTCTTTTTCAGTAGCAGTTAAATCCAGAGAGTCATTTTTCTATTCACTGTAGATTGATATCACAGCTTGGACTGTAATCTTATCAGTTTTCTATGCTGCTTACATTCTAGATCAAAAAAGTTTGTTCTGAGCCACCGATGTCTCAGGGTCAGGCCGCTGCATCAACAACTTGTTGGCCCAGGGGAAGCAACAGCAGCATGAGCACTTTGTGACTCTGGACCTATACAGAAGACTAGAAATCCTTGCAATGCTCCTAGCTTGTCAGCATTCCTCCTTTCCAATTTTTTTTTTCATTTCGCCCCACACAAATCATCATAATAAATACATCAAATACAACTTCATTATGACTTTTCATTTGCTCTTTTGTAACATCAGCTATTGCAACATACTTTTTCTGTCCTGAGTTGGATTCTGGCCTGATAATTTCCTTGAAAATCTGATTAAGCTGCAAAAATGCAAGTCAGTTAAAAGCACTTGTTTCTGGAGAACTGATGTCTGGGATTGTGCAAGTCAAATATGACTGTGTCACAAAGGTAGAGGCCTCATAAAATGTAGTCATGCATTTTGGGAAGGCCTTCTATTTAGCCTTCTAATTTAGCCTCTGGTAAGCACGTGATGCTTTGGGCATGTAGCCTACATTAAGTTCTATTTTTACTCAAAAATGTCCACAGTCATACATGCATGCTGTTGTGAAGTAAAAAGGGAACAAAGCAAAAGAACAAGTAAGTGAAGAAAGCACCTCAGGACAAAGTGCCACAAAACAACCCCATCAATTTAAATACCACCATGAAGATTACAGCTTTGTTCAGAAAAACCCGAGGCAATCCGTTGAACAATTTTCCACTTGAGCTCCAGAAACATTTTCAGAATATACTCCAAAATGGACCAAAATAGACTAGATGACGACTTTAAAAATACACATTTAGCGCATATCAAAGCAGCTGTAAGAATCGCAACTCCCACTCCACCGAGCTTTCCAATGCCCCATTCACTAGAAACTGGCATGCTCAACAGTGAAGCTAAGGCAGGCAATTCTTCTTGCAGGAGCCACACCACGCTGAGAGCCTCTTTCTGTCCCCAGAAGCAGCACATTCCCCGGCCACGCTGATCATATGCAGCATGTGCCTGAATAATTCATTGGCATTCTTCACCTGACAGGCTGGTTCACGCTGCCCCATGGGAAGGCGCTGCACACACAGCCTCCTCACTGCGGTTGACAGCCCGGACAGGAGAGGTGCTCTACCGTCCACGTTTGACCTTGTTTAGCCGGACTATCCTGCTGCTGTCAGCAAACCATGACCCCATGACATATCGACCAAACATAAATAATAGCGGTTCAATTTCCCCAGTTCCTTTGGAAATCTAAACCGGTCTGTCTACCGCATTGCTACACAAGACCGATGGGTTTGACCGGCTCTGTAGCCGCTCTTGAGGCACAATCCTTGGCCAGGCAGATCACACAAATATCTGCAAGCAGATTGGGTCATGTTATGAATACTAGTGATTAGTGCCGTTTGAAGCTGACAAATATGTTTGCATGTAGCATACAGTCTTAGAATAAATACACGCTCCCTTCTGTGATTTGAACAATTTTCAAGCTGCACAATAGCAACTGGCGTAGGCAGTGCAAAGTAAAGGGTCTATGTAACAGTAATTGGCTGCTTCTCCTTGATAAGTCTATTATTATTGTGCTTTGCAGTAGGCGCATATCCACAGTAAAGCACTGCAGACAGTTATTGGGAATAGCGAGCAACGTAGCGTAACACTCGGCCATGTAATCACTTGGAAACAGGTTTACAAAACAAAACAGGCAGGTGTTGAACGAGCTGTAACAAGCAGCTGTGTGTGCAGCCAATACGCAACCCAGTGTTTTTTGTTTTTTTGGGAGGAAAGTTTTTGGCTAAAACTAAGAGGACTGCTACGTATGCTGTTGTTCCTGCTGCCACCGACAAGGCAAGAGGGCTTCAGAGCTGTTGCAGTCCCAAGATTTTGTGCGGTCAATAAAATATCTTTAACTGTGCGAAATAAACACAGCATGTGTCGGTCTATGTTATATTTCATGTAGTGAAAGCAGTACAGGAGAGCTCCGTTACCTGCTATCCGTCGCATAGGTCTGTGTAGGCGTATAAGCTCCCGTTTAGTCGCCGTCTTCTCCACTTTCTTGTAACTTGACGTTAGCTAGCAAGTCGGCTAAAGTGATACAGCCCGCTGGCTCTCGCTGTGCGACCCCAGGAAAGAAAGAGAAAGAGAGCCTCCTCTGCTACGCGAACAATACCCTGTCCCAACAACCATTACAGCCCGGAGAAAAACGGCTCGTCTGACAGCCTCGTTTCCTCGCTGCCATGTGTTTCGAGTTATGAATCCGACAGAAAAGTTTTTGGCTCGTTATATTTTGGCGTTGACAGTAAGGACTAGCCGGTGACGTTGGCACGATCCCACCCCCTCGTGCACACGCCCCCCCGGCAGAGAGGCTACACCCACGAGAAACAAAGGCCACATCGCAGTGTTATCGATACAGCAAGATACATAGTGGAGCCTTGAAGGACCATATCAGCTGTTTTGCGTGTTGTAGCCCTTTAACTATCGATAACGGTTATATTTGACGTCTAATCAGTGTTTTAGGAATTTAAATGTACTTTTTTCTGCTCTTCCAGTGGCTCCTAATTATTTCCAAATGGCATGAAAATCCTGACTCTTAATTTGCAAGAGTTTTTTGTTTAAGTCATATCATTTTAAGGCAACACAGTCCAAACTTTTAAAGTCAGTCTAAATTGTAACTGCATCACCATACAACACCACAATTGATAAATTTTAGCATGTTCTCTGGGATTAATGACAGGACTCAAGCAAGTTTAAGTCCATTTAGTCATTGAAGTCTCATCATTGTTCTTCATATCACAATGCAGTGACAGCTAATCAATGGGAGCTTTGAATGCAAAACAAATAATATAATCCCAGGTTTTTTTCACTGTACAGCATACCTTGAAAAATGTCAAGCAAAATAATCTATAAGGCTAAAATATTAGTCATTTAATTCTCATGTGATCATTGTAGTCTGGGCATCTCTGGCATGGTCCAAATAATATGATGAGGTGGATACAATTTTTTTTCTAACTTTAAGGGCAGATACCACAGCTGGAGCTCACCTATCAAGTCATTCTACACAGACCAAGGGAAGCACCTTCAGTCAGCAATAGATCATGGAATGTACTGTACAAGGACACAGGCACACCTGAATGGAAAATGCATTCATTCATAAACAACTGATAAAGATAACTTACGATTACTATAGACGTCTTTGTTATGTTGGTTTCTGAGTCATTTTGCAGAGATATATGTTTAGAGGAGGTTGTCTGTCTGGTTCCACCACAGAGATGTTTCTACTCATGCTTACATACTGACATGTGTAGAAATCTCTCTTTTTGTTTTTTTAGTGTTCTGCTTGCGGGTAACCTTGGGCCTGACACACCCTCTGTGCAAGGTTTAAAAAGATAAAATGAAAACACTGGAAAGGTGTTAAAAAGGTATTAGTTACAATATATTGCAGTGAAGAGGCATAACTCTTTTTCAAACAAAGAAGGATGGGACCAACTATTAAAGAAGTGAGTTAGTCAGAAACAAGAGTGGAGTAAAAAAAAACTGCACTTTGACTGAGATACTGTAAGAGAAGAAGCTAGCAATACAACCAGATGCAACCTCAGAAATGAACATCCTGTGGGAGACATGCTAGACATTAAGGGCCGATTACAACTAGAAATCTTTACTAAAATTAGATTGAGATGTGATCCAGTACAACTTTAAGAAGAACTAGATTCTATTGTGAAAATGTTCATTTGTTTAAAATTTCTTTTTCAGTCAAGCAGAGAGGAAATAAAACAGAGAACGAGTGTGTGTGAGAGAGTAGATAAATTATATTTGTGTTGATTAAAAAAGAGTTTCAGACAGACAGAATCAAGTCATTTTTCTAACAGTAAAGAGCCTCATACAGTTACAAAACATTAGCTGCTAATTAGAGCAGATCGGATGCCAGTTATGGTGAAAAAAACATAGGTGTGAAGGAAATACTTAATCAAAACAATGTCAGATAATATGACAGGAGCAAGCACACAGGCAGGAATTTTTATGCCATCACTCAGTTTCCAGATGCATTAAATTGTAGAGTTTCGAGAATCTGTTCTGTACTTCAAAGGAAAAACATTATTTTTGTATTTGAGTGAACTAACCCTTTAAAATACATGTTAAAGGAAAAGGTCACACTTTTGGTCTTTCACTTTATTGCCAAAACTTAAATGGGAAGATCGTAACCACTCTTATCAGATAAAGTTGGAGCCAGGACATGGTTGACTGAGGAGAACATGGAGACTGGAAAAAAAACAGCCTGGCTCTGTCTAACTTTTAACAAAAGGCACTTTAAGCATTTCTTAAGCTTGCTAATTATTAATTTATGTCTGCTTTGTTTAATTTGTACATAAAACAGTCAAAAAACATCATGTTTTTATGGAGCAAGCCTTATATTCTGAAGTATGTATTGGCAAGGATGTAGAGAGCTTGGAGAGGTTTCTGTATGGATTAAATTAAACATTTCCCGTATTTAGTGTCAGATCTGTTTTTATTGGAAGGCCAATTCAAGGAATCGAATGCATGATGATGCTGATATGTGATTGGATCTACATAGTTTAAAGTGGTCAAATGTTTAATTTTATGCTTAGTGAATCTGATTATTGCTTTGATGTACCTTCTGATATAAAATGAATATGTTTATTTCATTCCTTTATTCCTTTATTATTCTTTATTAGTGATTCATCAAGGAAGTTTATGATTGCAGGAATGTTATATGATGACAATTTTTGTTTTTAGAAGTGTGTTCCTCTCACTGCTGTTGTATGTTGAATGTCAAAGTGAATGATTTATTTACCATTTTGGTATGAAATCAGTGATTGATGACTGGCTGGATGAGAATTTGGATGGGAAGTCTTTACTGCACATTTATGCCAAATAGACATGCAAGTACAAAATGAACACGACCCCCTGACACCCACTGACCTTCCAGAGCAGGTAAACAGCTTTAGTCTCCTAGAAATCAGTATCACAGACAACCTGTCTGTCACTGACATCACACATCTCCATCCTGGTAAACAAACAAACAAACAAAAACAGCTCAGAAATAAATGTATTTTTTAAAGAAAATGTAAGAGGGTAAAAATAGCTTATTCCAAAAAATAAAAGCATGACTGTGCAGTAATCACACAATAAGACTTAAATTAATTTTCACAATGGAGCCATGCAGGCCATCTTGACTGGAAACATCACAAATACTTTGAGATGTGCACGGCCAATCACAGAAGGCTCTGAGGCGAATGAGTACACCACATAGACAATCGATGGTACCCATCTACCAAGCATCAGTGATAACAGGCCTACTTGAATATTTTTTATTCTGATCTAATTTACAAATTTTGTTAACATATTTTTATTATGTTA
The DNA here is from genome assembly GCA_029783645.1 of Ctenochaetus hawaiiensis. Taxonomy (NCBI): domain Eukaryota; kingdom Metazoa; phylum Chordata; class Actinopteri; order Acanthuriformes; family Acanthuridae; genus Ctenochaetus; species Ctenochaetus hawaiiensis. The sequence continues at coordinate 18,853,781 of JAPZDY010000009.1, read as the reverse complement.
CCATGTGGATGATAATAAGGCTGAACCTTGAACCTTTAAAGAACTTTTTGTCAACAAACAAAACCAGAAATCTCCTCATTGAACTCTCTGAGGACTTCATGACAGCTTTTGTTACATTATTGATTTAATTAATTTAGTCAGACTCAGTAAGCAAACCCTTAATTTACATTTTCAAGCATGGAAATTTCATGTCCCCAATGAGTTACTGTAATTAACCTGCAGTGATGATGATAATGAGGACAACAACGACACTGTTTATTATATTAGAAGAGTAATTTAATACAGCAGGCTACTTAATCTCACTGCAGGCCAGAGGGCTGTTCTCATCAAGGTGTAAGACAGAACGAAGGGCAGGCCGCAGCAGGGCCATGTAGTGCTCTGCAGGCCGACTGTTTCTTTGGGTCAGTGCCATCTCTGCTGGTTCTGATTAGACCGAGCCTAAAGTCTGTGCGAAGTGAATTTTTTTTCAACCTTGAGGGTGTTTGCTGGAAGGAGAAAGGTGGTTGGCTTGTATCCCAGGACAAAGAGGTAATTGGTTTACAGTAGCCCTGCAGTGGATGTCCATATGCTGAGCACAGAAGTACACACACATACATATACACATTTAAAAAAGTTAAAACAGCAAGAATCTGGAGCAGAGCACTTACAGTTTGATCCGTGTGTTTTGTGAGGTGAGCTGGTAAAATATCATCATCAGTGAAGTGAACACACATCCTGCAGAGTGTTGTGCATCTACATCACTAGAAAAACACAACTGTAGGTATACAGTAATGATGTGGTTTTAATTTTTGATTGCTAAAGTCATTCAGGTCAAAATGGCAACTAAAAGAGTTTACCAGGCCCTTAGCCACCTGTTTCTGGAGGTAAAAATGTCTCCTGAAACAGCAATGGTCCAGTAATGGCTGAGCAGCCATTATGTACATTTTGAATTACTTTACATATTGTAGTGGTTCACATGAAGTTGTAATAAATATATTCCATATATAAATACTGGATGCTTGTTTTTTTTATTATTTAGAAACAAGCTCAACATTTAACATCTAAAAAAACACTTGAGAAATGAATTTTAAAAAATTCTCTCAAGTAGACCGCAAACGTTAATCCTATTAGCTTGCAAACTACACTAGTAATCTAGCCAGCCCCGGTAATGAGGCATTTCACGTTGCATAAATCAGTGGGTCCACAGGTCAGCCCCTTTCATGAGTAACACATCCACTGTGTATGTCTTAACTGAATGAAGCTGGTCCTTGTGTGTGGCCCAACATCTGTCTGACACTTGAATCCAGCATCAGAAGCCACACTTGTTAGCTGAGACAAATCAGGGAAACAATGCTATGCTAGAATGAATAAGAAGTCTGGTCTCACATATATTTCTTTTACATACCTCTAATACAAGGACTAACTAACTTAGCACAAAAATACATGGACAATGCTATTAAGTCATGTCCTCTGTATGAATCTTTAACTGTTGACTTTTTGCTAGGGATGCATGGCTTTAGCTGCAATCTCTTAGCATGATATTGATATTTGAAGAACGCTTTAGGGTTTTGGTTTCTGAAGAGATATGAGACATTTTAATACATTTAAAAGAAGGCTAGGGACAATATGGAGATAAATTAGCTCAATTAGCTAGCTAGCTATAGCTGACAAAAGATGTTTAAGACAGCTGTGATTGACTCACATAAATCAATAGGCAAACACTTTGTTAAATCTTTTGGCCCAAAGGTTGAGTGCGGAAGAAAGAAAGCTTAGATAATGACCGTAAGAATCCAAATTATGCATTGATTTTAGCCTTACTTATTTGTACTTCCTCAAAATATTTTACAGGAATGCATGTCGGTTGAGGACTGAACTCATGACCTCGGAATTTCCAAAATATTACTCATGGCCTTGCAATTTATCCAAATTAGTTTCTAAAAGAAAGCTGTTTGTGTTTATGACCCTTTAAACTGCACAGTAAAACTCATATGATGTTGGCCTACTTGGCAATTCACATTATTTTGATTCTGCTTTTCATGTAAGAAGAGTCTCTGCTTGTTTGCCTCAGTAGAGATGGACTTACAGGCAAAAGCAGAGCAGCAGTCGCTGTCTTTTTTCACAGAAATAGACGCAATCATAGGACAAAGTTCCAGACGCACAGGAAATGTCAATAGCTCTGCCCTGAGGTCAGGGACATTTGGAGCCTTGATTGGATCTTTTCTCAGATAACCTATAAAACACAATCAGGCACCAGAAGAAGGCCAGAAAGGATAATGAAATTATCTGGATAGGAGGCATAAAACACTGGTGGAAAAAAAGAGAAGTGATGAAGGTTTACTCAGAACCACTTTTGACATGAATTTACTGAAAAATGAGAAAATACTAAACCATATGTTCCTGGAAGATCAAAATGTTCAAGAACAGGAAACACTGTGTAAAAAGGCTCACAGTAGACGACTGAACTGTGTTACATATTTTACAATATTGCCCTCAGGATATGTAACCAGACATTCAGAGTATGAGGTTATTATGGGAAGAACATATTCAACATACGGGTAGGTGCATTTCGTATGCTCACACCTGGAATATACATTCATGTGTAGAAACAAATATGTATCTTCATCAGTGCGAGACTTTAATGTAAACTGCACTCATGTATGGCATTGATACATAAATAATGTTTTTTTCCTATGCTTTCCATTTTATGAGTAGACTTTGAAATGGTGCTTTTGTAACAGCAGTTGTAATCCCAAGAAAACACGTGGCAGAATAAATCATTATGCTGCCGTTTTTAGTCAATTACAGTAATTATTAACCTCCCTCGGGCCTTGTGAGTAATGTTTGAACTTACAAAGGCACAAAATATTTAATTATCTCAGGAGGAGACTAATTAGTACTTTATTGCAGGTATTGAGTCCAAAACAGCTATTTTTCAGCAAATAAACATGCAATTTAAATTCGTCTTAAGTTTAGTTCTTGTGCCTTGCAGCGGAGTAGGTGAGTGTGTTTTAAGGTCTTTTTCAAAACTGAGATAAATTTCACATGGCAATTTTAAATGAATAGTTTCCTGCAACATCTTATGTCAGAAGAAGAATCGAAAGGTGCAGTTTCTGGAGCAAAATGTGTATGATTGCTGCCAGCTGCTGCTGCTGTTTAGAGCTTGTATTGACAGGATTATTTGGCACAAGCAGAAAAATGATTTGGCCTCACAAATATATATCCATTGGCACATTAAGGCAAAGTGAAGCAGTTTTAGATTAACGTTACTATGCCTTTTACTATGTGAAAATTGATTTAAAAATAAAATAATGATGATAAAAAGGTGTATAATCTTAGTAGGCATTTTTCTTTATTAAAGGATTTCTAGAAGTAAGAGTTCTGCTGCACCTTGGTGCTTAAGTGATATAAATGGCTTTATATTTGGCCAAATAGTTAAACTTGAGGAATAGATGCCCGTTGGGAAATCTGTATGCCAGCTATGATTATTTTGCATGTAAATATGATTGTAATAATCTGCATTATATAAATTTAGAAAAGGAAAAAAATCTTTTTTATTTTTTTAACAAAGCTTGAGTTTAAAAAATCTTGAATCAATAGGTTTGGAAGCCACACTGGCAAAATGTGGTAAGGAACAAGGTACTGTGCAAAACATACTGGGGTCAAAAGAAGGCTGAACCTCAAGAGGCACTTCTTTAAAAAAACAAGAGCTTCTTTTGCATTATTAATATTTTGTTGGATCATTCTTCTCACTTAGAAAAAAACACCACCAAAATATTCAAAGAATATAAACTTATTAAGTTGGCACATACTTGGACAAGCATAGAAAATTTATGTTGATTTAAAGATTTATACCATATGAAAAAAATTGCTTTCACAATATGCAAAACCAGTACGCACATTCAAAGTGAAATAAGCAATTAATTCATTCCAGCTGCTTTTTATGCTTAGAACGGGGGCTGCTAACTAACCACTGCTACTCTAGCAGTGAGCTCTTGCACTCGTGTTACCTGTAGTAGAATGAATATGAGCCACAGACGGTCACATAACCCCATCAAGGGGATTCGTTTGTCCAGCCTATATCATGGCACACAAGAGAGCCTTAAATCTGATGTAGATATTTTGACCTCTATTTCAGATTGATAAATATCACATCTGAAGGCTTAATTAAAATAGAAAGCTGCAGAATGAAAGAAGAATCCCTCCCCGCTCTCCCCCAAGAAAAAAAACCCAATCTGTGTTCTCTTCAGCAAAAATAACTATTATTATAATCTTCCCCTTTTCACCTCACCTTATAATTTTTAAACAGTCCCTAAGAACAATGTGTGACTGTGCAGTAATCACACATTAAGAAGTGATGAGCGACTGCAATTTTCAGTAGGCAGTTGATTTAAAGATGTTATCATAATAATGACCACAAGATGGCATACTTGACACTGTCTTTCGGTGAGGTGCTTCAGAGGGCCCAGAGAGGGGCAGCTTTTTTCTTTTCATTCAGTGGCTGTTACATCAGAACAATACTCTAAACAACAGCCTGCATTTATTAGAAAGTGTTGAGAAAAGAGTGAGCAAATAATAATGAAACTTCCAAATCCCTCTGGACAGAATCCATCTCCTGCAAGGCTGAATTTTAACATGGAGCTTTATGCCACATTACATAATATTGGTAGTACTAATGTAAAGCAGTTAGACCAGAACGGGTAGCAGAGCAGCTTAATGCCAGGTCCCAGTATGTGTGTGGGGGTGTGTGTGGAGGCGTCAGAAAAGCAAGGGGGGGGTGCCATAAGTTTGTGCGGTGCCATGCGCAATGTATTCCAGTCTACACCCACACAACTAAACTAACTACTGTAACAACTAAGAAAATGCTGAAGAAAAGCTACTCAGGAGTAAACAAACAGGCAGATACACAGAGGCACACACACACACAAACACAAAAACACACACACATACAAATTCATATGCACCTGCTGTTATTTACTCAGACTGGCAACTATTGTCAGTATGATTTAACCCCACTTGTCCTCGATGCCAGGAAGTTTGACGAGCGCCATCAGACAAGAAGAGCCAGTCCTCCTTTTTCTTGACATGTGAACAGCTGGGGTCTCCTGTGTTATGACTCCCACTGCCACATCTGGTGTGCGTGCCTGCATGTTTATGGGTGTGTGTTTGACGAATTCTGCCACATCTGGGAGGCAGTCCAGCTGTCCCTCTCCTCACACGTCTGGGCTGCGTCCTGCAGACACTTAGCTGTCACTCCGGGTTACCTGAAGCCCACCTCACTGTTAGAAGCGAGACACTGGCTACATGTGCATCCACACCGCCACATCTGCCCCGTGTGTGCATGTGTGAGACTGGGCGTGCTTAACGGAGCATGCGTGTCGGTGTGCAAGTGAGAATCTGTGTGTGTTTGTTCTCGTGTGTGCATGTGACACTGGATACATGTTTATCCTCAGGGCTGAGGCTCCAGTCTTCACACCTCTCAGTTAAAAACACACCCAGAAAGACACACCAGCAACCGTAGCCAGTTTATATGGGTCAAAGAGTCTGCTGCAGAGAGGAAATTTTGATTATGAAATGTGACAAACAAGTTTAAAGCAAAATACATTTAAATTAAAAGATGTCAAACGACGGTATTTAATTTTAAAGGCAAGATTACTGCAAAGTCTTTCACTAATAGCAGCAATCATTTCAAAGAGAGTTGGTGTTACATATGAACCAGCTAGAACCCACAGACTCCTAATATTTCACTTGAATTTGACCTTCAGTAAATTTAGATCTTTTTTTGAAACTTTTCAGTCTCACAGATCCTTTAAAACTCTGGATCTTCTTGTTCCAGCGCACCACCAAATTTATTTCAAGTTTCAAACCCAAGGCATTACTGTTTAATCGTTGCACCATAACTTCAAACAGACAACCACAGACTCTCTGGTGCATCAAAAGTTTCTATAGGCAGATCTATGTTTTACCTTCAAATTTTACCTACCATTTAAAATAGATATAATACTTATATATACATTTTTGTCTGTTTACAAAAGGCAGGCTTTCTAAAAATGTCAATGGCAAAGGTTCTTAATTTGTACTATATTTTCTTTCTACATGTCAAGGAAAATAAAAATGAATTGACTGCCATAAAAAGCAGGTACAAGCACAAAAAAAGACACCAAATATGCAATGCTATATGGTTCATTTGCAGACTGTACAAAAATTATTGTGCAGGCCAGAAATAAAGAAAGGTTATGTATTATAAAGGTGCTTTCACAGCTTTGTTTCTCTACATCACCGTGTGTAAAATGTGTGTAAACACGCGTGTAAAACCAAATCAAACCAAACTAACCAAATCAACACTGCTGTATCAGTCTGAGATACTAGAAGTGAGGGGTGTAAGGCTTCAACAAAAATATGAATAATACACTCCCTTTAGCATAATTTAACGAGATAAAAGATACACTGAGACTTTACATCAATAGCTTAAAAGATACAGCCCGAGACAAATAGCATTCAAAGGCCATCAACAAAAATTCGATACAGGAAGTGAATTGGAAACAAAAAATTGAGACATATATGAATTAGTCCAAATGGGTATTTTTCGTAAAATAAAAATGATAAAAAGGGGCCAGAGCTTAAAAATTTTATTAATTAATCATTTAGTGAATCACCCAAAATTTTATTTCCAATCACTTTGACGACTGATTGCACTTTCAAGTCACACTGAAAAATAAAATGTTATATTTGCTGCTTTTCTGTCACAAAAATGGAATATCTTTGTAATTTGAACAGCACAAGCAACTTGAAGACGTGTCGTGGCTTCAAAAAATACAGATACCATGAAAAAATATGATGGGCATTTTCACATTTGTCTTACATTTAATAGAGGGATCGATTAATTGATTAAGACAAAAAATAATGGGAATATTTACTGTAAATTAAAATAATCATAATTTGCAGCCCAAATGAAGACATGAGAGCTATAGACTGACAAAGTGCCAAACACAATAGAGCATATTGTAGTGGTCTACATATGTTAAACACCTAAATCTTTGAACCTCATGTCCACTGCTCAAAAGCCACCATGTGTGTGTGTGTGTGTGCCTGGATGTGTAAAAAGGAACCTTGGAGTGAGATAGTAATACTGTACTACACCATTCAGTGATGCCAGCGAGTGCGTCTCTTTTTCTGTCTGCGTGGAGCGTTGCCAGTTCTGTACCTCCAGATCAGTGCAACATGCATCTCTCCCTAAGCACTCCACCACTGAAGAATCTCCACTCTAATTAACTGAGATTACAGCAATTAGCAGACCATTAATCACACCCTTATTAGTTTAGCCAGGCAGTGAGAGGGGAAGAGTGAAGAGAGGGAATGGAAAAGACAGAAAGTGCAATGGGATGGGAAATAGAAGCAGAGGAAAGACAGAGGGGGGAAGAGCGAGGGTCTCCTCTTGGCAGTGGAGCAGGCTGTGATTTCACACTGCCTTTTGTTTCACATAGTGTAGCTTCAGGAGCAAAACAATGCCTCTCTGATTATTGCATGTCTATACTGTGAAGTGTGTGTGTGTGGTCATGTTTGTACTTCAGTGTGTGAATGGTGTTGAGCATCACTCGCGAAGTGAACACACACTCGCATGCAGACACACCTTAGTGGATTTCAAACACATCCTGTCCAGATTTCACATGTGATAGGAGAAGTGTAGATCTATTGTGTAATGTCTTGAGTCTTAAAGACAACAGTGCGTAAGTGTGTGTGTGTGTGTGTGTGTGTGTGTGTGTGTTTGCGTGTGTGTTTGCGTGTGTGTGTGTGTTTATGTGTGTGTGTGTGGGTGGCAGAGTGTGAGTTTTGGTTGGCACGACTACTGGTATGTTAAAGCATCCAGCTTGTGTGTGCATGCACGTGTGTCTCAATGCATTGTGTTACAGTATCGTGAGAAGAAAAGTGTGCGTGTGTGTGTGTGTGTGTGTGTGTGTATGTGTGTGAGCCAGGGGGGAGACGGTGTGTGTGTGTGTGTGCTGAGAAAGGAGTGAGAGTGAAGCAGCTTCAGAGGATGAATTTCTAAATGCGCTCTATCTGATACCATCCTCTGTCTACTACTCTCTCTATCTCTTTTCCTCCCTTCTGCCTCCCCCCTTTACACACACACACTCGCACACACGCATACACACATACATGCACACACACATGTACACACACGCACACACCCAACCCTCCCCTCGTCAGCAAGCGGGGTCAAATGTTATTCCCTCCTCGTTGTCACGGTTGCCAATCACCTCACATTCTGTAGCAACTGTTTCCAAGGCAACGGAGAGATCCGGTTGCCAGGCACCGAGAGCAATGCATGTGATTGTTACTTATTTATTTAATTCTATCTTTATCTATTTGTTCATTCTAAATGTGTCCGCACTTGCGTTCACGTGCGCGCCCTCCATGCACCAGAAACACACACATATGCAAACACACACACACACACGCACCACACATTGTTATCACCGTTCCTCTCACACACTCTCTCTCTCGCTCTCACGTGCACACATAAATACATGCGTGAACTGTTCTATTTATTTTCTTTATGCACATAAATGCATACATATTTTATATATAAATATGCAAGCAGGAGTGTCACACACACACACACACTCACCAACTGATACTACAACCCTGGCGAGAACTAACTAACCCATCTGCATTTACCACAGGTGTGAAATGTGCGCATTGGATGACAAACAGTGATTATCATAGCAATAAGGATCCTAATCTGAGCTGTGCTCTCCTCCTGGCCTTCTGTTCCCTCCTCTCATCTGCCACGTCTCATAGGAGCTGCACAGTGATAAAGACAGGCCCTAATGAGAGGGCTCTTATTGCACTGTGATTTCCTCCCTCCGTCAACCCCCCACCACCACCACCACCACCATTCATATCCATCCCTCTATACCTGCAGCATCCTTTCTCTTTCTATCCATCTATCCATCCAATCCCTGCAGCCACTCCCGGATGCCTAAAGCCTTTTGTTTGTCTGGATAAATATTACAGGATAATTGTAATGGAGTGACCCATCGAGGGGGGGAAATTACCACTATCACCGCGTGGCCAAATCCAAGACGTACTTATTCATTCACAGTCTATTGTCTCTGTTTGCTTTAGTGCTGTGGTTATTACAGACAGAGGAGCTCGGATGGAGGTGAGGTGGAGGAGAGGGGCTGGGGAAGAGGATGGCGGGTCAGAGCAGAGGAGGAAAGGCTTCAGTTGACCAGGTTGATTCTGACAGGGGTTGCTTTTGATGTCAACTCACTCGCAGATGTATCATGCTGGACTGTTTGTTGGCCGTGTTTCGCTGCATTCCTGCTGAGAGGCAGCTTGCTATTGTACAGAAAAGACAATAGATTAATCATGTTCATCACTGTCAGCCCTATGGGGACCGAAGAATGAAGAAAATATTGGTGATTGGAGTGTTGGGCATGTAGGCAGTGTTAGTGATTATACAGTACTGTAGATATACAGTGTAGGCAGTTCAATTGTGCATTGGAACAACATAATATTGTGTGAAAACAGATGGTAGAAATACTCGCTACAGATCACCATTTCTATACTGTGTATTGTTTTTCAGCCATGCTTCTGGAAAGGCTTTAGAAATGGCGATATTTGTTTGTCGTTTTGTTTGTTTGTTATGAACTTTAACCAAACTAAAATTTGTCAACGACTACTGGACCAATAAAAAATCAATGGTCCTCAGAGGATGAAGTCCAGATACTCCTCTGATTTATCCTCTGGCTCCACCAGCAGGCGGACAGTAATTGCTATTAATGAAACATTTTTATTAACTATTGCATGACTTTCCATAAAATAATCATGGTGCCCAGATGATGAACCCTTCAGACTTTGATGACTCTGATCCTAATGTTTTCTATTTTGCCACCATAGATCAACATTTTCTCTCAACATTTGCTTAATAGACTGGAACAACATTTTCTACAAACAATCCTGGATCCCAGAGGATGAATCCTACTGACTTTCACAGCCGTACATGATGAGATTGTCACTAGTCTCACTTCAGTGATGAAAACTTGACCCTGACTTTTCTTTTTGTGCCACTGAGAGGTTGATATTTGTCATTTTGAATAAAATAATATGCGAACAACTAAAATGTTCAAGGAGTGGACACAATATGTCAATTTAAGCAATTCAGAACAACAAAAACCCTATGTTTTATGAAATAAGTAGCTGGTTCTGTAACTCATGATCATTTCTTTTATTATTGATTTTTCTGAGTTTGAGGAAAAAAGATATTGGAACATTGTTTAAAAAAATATGTGACAAATTCTAAAATCAGAATTTGACTTTGGTGACTTCTTTAAAATGTTTTTGTCCAAACAACAAACCTAAACCCAAAGAAAGCCAGCTTAAGACAAAGAAAAACAGGAAACTATAGTTTGGCATTTTTCAATTTAAAATTACTCAAAAAGTTAATGAGTGTGACAAGTGTGTGTTAGTGATTAAAGTAGTTGATGCACATTTTCTGTGGGCGAGAATGATTAATCAATTGTTTCATCCATATAAATTTGTAATTTCTGAGGCTGTTGTTGTGTTATAATGTGAGGTGTTCTTGTTATTGTTTCAGAAACCTGTATATAGTCTCAGTATTAATCAGATATCATAGGAAAACCAAATTAGTGGAGCAGGTAATCAGTGTAGGCAGGGAAATCAATTGGATCTTTAATTGCTGTGTGGAAGAAGAGACAGAAAAATTGCTCATGCACAGTGACAGAGAGACAGTGGCGCTGATGTGAGTGGAGTCTCAAGGGAGTGGCGTGGAGAATCCTCTTGGCTGGGAATTTCCAGGGTTTAGCACACAGGCACAGTTTCTGTCAAAGGGCCCTTTTACATGGATGAGCCCCAGCATCACATTCGCCCACTGTGAAATAGAGGGATTTGAATAATCTTATTACACCCCATTACAATAACACTAATATGATCTAATGCCCTGCAAACTACAGCGGAGTGGGGAAACTGACAGTTTTGACCACCCCTCAGGGTACCACAGACGGGGAGAGTAAATCACAAAAATAACAAATATATTTATCTGGGAAACAGTTTTTTTTTTTTTATTTGAGTGCTTATGCAACATTACAGCTCTTTAAACAAGGACTTGACTAGTGATTTTGATGGAAAATGTTCGCAGATTTTAGTAAAAGAAGGATCACCACAGTGTAACAAAACTCAGCTTACTGCATTACACATGTTACTGTCATCAAAGTACAGTATTTAAGTGGGAGAATTATTAGAATTAAGTTTTACAATGAAATACATTGAAATGCAAAAAAATGGCAGACCTCTTTTACCTTTTAATTGTGCTGTACATTATACTGTTATACGTTTTGGGCCCATTAGTATTGATTTATTAGTCTTTTAATAGCATTGTACTGTTGTAGCTAAGCAACAATTTCCTTTATACAAGAGAAAACCTTTTGTCTTTTCATAATTAAATATCTTTGTAATGTGATACTAACATATAATCTTTCTGACTGACAGTTATGTTTGTATATATTCTATATATTTGTATATTTGTCATAAGCCTATATTTTTTACTGTCATGTTCGTGCTTTTACATGTAGGATAATGTAGTTATTTTATTTTTGTATGTTCAGTATGTTAATTCTGTACAAAAATAAATTATTAGGTGTGAAAGATTTTTTTTTTTAATTAAGACACCAAATTTAAAAAAAGTTAAGTTACTGCAGATAGTTACTCTATTATAGTTACTGCACTGACTTTAAACCTGCATCAACTGATGTTGTTGGACAGCAGAGCCTAGTTTTGAACACAATTCTAACATATCCTCACCTATAAAGGAGAATAGATGAACTTTTTAGCAGACAGTTTCTGATTTACATATCCAGTGAAAATAAAATTATATTTCTTTTTTTGGAGTTGTGTTTGTGTCCACCTGATGAATGGAAGTCCAGTATTCACTCTCTTTTAGTTCTGTTTTTGGTCTCTTCCAGCTCCTGGGGGAAATATCTGGCTCTTAAGCTGCTAAATGCTTCACTGTGTTCTCCAGCTAGTCGCTAACTGTGTCCGTCTGCTGTTTGCTGCTGAGCAGGTAGTGTACAGTGTGCTTTTAGAGCTTTCTGCTGCAAACAGCTGCCTGCTGCGGCTTAAAACGACACTATGGGAGTTGTGAGAGTGAACTAAAACAGTAAAGTTGTGAGCCAGCCAGATAAACAATGAGCTGAAACTATAAAACCACCACAAAGCTCTGCAAAGCTGAGGGGAGCGGCACACTCAGCTGAAATTCTATGGAGGTTCATCATCACAAGCTAACTTCTTCATACTGGCAAATTGTTTTCACATTGTCGTTTGATTCATTGTCATTATAAAAATATTGATTATGTGCTCATTCACCGACTTAAATGGTTTGATAAGAGGGCAAAGAAACAATGTCTGTCAGATTATGTAAATCTAATAGATTAAAGGTCGAGAGCAGAGGAAAATGGAGAACATCAATTAAATGACAACAACCTCAGAAACTGCACTTAAGCACAGAGAAGGTACTTAGTTACTTTCCAGCAGTGGATCCAGACAGCTCTTCCTCACGTTTACCTCATTGATACTGTACTCGTCTCCTGCTGCCAGTTTGTCTGTCTTATTGCCCCTGTCTCCCTCTCTTCCCGGCCCTCCTCCAGGCAGCTTGGAGAACAGCTGAGAGTAGACTGAGATTTATCTCTGACTTTCTAAATGCGTTCCTGCTCGTGCCCCTACCTGCCTGCGAGCCTGTTTGCCCGCCAGCCTGTCTGGATATTGGATTTGCTCTTTGACTGTGACCTTATACACGGCGAGCCACAGGAGCTAGTGCGACTGCCGGACCTTCTGTCCTGTCGTGCAGAGTCGTGTCTTGCTGCCATCCAGGGCCCAGCCCCCCCCCCAACCAACCTTACCCTCAACACATCCCACCTCCCCACCCCTCCACCATGTGCACTTATTGGATTCCCCTCTTCACCAGGCACTCTGATAAGGGCATCTGTCAAGCGGATGAACAATCAGAGCTAAAAAGGTGTGTGATGCACGCTTGGAAGGATCTTACTTCCTGCAGAGGCCAAGAGGATGTTGGGTGGAGGGACAGGGCGAGTCTCAGGACCAGGAGTTTAGGAGAGGATTACCATCACCCTGGACGCTCCTCACATCAAGTCTGCACCCAGAGGAGTTTGTACGCTAACATCCGTTTGTTGTTGTTGTTGTTGATGATGATGATGATGATGATGGCTTCCGCTCAGCTACGCGTATTCTCAAGCAATAACATCGACATCTGTATTATCAACCCAAGAATACCCGTGGTCGAGACGGGAGCAAACGGTCACACCACCTCACTCCCCTCCACCTTCTCTCCTCTCTCTCTCTCTCTCTCTCTCTCTCTC
>JAPZDY010000009.1:18792719-18820180 GCA_029783645.1 Ctenochaetus hawaiiensis | reverse complement strand
TCTATCTATCTATCTATCTATCTATCTATCTATCTATCTATCTATCTATCTATCTATCTATCTATCTATATGTGTGTATATATATATACACACACACACACATATACATATATATCCTTGTATTAAATGGTGCTTTGTCCCTATGATTCTATTCTAACATGCTGCATTATACACAACTCACAGTAACGCATCTGGAAAAACTTTAATATCAGATATTTTAAATTTCATATTTTCATCTTCAAGGCAAAACTTGATTACCCTCCAGGAAATATCACTTGCTGCGTTTCTCTTGTCTCTATTTTTTCTGTGGCTGCCTCCTCTAACATGCACGTTCATCCACAGTCTGTAAACCACGCAGCACTGTGTTACTATTCACGCATTTGGTCACGCTGATCACGTTTACCTTCAAAACCAAATGAGCATGCTGGTTGAAAATAAAATTACCTAAAATTACTGGAAAACTCCTGTGATTGGAATGCAGAGACGAACGCTGTAGAATTAAAATTCCCAGCGAAGTAACAGAGGGAGCAGTGCTGCCCACACTAATGAGGCCTGTATGGGCAGAAAAAAGAAGCAAAAAAGACGTTGCAGGTGGGATTTCACCAAGGAAACAGCGTCATCCTTTGAACCTCTCTGACTGGGATGTTTGGTGGTCGTTTAAATTCAGTCAAGTAGAGGTTTTTTAGGAATTGCAGGTGCATCTCTCCAAAGTCTGGAGAATTGAGCTGGCTGTAATTAGTGTCAGCTGTACTGTAAGGTTTCTTTGATCAGCTTTTCAGTGTAATTCATGGATAGTGTTCTCTGTGTTTGTGGGTACGATTTCCCAAAACGAGCGGTGGGAATCAAGCACGCAGAGTGAAGGGTGTGAAGTGAAGGGAGACATTGATGTATAAGTAATTCCTTCCATTATCTGTGACATTAAGAAAACGGATCTCATCATGTCTCATTAGCATACACAGGTGCAGATCGTCTCATTAACTACTGTGATTGTTTCTTTCATTTCGTGACACAGCTTGAGAGATCTCCTCATGCAAGATGTCTGAAAAAATGAATGCTGGCTTAGAATTGTCTCTCTGTAGCCCTTACAAAACATATAAGGGTGCATGTTTATGATGTACATTGCCATCTTGTGGATTTTACCTGCAAATGCATAACCTCCCGAGAGTGAGGGAGCCATATAGATATTCCTAACAGGTGTTTGTCAGAGCCAGCACAACTGAGGAGTGAATGTTGTTGTTGTTGTCTTTAAATTTCAGGTCATTTAGTTTAATCTTCTTATTCTCTAACCTGTATGAGTCACAGTTTAACTGCCTTATAATTCACATGGGGGGGCTGTGAGGGGGCAGATTCACTGACACAGTCTAAAAGCATGAGGTTTCACGGTCTCTCTTCGTATTCTTGCATGATGCAACATTATCAGGATTCAGGTCCATCAAAGGAGCATGTTGGGTAAAAATACATTAGACCACATGATGGCAGTGCTGGGTCTTTGACAGCACAGAGGAGGTCTCCTCAACATCTTAGTGTTGTGTTAGTTCTGGTGGGATATGGTAGTGGGTTTTGGACATCTTTAAATTTTATTACATTTTGTGGTCCTTCTGTAAACTCCTTTGACTTTACTCCTCACCCTGTGAGAGCAGTTGAAGGACCTCGGCTGACCTCTGAGATAGTAACCGTGATGATGTCATCATAAAGTGCAGAAGTAATTGACTTAAGAGTGATTTTATGGGGGGTTTTGTAAATCTTGTCCTTTTGGAGCCCAGTCACTTAAGGTATTAAAACTGTGATAGCTTGGCCTCTGTTACACTGGTTTTAACCTTTTTCTAGCCCGTCTCTCTTTAGTAACCCAACTTTATGTACTTATCATGCAAAACTCAAAAACCCTTTAACTTAAATGATGTAGAACTGGTAGTGAAATATAGTCACTCAAGACCTGCACTTATGTGAAATTTTGAGGTACCTGTATCTATTGATAGTTCTACTACAGTATAATACACTTCAGAAGACAAATATTTGATCTTTTTGCCGACAAATGGAATCTATAGGACAGATGTGGTTACACTGTCTCAGTACATTAAATATACTGTATTCCCAACATTTCTGGCTCGTGACATCATTTCCTTTTCCAAAGTGAAAGTTTTGTCTCAAAGTTCCTTTAAAAAGTAAGGCTCGATGAGATCAAATTTTCCTGTATTTTACCCTACCCCCTACCAATTTTAGAGAAAGTAAAAAAAACACATTCAAATATAGTTTTGTGCATCAGAAATTAGTTTTTTCTTTTTTCCTCTCCAATCTAATGACCTCTCAGGTTTTTGAGACCTCTATGTCAGAACCACTGAACCAAACTACCAATAAGTCTACCAAGTCACTGGGTCTTTTTCTGCAAAAAACATACTTTCTTTTTGATATTTTAAGTACGTTTTGCTGATAATAGTGGTTACAGCTTATTTAATCAGAAATTTGAACTTTGTGCAAGTAATGGAGCATGTGTGCATTGTTTACTGGTAACTTTAAAGAGCACTTGAAACAGATTTACAGGGAAAAAAACCCTACATAATAAAAAAGATTTACTGCAACATTTGAATACTCGCTTCCTTCTGAGCCTTACCTCATCATCTTTATCTGTAGATAGAATTTACTGGGTATTTACTGAGATGTCTGAGTGGTTGTTACATGATAAATATGGATCATTGGACATATTACAAGAGCTACAAATGGGTACATGACGGTTAACAGCAGTTCGTTCGAAGATGGTCTTTGTTTTCAGATGTGACCTTCATAATGAAATCAATCTGGGGGTGAAGACAGTGAGGTGCAACAGAAAGCTCTGGAAAAAACTAGTGAGTGATCCTTGTGTTTAAATTAAGTTTGCAATATGTAAGAGAGAAGAGAGACAGGTTTGTAAAAAAAAGTCCAAATTAGTGCAGTAGAGGCCAACATATCCTGACTTTAAGCCTCTAGCGTACTGGAACCTACAATTCCCATAATGCAACAAAGAGCATCTTTTTATCATTCAGATTTATCAAAGTTCCATTTCAAATGTCTAAAATAGTTAATAAATAAAGAAATGACACCTGTGCATACACACACGAGATGAACACACTGGCACAGAGAAACACCAGTGTGCACACACACACAAAACACACACATGCACACACGCACACACCGCAGACACACACACAAAAAATCCTGCCAAATCACTGTGTGAATCCCGTACCAAAACAAACGGCACACAGACACAGACAGCTTTTCTTATTGCAATATCCATTTATTGTTCTCATCACACAAATCTTTACAAAACAGAGGGTTTGCTGCAACAGGATCAAAGGAAACGTGTTCCTCCTTCAGAGTTGCAGATCTGAAGGAGACTGGTGCTTTTAATTCACACGTCAGTCAACTCGGTGTGTTTGTTCTTTGATTTACTAAAGTAACTACAGACTTTACAGGAAAAGTAAAGGTATGATTTTTGATGGTTGAACCAGAGGAGAACATATTCTGACCTGAAGGGAATCTGGTTGTTTATGAAGGGTGTGTTCTTCTGGTGTTTACTTATATGTAGTAAAGCAGCGCTCACACAGTGAACACCGATTCAGATACTGACTGACTGCTTCGGTGAAGGGTTGCAAATGTAAAGCTTGCACTTGCACTTAGAGGAGTTACAGGTTGTCACTGGTTTGAAGGTATTTGATGTATTTTCTGTTGTTTCTGTTTTATTTTTTTTTTCTACTAAGATCATTTTAAGGCATTTCTGCTTAATCAGGTCACTGTAGACTGGAAAGTAATGAGAAAAAATATGAAACAAAGAGACATCATGCAAAGGACATGAGTCTGACTCAAATACACAACTCTGCAGGTACATGGTCGGCTATATGTGCTGTGCAATGTGAGCCATCTCACAGTTTGTAGGATTATTTTCTTCAATCAAAGTACAGGTTGCTAGGTATAGGTATCTTCACCATCTTCCTCAGATGGGATAACAGAGTGTAACAGAGCAGTGGATAATGTGTCAGGGTAAATCAGCACACACCCTTGACAGGTTGGTCGAACTTCCCACTATCATAACTGATAGGTTTTTTTTATCTTGTGCTCACATTTTTTAAGGAAATACTGGATGTGAATACAGCTTACCATTTTTGTTGTAAAATGTACAGACACATTCATGGAGTTATTTTAGCTCACAGAGTCAAATGAAGAGGTCAGTGACGCTAACATAAAGCAAGCTAACAACAATATAACATGGGTATTAAAGCAGCATTAAGTGACTTTTGGTCACTTAAGATCAGGGGAACAAACTATAAGAGTGACATATTATCATCTTGTAAACTTGTCATGGCTAAGATGTTTGCAAAGAATCTAATGTTTATTATAGGGACACCCTAGATTTCCAAAAAACTACAATGGCTGAATATTTATACATTTATGCTGCACTGATTTGTTTTTTTATGTTGGATCATATGGATCAGATGACTATGTGACAGGTTTTGCTAACAGTTTAGCTTCTTTTAGGTCATTGTTTTGACTTGACTTTAGCTTAATTCAGCCATATGATATGTCAGTGTTATGTTCACAGGTATTTAATGTATCTAATGCTGCGTTTATATATATTTGTTTTATATATTTGTATATATATGTTTTGGAAGCTCGCCCTATGCTAGCTTTCTTGACTAATACATTTAGCACTGTGAGCCAACAAAAGACCACGACCATGAAGATTTGACACACAGTATATTATAAACTGAGTAAACAGCTCTCCTGGTCTAACTTTTGTCCAGTGGACATATAATCTGATTTATTTAGTCTGGTTCTCCAGTCAATCCATTGTTAGCTCAGAGTGGTTCAGCACCCTCGTACACACTGTTCTCCATCGCTGTAATAAATACAACATTTTCCCCAATCTCTGCACTGAGTGTTGGTGATGCTGTGTAAAAATCACACTCTCAATACAAAAAAAGTTATGTACAATATCATACAAACAGGTTTCAGTGTTAGAAAGTGGATTAAGGGGTAGGGACGTACAGTGCTTGAATGTGTGCTTTTGTGTATTTTTGAACACATGTGCTCTGCAAAACAGGTCTTTACTCATGTGGGTGTATGCGTGTGTGTGTGTGTGTGTGTGTGTGTGCTGTCCAGCAGAGGGAAACATTTCACAGTACAGTGATGGTATTACAGTCAAGATACCACAAAGAAGAGACCTAAACAAAGAGTGTAAAAAGATGAGTTGGAGAAGGGAAGAGTGAGAATAAAAAACATGGATGTGAGGAAGTGTGCAAATCAAAACTAGCAAAACTGTAACGCCACATGGTGCGCTTCTGGCAACCACACCATATATACATGTCAATAAATAAATCTGTTATTAAAATCTCAGAAATTAATCACAATATATTACATGACCTGGGCAGTCTGTAGCGTGAAATTTGACCAAAAAAAATTCCAGGGAGAGCGATGCCATTGGTGAATGGAATAAAACGAAGAAAAAAAAGTCTGTTGGCATCACGGAAAGTGTTTTGTATGAAGGCTCCTCGTCTCAAAAAAATACAAAAAACAAATATTTGCCCCTGAATGCGTCGCACTTTAATTGGCTCACTGTTGTGCCACCTGCAGTCGGGAGCTTGGCTTTGTCTTAGCGAATGTGTTTGTATTTCACATCAGTTTTTGGCGAAGCTGCAACCATCTGAGAGAAAAACCATGAAGAAGAAGCCAAGTGAAGATGTCGGTACTTTCATCCTGTTTGCTTTTGTCTGATGCTTCTGCTGAGAGATATGGAATGGATTCTTTGATCTGAGTAAACCTCATGCGGAGCCGAGTAGGGCACTGCTATGCAGACTGCAGTGTGTGTGAGGTGTGAAGTGTGTGAATGGGATGTGATAAGGAGAGAGGATGATAGAAAGAGACCAAGGGAGAAAAAAAGAGTGTGTGTGTTTGTGTGTGTGTGTGTGTGTGTGTGTGTGTGTGTGTATGGCTTGCTAAAAGAGTGCTTCTACGGGTAAATCTCAGCAGTACACACGCATGCTTCAGCAGGTTTCTTTGGTCCAACATGGCAGCCTTCTGACAGCAGGCATCAAAGCTGCATCCTGGGAGTCAAACGCGGAGTTCACCGTCACATTTAGCTTTCAGCACGTGCCTCCTTCAAACGGGCGGAAACTCATTCATACCGTTGTCAGAGAAAAATAAAATATTCTCAGTGGTCACAGTTTGATGTGTTATTCCTCACAGAGCACATCACTGAGGATGAAAGTGAGCTTCACATGATTGAGTCTATACAAAAAAAAAAGTTACAACAAAAGTCTTCGATTATAATATTCAAAAATGAGAAAAGAAAGAGATGTACCTGACTCTGTACTGAATGTTCAGTTTGTTTCTTTACTGGATGTCCAGCAAAGAAGAAGTCTTCAAAGAGTTTGCCTATCGGTTCCCCGGGGGTTGAGAGGGCAATAGGATGGGGGTATTTGTTTGTCTCTCTGTGTGTGTTTTTTAGGGGAGGTCTAGACCTGTGTGGAATAGGAGCGGTGCAGCGTTGCGTACCGCCCAGCCGGATGGGCAGCGCATTGCGGCGAGTGCTGCTCCGACTGGTCTAGACTTCGCTGGAAATGGAGCGAGACGGTATGAGGACATCGGGGGTGGCGGGGAACCGATAGGGCTGATGGTCATGTGATCTCGGTGAACGGAGATCCCCGCGGAGTCTGCAGGGGAAAGAGAGGAGTGAGAAAGAGAGAGAGGACGGGGCAGAGAGAAGGCGAAGGAGAGAGAGAAAAGTGAAGAAAAGAATAATCAAGAGCAATGCACGGGATGAAGGAGGGAAAGAGGAGATAACAGATGCTCAGAGTCAAAAAACAGAAATAAGGGAACAGATGACGAGGAAAGTGAAGAGTGACGATGACAGGCAAAAAATTTAAATTTAAAAAATTTAAAGTTGGTTAGAATGGTTGGACGTAGGTGTTGTAAGGCGGGGAGGAGGAGGAGAGTGCATGATGCTGGAGGAGAGTGAGGGACAAGGGAGCAGATTGAGAGGAGAGAGGCAAGGTGGGAGACAGAGGAAAAGAGGCAGTCAGGTGAGGGTTAGTGACGGTGACAGACAACAGAGGACGCAAGACATTGTTTGAAATACTCAGACGTGGACTCTGCTACAGTGCTGCTGCTGCTCCCTGAGAGAATATCTTTAGAAAATGCAACGGTGTTTGGGAGAAGATGCACCTTGACAAGACCTCTGCAATTGCTAAGATTCTTTACCATTATTTTTTTTTTTAGCCTCAGCTGAATTTATATTTTTCCTGCAGCCAGCTGCTTTGCATTATGTCAGAATAGTAAATTACAGTGTGTCAGCCAAACTGCTGACTCACCTCAAAGAGATAAGTGACTCTCTAAATCCCTGATAACAAGGAAACGTGTATCAGTGTGGAGTTTAGGAGTAAGGGAGCGCCTCTCTCCTGAGCAAACATTTACACTAGAATCTGTCGCATCCTCTTAGCTGTGTTCTTATCAGCAGACAACAAGGCTTAGAGGTTTTAAAGGATTCACTTGGGTGTTTCCTTTGGGACTGGGGGTGCAGGTGGGGCTTGAAGCATGCATTTTTGGGTGTTTTTTCTCTTTGGAAAGAAGGAGGACGACGGAATTCAGGTAAGAGACAAGGGGTGCGTATCTCTGCCCCTCTACTGTGAGTGCAGCCCCGCCCCTTACCTGAGGGCCACTTAACTTTTCGAGTGGACTCTCCACACAGGGCAGCGTCACCATCGGCATGCCCAGCACAGACTCGGGGCGATGGGGCCGCGGTGGAGGAGGACTGGGCTGCATCTGCTGGAAGTTGTTAATGACGCAGGTTACCTGTAAAAAAAATGATAAAAGACATGAGGAAGATGGGCCTTTTGCTAAGCCCCGCCCCCCACTGTGATATTCAGTCACAGCTCAGCAGCTCTAACAATGCACAGCAAGCCATATGCACAGCACCCTCACAGTTATGTGGCCGTTTAAAAATTTACATCATCAAACTATGCTTGTTGTTTTTGTTGTTTACCTAAGAGACCTCTAGTGGCGCAGTGCGTTTAACTCTGTGTTTATATATGTGTGTGTGTGTTAGCTGCAAACATTAGCAAGCCCAGCTGATCATCTTACTGCATACAATAGTAACCTAGCATTAAATGCAAGGCGAAGAGATACATCATTAGATAAAAATATAATTTATGTTACATTTAAAAGTCATCTGAGTTTGGAGTTTGCAACCAACAAACATATTAGAGCTTAAGTATTAGCATTAACCTCATAAGCTAATTAGACACAACTGATGAAATCTGTAAGAAACAGGTGTAAACAGATAAAAAAATTCCGCAGTCATCTGCTGGATGAGACATATTTTTCTCCCTTCTTCCCTCTCTGTGTCTGCTGGATACAACATGCCTGGAAAATACATATGTTTCTAAAAGTCCTTGCTACATGTTCATAAAATAGGTTTTCTGTTTTATTAGAAATGTTCCTTGCCCCTCATTATGAACCATGCTTCTTGTGTAAAATCAGTAGTCCCCTACTCCATATTCCAGTCTTTTCTCACCAGAAACACAGCGATCGCTCCCCCAGTGAAGAATCCTGCCAGGACATCAGACCAATGGTTACGGTACTCAGCCACCCTGACCACGCCCACCAGCATGGCCAGACAGAGCAGGGTGAGGCTGATGGTGGGCTTGGTGAGCCGCGTGCCTTTGGTCTTGAACACCAGTGTCACGTACATCTGCAGAAAGACACACACAGGAGGGCACACACAGTATGGTACAGCAAACACAAGAAGTAACACAAGACACAAAAGTATTTATTTGTCATTACAACCTGACTGTGTTTTTCAAAAACCAGGAAATGATGTAAAGAAATAGTTATGACACATCACTTTCTGGGCACTAAAAATAATTTCCATTGGTGACAGAGGTTGGCTACTGAATTTAAGGTAAGCTGAGTAAGAAAGGCTCATATGTGGATGTGTTACACTCTTGTCTGTCTGTGATCTTTTGGATTTGAAGTTTTGGAAAAGCCTGTTGTTGCTATTTTAATAAAGTTAAATGAGAAGATTGATACCACTGTTGTCTCTAAATGGCAAACATGAAGCTATCGTCATTAACGATTTAGCTTAGTTTTGCTAAGAAACTGAAAACAAGAAAACAGCCACCATGGCACTCTACATGAGTAACAAAATCCACCTCCAAGCACCTCTAAAGTTCCCAAATGAAAAAATCATATCCTGTTTCTTTTAAGTGGCTGTCTTGTAATCTCACAGTGACGACAAGCCTCCCAGAACTTACAGCTTCCAGCCAACAAATAGTCATGCACACACACCACCGCCTGTAAAGCAAGAAACTGTTGCTCCTACACTTAAACAAACGAGTCTTTGTTCTAAACTAGGCATAGCTTTTAATTTATGACATGGACATG
Organism: Ctenochaetus hawaiiensis; assembly: GCA_029783645.1. NCBI lineage: Eukaryota > Metazoa > Chordata > Actinopteri > Acanthuriformes > Acanthuridae > Ctenochaetus > Ctenochaetus hawaiiensis. The sequence goes on along the minus strand of JAPZDY010000009.1, from coordinate 18,810,772 downwards.
AGAGTGGTATCAACCTGCTTATTTAACACTCTGTATTTCATTAAACTTGTTTCTCAATGAGAAAACCTACATCATTCTCTGAGAATAAGTAATGGAGAAAATGTGAAAACATCTGTGCAAGATTGGTCCTCTTTATTTGAGTAAGCAAGGTCTTTATAAGAGCACAAAGTATCACCCCCAGCATGCTGCGACCTACCACTGTGTACACTGCAGAGTAGACACTGAGCGCTGCGTCCTTGGATGGGAAGGATTTACGTGCCGACATGACGATTAGCGGGTTGCCTGTGCAGGCACGGCGCTCTGCAATGTACTGCAACGTGGACTGGCAGCCCAGCGCAGTGTAGTTTGGTCGGCAGGCGGAGAGAAAGTGAGGCGTCTGGTTTCCTGTCACCACCTGGCCGGCATTTGCAAAGATGGTGGTGGTGAACAGGCCAAAGGCATAGACCCCTGGGTGGGTGAGTATGAGGGAGAGGTGAGATGGGGGGGTTGAGGATGATTTAAGGAAAAGGTGATAAAGAAGTGACACAAAACATGAAAAAAGGCAGAGACAGGGAAAAGAAAGTTTAAAGATATATCAAAGGATGAAGAAAAGCACATTAAATGTTTGACAGGGAGTGATATCAAAACACTTAACAGCACTATGATTAAAAAGGGTGATAAGTCTTTTCAGCCTAAAATAGTTTCAACACATTATTATCAGCTGAGGTGTGAAATTGCAACAGAAGCCTCCACCTCAGCTGATTCAGCTCAATATGCAAATTTATAGACTACTTAATATTCACAAGTGCCTTCATGCCACAATCCTGAATATCTTACCACAGAGATCATATCGCAGTTTATCGTCTAATTAGCAGCCTCATGTACTAGCTCTGGTTAACAAACTGAAATGTAGCAGGTCACATTCTTACAAGGCAGCCTTTTCTTTCATGTTATTTTAATCTTTTTTTACTTTGTCTCTCTCTCTCTCCCTGTGAAAACAACACACCTAGATACAAAAACACCCTTTCAGAGGCCTGAAAAGAGCAGAGGGGCTGTGTAATACAAAACAGTGTTCACCTAGGAAGCGTATTATGCGTCTCAGCAGGGGGTTGAAGTAGCAGCAGTCTGCAGTAACAATGGTCTTCTCCTGGGTTCCCTCTGCCTTTGTGAAGAAGGCACAAAGCTCTCCAATGAGAATCTGTGCACACACACACACACAAAAAGACATGGATGTGTTGGTTGAAAATAATGAGAGTGACTTTTTTGATACACTCAGTGCACTGAATTCATCCTATTGTATTACCGACCATACTGGGGTTATGACCGCCCATGCTAGTGTAACAAAACTCAAAAAGATCCTCACACACATAGATCAAAGGTAAATGTCAGCACAACACAGACACCCTTGAAAGTAAACAGGAGTACAGTATTTGGACTGCTGGTATCCTTCCTTTAAAGGACTTTTTTCTTTTTTAACTTGTGTCTTATTTTTCATGTATTAGCCACACCAGCAGTGTGGCTCAAGAGAAGGCGAGTACTAGCTTTTCTTGGTTCACACTGAAATATTACAAAAGGGTTGAGGTTTTTTAAGTAAAAAATCACAACAACTGTATGGATTTTATATACATACATACATACATACATGCACTCATGTTACCCTCAACATGAACTGTAATCACTTTGTGATTCCTGGAGTGCCACAAGGCTTTGTATTCACCCCCCTCCTATTCACTATGTGCACTCTTGATATGGGGAGAACTCCACCGTGAAGTTTGCAGACAACACCATCCACATTAGACGGATTGCAGAGTGATGTACAGAGAACAACCTGCCACTAAACGTCAGCAAAATCAAAGAGCTGATTGTTAATATAAGAGAAAAAAGGGAAAGACATGCAACCCTCTTTTCATCAGTGGAATTAGAGCAAAGCTGGTTTAAATCTATTTTATACTAGAATAATGGCACATATGGACATGGACAAGTTGTTAGTGTATGTGTTTTTGAAGTTTTCAAATTCTGTGAAATAAACACCACAATGCAAAAAAAATAATACTATACGTAAGAGTGCAATTAAAAAGTTCTGATTTTTATTGTTGTGCACAAATGAGCTGTGCAGCAGTGTGTATGATGCAGGTGCAAGCAATAATTTCTGTCAGTATGTTTTTTTCTTTAGTTCCACACAGGGTGAAATGTAGATGATTGTCTTGCAGTGTGTCAAGTATGGCAGAATCTGTGAGAATCCTCATGGTCCACACTCCAATATAAAAAATAATTAACTTTTACAACTTATTATTTATTAATCCATTTAGAAAATTTCTGTTTTGTGAGTAGCGTACAGGGACCACAGACCTCAGCTCATTATGCACCCCTGTGGTTAAATGATAAAATAAATGAATGTTAAATATTAAATCTTGAAATGCACTGGCTGAGGCAGAGGAAGCACTGTGTATTCTCCGGAGGATGCTCACATTACTGAGGAAGAAAATAGACTTTGGAAGGTCTAATATTATTAAACTCGACAGTGAGAAATTATTTGACCACTATGATAAAACTCTAACATTACTGACCCAGTGCTGCTCAGCGCTCATATCACCGCTTACTGTGGAAATGAATCTAATTAGACACCCTAATCATCATCTGTTGTATTAAGTAGGGTCTTCCTAGCTGTGTTAAGAGATGTAAACCCCCTACAGTCTGGAAATGTCTCTGATCAAACATAGCCGCCATTGTTGCTGGGTGATTGCAGTTTTATTGTTCACTTTGAGCAGAGCATCAGGCTTGAGGTGGAGGTTCTTGTGCTATAATCACACAATGTGTATCTGAACAGCGTTGCCTCTCCGTTCATGATCCCTCAATGAACTGCAACTTTGACACTCATTTGTATGAGAGCCTGCTGCACTCAAAGACGCTGGCACGGACTAAGACTTAGCTTCCTCTGTGAATAACTATCCATGACAGAGATACGCCTAATCTGAAATCATCCTGACAGTTTCCATGCTCTGCTGTGACAGTAGTGGGACCCACTTTAACGCTGACCATGTTCTACAAACCCATCAACCTCATTCTTACTCTTTCCAATTTGACATAATACCCTATTTATCCCCTACAGTGACAATGTGAAAGCAGGAGGAAATGAAAGAACTACAGAGATAGTCAGATACAGAAAAGGGAAAGAAAAGAGATGAAAATGATCATGTTTCGGTAAAGTCTCACGCTTCCTGTCATTTCCAAACAGACCCAGCTAAATTAAATGAGCTAATAACATGCAGGGGCCCGGTCGGTGCAGCAGTGCTGTGCAGAGCGTGCCTGGTCGAGTGCTTTCTTCCATTAGTGAAACACAACCCTACTGGGTGTTCCATGGCAACCCTCGAAACACTAATACAAGCATGAAATCAATGCTGAGGGGTTTAATCAGTCACGTCAAATCAAAGATGTTAGGGGCACCGTCACACTGTGGACGACCGTTTATGGCACAATTAAAAGACAGCATGATGGCTGTTTCCATGGGGACTGCCAGACTGTGGAGGGTTTGAGCATGTGCACACCACAAAATGTGAGCTGTAGTGTGCTGTCGCTCATGGACTCAGAAGTGCTCTCGAACACCTTGCCTCGGGCAAAGCTGTCAAGCAGTGGGTGGTTGGCTGTTTTTGGAAGCATATCGTAGTACTACTCTGCTCTCTCTGTCCAATGCTGTTATTCAGAGGGAATACTTATGCTATGAATCTGCAACAGGCCTCTTAAGGAAGTCGGATATAAAACCTCTCACAGATTTCAAAACCAACACGCACACATCTAAAGATTCAGTCTGAACAATGTCCTCTTACTATTCAGTCACTGAATCCTGCATGAATGAGCTGACAAAACCACATGTTTTAATAGGTTGGTTTTAGTTTTCACCCTGTACTACAGCAACTTTACCTGCTGGACCATTTAATTGCAGTTTGTAAAGAAACAAATCCAAAAAAACTCTAGAAATGATAAAAAATTAAGACAATTAAAACAAATTTAACAATTTATTTATTTGGTTTGCCTCTGACTTGGTCCAACCTAAAATTTTCACTTAAATTCTTCTAAATTTAGTTCAAGTCAGAGAATTAATGAAGCTTGACTTTGGAATTTTTAGTAGGTAAATGCATTTGATTAGCATTAGCTTAACATGTTGGGAAGTACACTTAACTGGCTCTCTTGCTGAGAGTTAGGTGATAAGGTTGATACAACTGTCGTGTCTGAACAATAAACATAAAGTAAGTAATAAAGTAAGTACCTAAAGTAATAGTTTCCTACTGTTTCCAGTCTTTATGCTATGCTAAGCTAACCAGCAGTAGCATCATCTTTACATGCAGACACTAATCCTCTGATGTAACTCACTCTAACAAGAAAGAAAATATCTGCAAAACCTAAACTGACTAACTATTCATTTAAAGAGGAACTCCACTAATTTTAAACATAGACATTAATTTACTTTCCAAAGCCGCTGCTGTCTGTGGCTCAGCTTTGAAAGTCTGAGTAAGTAAACTCTGAACAGGACATCTCACTGAACCTGAAACTTCAAATTTCAACAGAAAACTTATTTTTAATGAAATATTTTCTTTAAATGTAGATTTCTTACAACAGTCTCGTTAAACAACATCATCAGTTTCATCAAAATAAAAAAATAAAAGTAAAGTTTTCAGAGTGTGTCCTCTGATTGGAGGAAATGAACATCTGCAAACACGACCCTGCAAAATTACACTGGCTCACAGCTGCATTGCCTTCAATTACTTCTAAAACCTATCTTAGGCCTTCTGAGATGAGGGCTTAAGAATCTGTATATTAGGAGATTAAACAAGAGTATAAGAATATAACAGGAAAGCTGAAGAACAAGGCAAGAGGAGAGGAACATGATTAGGAAGTTAGATCTGCGATGGGGTTAAGGGCTAATACTGCGGGGATGAATTATTCATGTGTGGATGGCATTCATGTGAATCATGCAGCGCATTATTTCAACCAACATTCCTAAATTACCTCTCTGCACTGCAGTGGGATTGGCTCCAGCCCCCTGCCTCTGCCCCGACTGCTCCTTCAAGGATTCACAGTTAAATATGACGGCGTTGTCTCTGCAGTTTAGGGACGAGTGGATAATAATTCCATGAAATTAAACAACTCATCCAGTCTACGCTCTGACAACGCAGAAGTGTGTCCAGAAACGCAGTGTTCCAGGACACGTGATGATTTCTAGAAATAACAAGATGAGCTCCAAGTTTTGAAAAACTGAGTGAATAAAAAGAAAGTATTACATGCATACTCACATGCATGATTTAGGTGCAGAACAAGAGAAAAGGAGTGAAGTAATGAAACATTAATGTGAGACATGATTAACTCTGCGTGTGTGCACAAACGATAGCATGAGTGCAGAGCCCATTTGTGTCTGTACAGGGAAGCTGGAGGCTGCTGCTCTGTGAGTAATCACATCTTGATTTGTGTCAGTTGTATTAGTCAAATGTGAGTGTGCGTTCAAAGAGGCCCTTTTAATGAAGACATGCCATTTAGAAGACAATAACCAGGGATGCTTTACTTTGAGAGATGAGATAAATGAAGAGGACTGGAAGAAGTGGGAGTAGAGGAATGTAGAGCGGTAGAGGAGAAGAAGAGGGGGAGGTAATAAAGGATTATAAATTCATATTTATTTCACTTTATTTTAATTTTTAATATCAGTTGAGCAGATATTTACATTCCAGTGCTGGAGAAAATGCATGTCAGTGTATGTGATTACTCTCCACATTATCTCCTCTTTAATAGTTATTGGGTAATCTGTAAGATCTAATCACGTTTCCTATACTTTAAAAACTTTTTGAAGCTGTGAGTCAGTCTAAGGACAGAAGAGACAGCAGGGAACAAAAAGCCTGCTGCCCTCTGATCATCTGGTAATGTCAATAAAGCTGCAAGGACAAATCAAGCATCTTGACAAAAGTCTGAGCATTGGAGAGTCTGCAGCTCTGCAGCAGAACAGAGGCTTGTAGGCTGCTTCCATTTGCATTCTCTCCTGCAAAAAGCAACTGAGCCTGATCAGTTCCAGTTAGGAACATAATAAAGTGGCAGAATATGCAGGAAAAACAGAAGACAACAGATGGAAATATAATGTATGCTTGACTTTTAGCCATTCTTAAAAAGAACCAAGCTTGGCTGACCGAGACGACCCAAAGTTAGAACACTTAACTATTTTTGACAGCTCAAAAGTTTTACCAAGTTTACTGGGACTGTTTGACTTTGTGAAGATACAAAGTCTGAAAGCTGACCTTCTAAAACAAAGATAAACAAAAATTTTCAATTATACAATGGATAAAAAAGTAACTACGAGAGTCTTCTCAAGCATCATGTCTCATGAGTGTTATAAAGTGACTGCTAAACTTCAATTGCAAGAAAGATAATCACTTATAAAGAGCATTATTTTGAATGAATCTTTTGACAGGAGATATTCAGTCTTTCTCTGGCATCAAATGTAATGAAAGCATGCCACAGCTCTTGTATTGTACAACTGCAGACCCATTTCTGTGAAGCGCGGCTCTGCAGCCATAAGACCTAATGCTTCTGACAAGATTGGGAAGCTTATTCATGTGTGAAGTACAAAGAGATGTCTAGCTGTCACTGGCATCCCATTATCTGTCATCATCTGCAGCGACCTCAATCTCTGCAATGCAGTGTAAATGGAAGATTGGGGCTTATGGATGATGCTAAAGACACTGCACCTGTCTGAGTACATCAGGATCACCATCACCTTTGCTCACATGAAGCTCTGGCCAGGACTCTGCCTGCGTGGAATGGGTGCTAACTGACTAAAAATACAGACAGAAGACAAATAATAGCATGTACTTCAATCTGCTGATGGTATAGAGAATGATGTCTGAGAAAAGAGCGTGCTCTGTTTCATGGATGGATGGGAACGCTGCACATACATGCAAACACGAATGCATTCACAAGGGCGAGGAGCATTTCACACAAACATTATTGCATCTGCAAAAACAGAGGCGTGTGAAAAACACACACCCATTCATGCTCACAGGTTACAGAATCAAATACACTCACAGTGATGCCTTTATTTACCAAGGTGTGATTGCACATCGTAACCACCGTTAGCCCACTGAGAGTCTGTCCTGGCATCCAAACACCCGTTTTTAGTATCATTCTGATGCACCCTGAGGAGATTTATTCCATTTTAAAGAAGCAAAATCTCCTCGACACTTTTTTGCAGCTTCATCGAACCCTCTTTTTCTCTCTGATCTCTCTTTTCACCTTGTGTTTTTGCACGCTGGAAGGGAAATGTGGGTTATGCATTCTGTTTTTCCTCTTCCATTTTTATCCACTTCAATTACATGCTCCCCGTTTCCAAATCTGCTACGTTCTCTAAAAACCTGCATCAATGGGACTGCAAGCTGTTTTATGTTCTGCTGTGTATCTGTCAGTCTGTTTTTGTCCCTTGCTCTGCCTCTTTGTCCTCTTACATCTTTTGCACACAATCATCTGTTTTCTCTCCATTTAATCACTGAGTTGAGATCAGTCCCATGCCTCGGACCACAAGGTCATCTGCTGTCTGTGTCTAAATGGACCTTCAGTGACCAGGGTTAAATACCATAAATTATTAGACGTTTTTGTCAAATCTGTCCCTTTTTTCAGGAGAAATAGCTGCATGAACCTGGGTATGTAAAACCTCTGTGCCCTGTTGTATTTCTGTGTGCCTGTCGGTGTCAGACTGCAGATCAAAAACAGCTCTTTTTAGTTACAATGCAAAGACGTTTAATGAAATCAGTCCGATTCAGTTTTTGATACCACTTGTGGTAGGCAAATCTTTCAGAAAGAGCTATTCAATGTATTTAGATTCTGAAATTAACTATTTCAACACTGAATGCAAGTTGCTCTCACACAAACAACAGATTAACAGGAAATGATGCCTATATGTAATTTCGTGTAACATTTTGCAGTGCATCAGCTTCTTTGTATACTGTTCACAATCCCATCTTTATCAGAGCTGTGTTACTGCTCACACTAACTCAACATTTCCTGCTGTTGCAGCCTCACATTAAGAGCACTGAACTAGTAAAACATCAGATGACTTTTATTGTGTTGCAGTAACACAAAGCATGAAATAACATCATAGTTGCTCTTGCCATGTTGAGGACATTGCATTAATTTTGCAGCACTGTGAACTGACAGACGAGGTGTTTGTTTTCTAGATTTCTGACTAAAAAAATCTCAGTAAGTGTTTACTGTAATATTTAAATGCACTTGTTGCCACCACCAGCAACCACAAGTGCAGCCAAATCACCCAAAACCAAAATATTATCAATATTACATCAATATTAAACAACTTACCATGTAACTGTTGCCAAATATCATATCTAACCTTGAAATTCCTTAAGTGGATGCAAGATGTTCAAAAAGTGGCTTGATCAGACGAGCAGGCCTCCATCCCACAAACCAGAGTGCAGAGTAGCACTCAGCAGAAGCATCATGTGAAAAGGTTTTGCCCTGACGTTACCACTAATGTCTCATGCCTCAAACTACCAAAACAACAGACCAAAATAGCTGTATTGCACAGCCTTCCTTCACTGCCGCTGCACACATTAGCAACCTCAGGTCAGCACTGTAAAAACAGCCAAATGCTCTGATATAACCATTATATGTTGACATCGTTTTTACCACTTCAACAAAAAAAAAATGTACTTTTAAAAGTACTTTTTTTGTTCTTCCAAAAAAAAAAAAATCTAATTACATATTGTAATAAATATGAATATGATTAATGGTGTGCAGACCTGTGTTTAAAATGAACCTTTATTCATGGTGAGACATCTGACAAAAGAAATGTTCTCATAGAGGAGCAATTTTCAAAATAATGGGAGACCATTTAAACCCTGACAGGAGAGTAAAAAGTGACCCCTGCACTGCTTTTACACACATTTTCCACTTCCCACTGATTCATTCATTCTTTTAATCAGCTTCATTCATTACTGAACTCTTGATTTTGTGTGTGTGAGTGCCAGTGAAATGCACAGTACACACAGTTAAACCACAGATATGGTCCAGTGGCCACATGCGAGGATGTAAGAATGGAGGGCGGCGAGCTGAGACACCCCCCTGTTGTGAATGCAGATAGGCACTGGCATTCATCAGAGATCTCTGAGGCGCCGGGCATGGCAGTCCACCAGCCACGTAGGACCCCTGAGGTGTCTCTCCTCTCTGCCTGACTAAAAAATGGATCAAAGCTAAGAAGCAGCAATGACAACCACTGTTAGATCTAATCTCAATTTTAAAGGAAAGGGTGACTTCTGCCAAAATGACTAGATAGGCAAAAAGAAAGGCTTAAACACTCTCTCTCTCTCTGTCTCTCACTCTGATCACAATATAGTCAATCAGTGTGATGCAACAACAGCCTCGGGCCTGCCAGGGGAGTGACACATGGAGCATGCAGCTAAATTGTGAACCTAACTACAGAGAGCAGAGGATTAAGGTGACAAGGATAAGAAAAAGGTGATAGAGGGAACAAGAGGCTTGTTTGATGATTCAAATATCAAAACGGCCTGGTGATGCAATCGTATGCTGGCTTTGGTGGGGTGATTATTATCACAGGCGGTTAGATCAGAGCTGTGATCGTGTTTCAGGCAGAGAGCTATGCAGACTGTGGTAAATTACACTTCTCCATGGATATCAGCCCTGCAGAAAGTTACAGCAGATAGAGACACTTTAATGTGCAGGGAAGACAACAACACATACTTCTTCCTTCCATGAATAGCATCTCTATCAGTCTTTCTTTGGATTCCTGGTTTTAACGTTTGCGTTCTGGTTTATTCGTAATCTCGCTTCTTATCACACAGTTTCCTCATTTTGCTTTCAGAATGAGGAACAGGAGTCAAACGACAGAGGCGAAGAAGCCTTCACCCGGGCACATATGCTCCCATAGCAGCCAATGTCACAGCAACCAGCGCCCCCCCTCTCCCAGCACTGAGCCCACCCTGCCATCTGTCTCATTAACCTGGGTTAGCAGTGTGCTGGCCTGGGCTGGTTGTGTTTTTGCACTTGGTCTGGGCTCTATAAACAAACCACAGACACAACAAGCACAACAGAAGATGGACAGCAAAGAAGATTGAAAGGCAAAAGCTTTACAGAGGGAAGGCTGGGTGAGATGCAGACACACAGAGAGGCATTGATCCATGTCTGTGCAATTGTGCATGAATGTGAGAGGTTTCTTTTTGGGGCTGGTGTGAGGTCACGGGTCCTCGGGGTGTGGCATGGAGCAGTTTAATGTCAGTCCACTGACATTATGGCTGAGGATGTGGAGACGCTGACAGGACACCTCTGTGACATCCACATGAACTTCAACGGGGCGTCTGAAAAATTCTCTGAGGTTAAAGACAGTACAAACACTTGAACACAACACCGACAGTGTGGATGACACAGGATCATGATGTTCAACCCAGGTTTAGTCACTGTTTCCTCCATTCATTAGAGACTTGGATGTTATGCTGTTAACTGTATCTTCTTACATATCGAAACACAAACTATTCAGACTGTCAGACTGTGGTAAACAGTTTTCAATACCTTGTTAGCCACTAGAAGCAGAGCAAAATGATTTGTTTCTCGCAGCTTTGTTATCTCAGGAGTCATTGGTTAGCTAATCTAGCTGATGACCCCAACCGCTAACATGCTAGCACAAGCCAGTCACAGTAGAGAACCAAACACAACCGGTACTTTAGTTTTGTTTTATTTTTTTACATGATGACTGAATTAATTGTTCTACTTTGCCAAAATCACAAACATTTCAGCCTCTAATAGTTAGCACTGTAGTAGAAGAGAATATAGACAATAAACCACCAGAATAATCTTTCCAGAAAGACCACTGAGGGAGATAATAATCAGAGATTGCAGTAAGTTACAAAAGCTAATGGAAAAGAGACCAGCCTGCATGTGACGTCATGACTTTGAAACTCTGAGTTTCCTTTGTTTTTCTCTGTACTGTGCTGTCTACTCCCTCCTGGATTTTTATTCTCAGGCTTCTGACATTTCTTCTGACAATCATGACGTTTTTACATCTATTCTTATGATTTTTCAAAATTTCATTTTAGCAGTCACTGCAGGAGGAGAAGCCTCTCGAAACTACAGAGGTAAGCATTTTAATCAAAGCTAAGCATCTTAAGACATGTTTATTCATTTTTTCCTGAGATTTAAGTGAGAAGATCACTACCACTCTCATGTCTGTATGGTAAGCATAAAGCTACTGCTAGTAGCCAGTTAGCATAGCTAAGCATGAAGAGTGGTAACAGGGGAAGACAGTCTGGTTCTCTTCAAAGGTAACAAAACCGCCTCCCAGCACCTCTAAAGCTCGTGATATAACCTGCTTGTTCAATCCGTACAAAAAGTGAAATATAAAAAGACATGATACACCCACACTATACCACAATAGAGGGCTAATAATTTGCAACTAATGGCTTTATCAGTGATAGTTAGCACTTGACTAATGTTGTGTAAGTCATTACAAGTCATTAAAGGGAACAAGGTATGAAGCATTAAGTTAAGTATTTATTTGATCCTATAAGAGGCTGATGATTAGGTTTATATTTATTAAGCATCAGTCAAGGTGTCACTTGTTATATTGTGACAAATTTCCTGCTTCTGAACTGAGCTTGCTAAGTTTTTTGGCAGTAGTGTTTTAACTTCACATGGATGTAGTGTTGGCTTCACCTGGGATTAAAGGTAGAACAAAACTGAAAGCTTGTCATCCTATCAGATAAATATTCATGTCTCTCTGCATGTGCCTTTTATGTCAGAATGACTTCAGTCACATACATGACTCCTTCCCCTCTCCATCTAAGAAAAAAGAGAGCAGGATGTGGTGGAGAGGGAAGAGCAGAGTTTTGATGTCTTCCTGTGTGGTTGCAGTGTGATTATCACTCCAGCTCCATCAGTTCACAGACAAGATGTGTTGATTGGGAGGTGAGACAAACAGGCGTGAGCAGGGGGCAAAGTATGACGAGTTTAAAAAGGTAGAGGAGGTGTTGATGAGAGCTGAGACAGTTTTGGAAAACCAAGAGATGGTGGTGGGGTTCATATAAGATAAAACTGCTATCAGACTGAAGTGGGGTAATATCATAGATTCAGAACTTAAAAAAAGGGTTAATTAAACACAGTAGAGGCCAAAATAGGCACAAAGAAGGAAGGAATGGTGATGAATAGAACATGAAGGCAAAAAGGTCATTGGGGATGAGATGTAGCGGTGTGAAGAATGGGGAAGGTTGTGGAGGAAGGACAAGAACGCTGAAGGAAAACTGATCAAAGGAAGGATTTACAGAGGAGCAAGAGTACACATTTGAACACACACTGTCAGACTGAATCTGTGCTGGATAAGTTAATTCATCCTGGACTTAACTGGCTTACAAGCTCCATTAGGCAAACTTTCAGAATGCCCTTAAAATGAACCAAACACCAAAGTGTGTGGTTGTGCTGGGAATTTACAGTGTTATTGCAGATACAGCAGCTGCCTCGGGGTGAAATCCAACAGTATTTTGCTGGGATTAATCTATTTATGAAAAAGTAGATGGATTTTTATAGTTCACTTGTTTTTCTTCACTAAGCAGAAATACAGTTATTAAATTTAATTTTCACCAGCTACAAACAGAAAACTGTCTTTATCTGCAAAAAAGGGTCCCATTGTTTCAAAAATAACAATGAATTATGAGAGGCAGGGATTAAAACAAAAAACACAAAAAACATCACAATCAAGGCCCCCACATTAGCCTTCCTCCTGGAAAACAGCACAATATGTCACATTATGAGATTTCAGCACCACCCATACAAAAGCACTGCTGCTGTTCCCTCATGCAGACACCACGTTGTAAAAAAGCTTCAACCTACACTTTATTTATTCGACCATTAATAGCTTTTGAGGGAAGCAGATACTTTTAAACATCTTCTCTAATTACAGGCTGCGTTCACAAAATTTCATTGCTGTTTGTTATGTAGGAGATAAATGGGTATTTCATCGTTTTTGCAAGGCTTAACACAGGTTGTAGCCTTACAGAGAAAATCAACCTTCCTCATAACTTCTCAGGTTTTATGTTTGGTAGAACTTAGTATTTTATCACTTAACAGAAACAGCACCAGCATTCGACAATAAGAAGAGCAATTCTTAAGTCTCAAGAGAGCTTTTTTAAAGCTTTTTAGCAGTCAGAGCTACTGTATGCCTTTTGGGTCATGTGCTGGACTGAATCCAAGAAGATTGTGTGTACACCAGAAATACACTGATCACAGTTATATCACTGATAAGCAGTGATCTCCAGTTCTAAAACTGGACATCAGCCAGGATCTACTGTTTATTAATGCCCTGTGTTCTTCTAAACAACCCAAAGGTCACACACAGAACAGACTCATACGGTGAAACTGTTCCAATAACACACAATAAAGACATCACCTGAAAAGCTTCAGCTCGTCCTAAATTAAAAAGCAGTTCAGCCTACAGGGGGCGGTAGAGGTGGAATGAAGTGTCCACATGGATGTGGATCTTAACATTTAGAAAAATAATTAACAGAAAAACTTGACAGCTAAAGTAACAGTAATCAATATGAGGCATAAAGTAGCTGGATAGGAAGTCAGTGAGGCATCGTATCTTTGTCACTGTAACCTTGTTGATGGGGAAGTTACTCTGAACAATGAACCTGATAAATGCCTGAAACAAATCTCTGAACCACAAACACCGCAAACACCAGTGATGCCAGTGGGTCCTGGAGTCCTGCAGCTACTGCATCAAGGGGGGGAAGTTAAACCACTGGAGAGTTTGAGGAAGTGAGGGATTTTCCCATTTTAATTATCAGTTTGTTAGGAACATCCTACCCTCATTGATATAAATAGGATGGACAAAATATTAAAAACACCTCTCAGTAAGACAGCAAAAAACAAAGGCACAACAAACTATAGCTGCCAACAGGAGCATAAGGTAACAGCTTTTTCTTTCTTTTTAATGAACGTTATAACTTTGATTAAGGAGGATTTTTGCAGGAATGTTGCATGAGACTGCATCGGTGTCTCAGTGTACCAAATTAAGCCTTTGGGTTTTGGGACTCTTTCAAAAGTATTTCTAAATTTAAAAGTAGAAATGAGGATTTTTGTTTTTAGATTTTTGGTTCCTTGGACCAACAGTCTGGACAAAACTCAGTTAGATGTTGAGCAGAATTGAAATGGCAAGTTTCACCAAATTTTCCATCAAATTAACTTGGAATAATTTACAAATTCAGTAAAGTTTGAGCTACAGAAAAACATGTTACCGACCAACTGGCTCAGGTGGGAAGATGTCAGATCCTTTGTTTCAGTCACATAGCAGTAGGTTGGCTCCTTGCGCGGACACTTCAAGAACTGATTGATGACTTTAATTAGATTTTAAGACCTGACTGGGGGCTGACAGAAAGCTATAGTGCCCCCTTGGGCTTGGAGGACTTTGGCTCCAACCCAAATACACTGGTGGCTGATTAACCTACAGTGATTCAGCCAGACAGGGTCGTTCTATTTATACTGTCAGCCCAACATCTAATCTGCAGCCACAGTAACTTTTAGAAATTTATATCTCTGCCTTTATATCTCTGTTATAAAGCAGAGCTGATGAGTGATTTTGAAAGGACAGCCGAGCCTTTAGAAAAACAATGGCAACAAAATGCTATGATCAATCCCAACCTCAGTCAAAACCATATGAACTAAGACAAGTCTTTTTGTACTGATGATGGGTTGTTCTGAGCTTTGAAAAAGGTTTTGTCTTAACTGTAAGGATATTATGACCACGGCAGAGCTAGTGGGAGAACCGACAGAAACAAGCCAATAACACAGGAGATCAAGTTCATTTAGCATATGCATTACAGGGTCAGTGCTCTCCTCCAGCCCTGCCTTTTCTCTCAGCTTAAGAACAGTCCCAATTCCTTAGTAAAAGTGGGTCTCAGCAGCTTTGTGAATATGTTTTTAGAAGAAACTCATAGCAAGGACATTTTATTGCGAGTCCTCCTAGTGGTAAGATAAAACGTTTCATGAATACGGCCCCAGGCTCCTCAGGCACCAGAGGCAAATGGGAAAGCACATTTTGCACCAGACTGGCGCTATCACAGGGAGTTACTGCTGTGATTTACCTTGCTGCTTGTTACACACACCAAAGCGTGTGTCAGCACAGGTTAGGGCAGACTAGCTGCTGTAAGTAATGTGCTCTGACCCGGATCAACTTACAAAGTAAATTACCCTCTGCTACAGGGAGCTTTAAAGGTCTGCTTGCTTTGGATTAGTGAGTGTGGCTCGCTGCTAAGATGTGCAACTGCTGTTTATTTTAATAATGTAAAATTAAGTGAGGGTGCCTCTATTTAATATTTAACTGCAAAAAACTAAACATATTCCCAAATTACTGGGGTGAGGCAGGGGGGTTGAATCTAATATTAAAAAGAAAGGCACTCGCCTGCATTATTAATTATTCTTTGAACTAAGGCTGTTGACATTAACTGGTATTGAGGATAAAAGTAAAATAAACAAATAAAATATTAACATTGTGTTAATAATAGACATATAATAGTATGAACTAATGAACTGTCTCTTCAATAATTTCCATTTCTTTCTGTTCTCACTTTGTTGCAGTAGGTGGTGGTAACCACCCGCTGTGACAATGTAAATATTTATAAAGCATTAATGTTCTTGTGCACATTTTGTGCAGTTATAGTTAAAGAAACTCCCTCCACCTCCCCACACTTGTATTTTGAGTGTAATTCAAATTCATTTGCCAGAAAAGAAACAATAAACAAAGTTCTGGGTAAATTTGACTGATTGAGCCGTTTTTTTCATATTATCCATTTTCCTAATTCATATTATCAATGTAAATTCTTCAGGCCTACTTTGAAACTTTCCTTTGACTTGCAAAAAACAAGGACACCTTACCAACTATCCATCTCAAGACAACATATTAAAGGCAAACACAAACACAAACACAAAAGGCAAACACAAGAAAAAAATCCCACTGCTCCGTATTTTGTCATAAGGTTATCAGTTCCTTACCGATGGAATATCAAATTTTAAATTCAATCTGGAATGAGAAAAAGTTAAAACACTCTCAATCTTACAGACAAGAACTTCCTTCAAATAACATATACAAACAAACCCTTCTCCTTTTCTGATCCCCCTTCTCACTCCTATTTTCATACAGTCCCTAAGTCAAACCTGCCTTTATATATGCAGACATAAATCAGGTTTATCAGCGATGTAAACCTACTGAATTACTCCTCATGCACATCTTTTTTGGTCTGCTGGGTGTAAACATGGTGACATCTTAAAATAACTTTACTTAAAATGTTTCCATGTTTTTTTTTGGTGACTTGGAAACAAATTGAAGTTGGTTCACATTCTTCTTACCATCAACTGCTGAACACAAACAAGATCTGGGTCTGTTTGCGCTGCTACTGTAAGATGTTGTTGTCTTTGCAGTAGGTGCTGGCTGCGGTTTTGTGTGTGTTGTAATCCGCTCAGGTTATTTGTCTGCTTTGTATTGTGTCTGTGGGCTGGTTCTGTCTGTGGTGTTCTCTCTGTTTTTTTGTGGTCTGTTGGGGATGTAAGCTGTTAGGGTTTGTGTCAGTGCTCGAAGTCAGGGCCAGGTGTTATGCATTTCACGCTCGCTGCCTCTCGTCTCACTTGGGGCTCAATAGCTACCCTCAAATACACACACACACACACGTCTCACATACAAAAAAAGTAAATGCCCATCTCCAATTTGCTTTCCTTTGTGCTCATGGTCTCTTTTTCTCACCTATCATTTTCATTCTTTCCTTTCAGACAGCATCTGCTGCCTGCCATTATTGCCATGTCTTGACTCCAACTTTGGCGCTGTTTCTTTCTGTTGCTCTCTCTCTATTGTTTATCTCTTTGACTGTTCTTCTGTCTGCCTCTTTTTCACTGCTTCTGTCTCTTTTTTCCCCTAATGACCTGTCTGCCCAGTCCCATTACATCCGTGAGTTGTTGGAGTTGATTCTCACATCTCTTTTTTCTCTCCATACACACACACACATACGCACACACACAAGCATACACACACACACACACACACACACACACACAGACACCTGCCTGTCAAAGATGGAGGGGGTTACTCTCATGCAGCTTGCCAATCTGCTCACTATATCACTGGCACAGCACACACACTAGATATGATTCATCACAAGGCTGCAAAAAGTCACAAATTATACAAAGTATAAAGCAAAAAATGCTCCCTCATAAACTTTACAGCATGTGAAAACAATTTAACACGCCATCTTTACTTTGTCAACTTCATACTTTCTACGTAAGCTCCGTCCTCTTTCTGCACACTCTTTTTTCAACACACAATAAAACACACACACAAACACACACACACTCTCCTCATGCACCTCAAACATACTCCACCTCTGTCTCTCCCCGTCTTTCACACTTCCACATTAAATGCACCTTAGTCTTACCGTGATGGTGGGGATGGCTGTGACGAGCGAGTAGATGAGCACAGGGGGAATCTTGCTGGTGTCGTCCGGACCAGGGTAGGGCTTGGAGAAGGTCTTGTCGTAGCAGAAGAAGCCCTGGATGTGCACGGGGAAGGTGTCCGTGTACTCGAAGTAGTAAGCCAGCAGCACCGTCCCAGCCATGATCACCAGCTGGAAATAGAACATTATCCCTCCGTTAGGAAGCGAGAGGACGAGAGGTGAAGATGAGGACGAAGAGGCGGAGGAGGTGGAGGTGAAAGAGGATGAGTAGAGGAAGAAGGGAGAGCCAAGTCCCTGTTCCCCTCAGCCACGGGGAGATGCATAGGAAATAATGGACCGAGAGAGAGGCAGAGTGAGAGAGATGTAACAAGACAAGAAAGAGAGAAGGGAAATCTGCAGGAGGAGGCTTCTCTCTTCACAAGATGAAAACGGCAACAAAAACCAGAATAAAAGGGGCTTCTGTGGCAGCACAAGCAGCAAAAACAAAGAGTTGCATAGGAAGCGAGAGAGAGAATGAGAGCAATAGAGTGAGAGTGAGGGAGAGAGAGAGAGAGAGAGAGAGAGAGAGAGAGTGAGAGAGTGAGAGAG
>JAPZDY010000009.1:18748493-18768482 GCA_029783645.1 Ctenochaetus hawaiiensis | reverse complement strand
AAATAGGTTGTGCTGAAAAATGAATGAAGACAACTAGCAACAACTAACTAGCTAGTTAGCAAAGGAGAGTAGCTGCTAGGCTAGCTGGCGATATGCTAGCAAGCCCACAACATCTTAGTGCTAGTCAGCAATAATGAGAGACTCTCACTGCAACACCACAACCTGCCTTTTAGATAGCCTTGCTAGCTTACTAGTGTAGTGCAACAACAGCTCTTTCACCCCTTCAGTCACATGATCATCACCTTACAATCATGGCCAAGTGGTTTAGCTAGTTGGAATGCTCTGTCACTACCCAAACAATACATATACTGTTAATCATAGTATACTGTATAATCAACTTAACTTCAACAATATACAACATTTCAATTCTGCTTTGTGAAAGAGTTTAACCCTAAGTTTTTGTAGGAATTAAACAGATGATATAAAATGGGTTATTTAGTGATTTTGAGAGGTTAGAGCTAGATGAACTGCTAAGAGATTCCCACTCTTTGCTAAAATAAGCAGACATGGAAAAGTTATTGATATTTTCATCTAACTCTCTGCCAGTAAGACAAATATGTGTGTATTCTTTAAGCCACAACATATCTCATTTAGCAAGATTCAACTATGCTTCACTGCATTTCTACTGAATTGGGAAAAAATGAGAAGACAAAGGAAAAAATACACACACACAAAGGACAATGCTTTAACATTGTTCTACAAAGGACAAAAGAGAAGAGCTGCCAGCAGAACAGCACTGTTTCACACTTTGCGAACAGCCTCAAAAAGTTAGTACGAGTGCTTAGCCAGATTTAGTGATGGCCTTCAGGTTTATCCATCACACTGCTGAACTCAGAGCACAATCTCTCTTTTTCAGAGGCTAGACATGGACCTTGAGACAGGTGTTGGGAAGTTAGCAAGATTTTATACATCCATACAATATACAGAGAGGACAGGAAAAGCAGAGAACAGGGTTTTTTGCTTCAGAGAAGTCTTCAGGTTGACCTCCATTCTTGTTGGTGAGTGGTGTGTTATGTGCTAGAGAGCTTTCTTCCTCCTAATTCCTTCTACGCTGGTGGAAAGAATAGGCCTGAGCGAGGGATGAATAAGGCATGAAGCCATGCTCTTAGTAGCCTGCAGAACAACGCAATGTTGCCAGCCAAGACTGCTGTCAGAGAGGGTTGGTTAGATTGTGTGTGTGAGCGTAGTTTGTGTGTGTCTGTGTGCGTGTGTGTGTGTGTGTGTGTGTTCATGAAACTTGTACAAAAAAAGTAGCTGTCAGGGTGAACAAGCAGAAGCCCCAGGTAACGGAAACCAACAGTAAAGAAAAAGAAAAGGAGAGACAGAGGGAGGAATCGTTCCTGTTTCTTCCCCACTAGAGGCTGATGGGAAGTGTTACTTTGTGTTTCATTCCCTCAGTGGGAGGCAGCACAAAGACATTCTCTCCCACTGTTTGGGCCACCGGCTGAGAAAGTACACGCATGAGCTGTGAGTTGGTGTTGGCAGATCTCCTGAAGATTTGACTGTGTTTTGGGAGAAACCACTCGGGTGGCAAGAAATGAGGTGGCAAAGCTTTTGATGATAGCGATTAAGATAAGTGGGACATCAAGCCAGGGATGGTTTCATCTAAAGAATGGGAATTGTACAGCTTGTTACAATTCCCATGGGTGTATGCAGACTTCTGAGCTGTCCCACACATATTTTTTTGGAAGTGAATGTTTCTAAGAAGTCTTCTCTGAGTGCCGATTTGGGTGACAAGTTTTGCAACTTAATTAGTAGCAGAAAATCTGTCCTCTGCTGAGTACGAAGGACACGGAAACTGAGTTACAGGTTGAGTCAGATCTTTACTACACTGTAATTGTATGAGAAGTATTAAATCAGAGTGGGCAAGAAAAATTTGCTCAATTAATTATTACATAACTGTTTTGCTGACCATTGCTTTACTAACAACTACACAAAGAAAGTAATTACATTACTTGATACTTTGTTTTAATCATTCAGCACTTTTCTATCAGAGAAACCTTTAATATAACTTAAAAGCCCCCACATCCAAGCGTATCATCCTCAGTATTTTAAGCTGCTATAAATTAAATTTTTGAATGAAAAAGTATCCAGTGACAATGGATAAAACAACCTGACAGTGTCAAAGGTGGCACCATATTGATAATCCCACAGAGCGTTATCACAATCTGCAGCTCCACTCAGCTTAATGGAGGTTCGTTGCAATATTCAGGTCATTGTTGAGCTGTCTGCCTCACAACTACTGTTTTAGTTCACTCTGACAGCTCTCTAAGCACTGTTTTTAGGTTCGGCCTGCTCTAAAACCTACTGTACACAACCGGCTCAGCAGATAACAGCAGATAGCCAAAGTTTTCAACTAGCCAGTGACCATAGTCAAGCATTTAGCAGCTAAAGAACCAAATATTTCCCTCAAGAGTTGATAGAGAGCAAAACCAGCTTAAAGATAGTAAATATTGGGCTCAAATTTGTCAGATGGTTGAAACATGACTAAAACACTCTAAATAGCTACAGAATGTGTAAATAAGCATCTGTATGCCAACAATTTCACCAAATCAACTAAAAAATTGAGTGTGTATCAATGTTTACTTGTTTCTGTTGCTCCCAACTGGAAACAAAACATCTGTTTTTGCAGGTTTAACACATATACAAATAGAAAATAAGGTCTGGTTAACAAGCCAGCTTAAATTTCAAAGGTATTTACTTACTATCAAAGGCTCCCTTAACATTAGCCATGCTGACTCTGTGCAGTACTCCAGGAGTCTTGTCCTCAATGGCAAGGCTAAAAGGGATTCACACTCTGAACAAAACCAAAGTCACTGAGGATTTACTAATGGCTAACATTATTAAGTAAAACTAGGTAAGCTCACTGAATCTACGCCAAGCACATCAAATCTACGCTTGTCGTATGAAATGTACTATATAAACAAATTGACTTGACCTGACTTGACTAGGTAGGCTAAGAAGATGAAAAAAAGTGTGTGATTAATACATCTTTGGAATTACGTAACTTGAATTTCTTCCATTTTGGTGACGGCTAAATGCCCTACCTGAACGAGAGCCCTTGTGCTAAGCTAACGTGTCCAAGTCCAGTCCATCCACTGAACACAGGGAGAGAAACTGATACCGACTTAGATAAATTAATGAAATTACTTTAAAAGTAATTATATTACTGTAACGTAACCATGTAACATGCTATGGCCAAACACTGGCAAACATACACTGATCCGTGTGCATTTGTGTGTGAGTGACCATGTGGGAGAAAAGGCAGTCCAGCTGGTATTGATCTGATTAGTGGCCGAGTGAAGGGGTTCTAATGTGATAGTCCATCTATCAATCAGAGACAGTCAAGCCACCATATCAACACAGACAGAGATGGATGGGTAGGCAGACCTGTAATTTAAGGGGTAAACGAAGGAAGACAATGACTAAAGCTCAGAAGACAGTTAAACGGAGTGGCAAACACACACTTCATGCCAATCAGAATAAAAACATGAGGGAACTGAAATCAAAATGGTGGAGATGAGAGAAGCAAAGCGAGCTGCAGAGGGGAAAGTTAAATTAGCACCGTCACACATACACATCACTCACACACACTGATAAACACATGTTGTGGAGAGCAGAGCATTTGAATCTGTGGCTGCTCTAAGGACTTTAGTCAAAGGGTAGAGACCCAAGCAGCCATATGTCCTCTCTCCTGCCTCTGCAGTCCCACCACCCTGCCCCAGGACATACAGTGCACACGCCTGTGCATGTGAGCACACATACAAGGGAATACACACTCACACAGACACACACGCAGAGGCTAATTGGGCACAGCAATCTGGATCATGCTTGGATTTACAGTTATTTCTGCCTAGCTAAACAATGCTCTTGCAGAGTATAATATCAGATATTCTCTCTTATGCATTAATTCTCAAATATGCAGCAGCATGCATAAGAGAAGGGGCAGCAGCAATGCAGCGTTAAAATGCCAACTGTCAGTCAGCAATTTCTCTATTTCTTTGTGCCACATACAGAGAGATAACTCTGCTTTAAACTTAACATTCGAGACTTTGACTGCAAAACATTTTTCAGTGAGGAGCAGTGATGGAAATAGTCTCTTTTTTTAGGACCATTTACCTGCAGCCCAGAGCTGTCACTGTCGATCTGAGCAAAGCCTCGCATCCCTCAGCTCTCCTTGCTTTGGATTTTTGTTTTTGTGTTTTTTTTGTGTGTATTTGTGTGTGTGTAGTGTGCGTGCAGTATGGCCATTTTGCCCTACCATTGTCACACCAATATCCTTCAGCTCGGACAGCATGCACTATCGCAGTCAAACGAACATGTATTCACCATGCAGTGCAGGGAGCCATACCTCTTGTGCACACACAGGTTACAACCAGGAACAATACACCTATCCTGTCGGCTGAGTTGAGTCACAAACAAACAACAAACATCCCACTTCTCTGTCTATAAGGCATTCCTTCTCTACTATTAATAGAGCAAAGTCAATGAGGAGAGTAAAACCATAATAGGATTTACCCAGTGCTGGATAATTAGAGCTTCTGTTTGGGGAATACCACTGCAAAACACGGAATACCATAGAGACACTCCCCCAGACCCCAACACACACACACACACACACACACAAACGCACACACACGCACATGCCCACAGGCACACTCAAACACCCGAGGAAGAAGCAGATAACACCAGATTCACTTAAAGAACAGAAAATGCAAACCAGTGACTTCCACAACATGACTGTTCAGTACTGGCATCACAGGCAGACCGGCTGTATAAATCACATGGAGGAGAGGAGAGGAGACCTGCCGTCCATCCATGCATTCATCCCTCCCTCCCTCCCTCCCTCCTTACCTTGGATACCTCGTCGCCAAAGCTGACAGTTGCCGTGGCACCAGATTCCTATGCGGTGGCCATGTCAGATCAGATGATGGTCAAGTAATGTGAAAATCTCCTTTCACCCAGCTGTCTGTCTGTCCTCTTTTCCTCTTCCTCCTCTTCTTCTCCTCCCTCTGCTCTCCCCTGCTCCCTCCTGCTCCACAGTGAAGCACGAGAGACGGTGGCAGCAGCAGCAGCAGCAGCAGTGGCAGCAGCAGCAGCAGGGTCTGAGTCTCCAAATCCTCCACACATACACACACTCATACACACACGCACACACTCACCCTCCTTTTAATTAGCTTGTACCAACAACCAGTGATGACTAATAAATAAGTGGCTGAAATCACCTCCCGTGCAAGTGAACGGTCCACTGAGGAGACACAGAGGAGAGGGAGAGAGGGCAAGAACATGTGTGTGAGAGAGTAAGAGAGTTTGTGTGAGAGACAGTGATCGAGAGAGAGAGAGTGAGAGAGAGAGAGAGAGAGACGGAGAGAGAGAGGGAGGGAGGGAGTGCATGTATTATGTGTGTCAGCTCATTTGTATTCAAAGCTTGTTTTCTCTCTTCATCCCTCCCCTTCTCTCTCCCTCTGTCCATCTCTCCCTTATCTCCTCGTATCCATCCACACCTCCCTCCCCTCCCCTCTCTCCCTTTCCCCTCTTTCCTTTCATCCTCATCATGAACGGACGTAGAGGACATGAACCTGACCTAAACATTAAAGAAAAGAAGAAGGGATGCCGCAGACCACAAAAACAGAAAGACGCGTGTGTGTGTGTTTGTGTGTGTGTGTGAGATCGTGAGTAAGTGTGTGTATGTGCACCTCTGGCTCAGCATACTCTGGATGTTGGTTAATGATACATGGCTATTGATCTAGTATTCTGGGAGCACGTGTAACATAACAGATCAGAGCTAACAGCTAACAGAGAAAGAGAGGTTGGTGTACTGACTGGACAGTGGAACATGTGTGCCTGTGTGGATGAACTGCAGTTACTTTGGTGATCCTTTAACTTTTCATCTTGTGCTATCAACAGATAAAAGCTTTAATTTGTCCAATACTATGCTTTAATGGGAAAAAAAGGCAAAAAACTGCCTCAACTGTCCGTCGTTTGGTGCAATCTGCCAAATATTAGCATGCTAAGACACTACATGAAGATCTGCTTACCTGCTGAACATTTGCATTTGCACTGTTAGTGCTCTGGCATTAGCATTTAGCTCAAAGCATCACTGTGCAGCCACAGGGGCGAAAGGATGACTGTAGACTCTAATTCTTTTTCTGGACATGCTATGCATCATTAGAGTCCTTGGATTATCCACTACCCTTCATACATGGAATTTTGCCTTACTGTTAATTGTGTTATAAGCTTTTTTCATATGGGTTTTTGAAATAAGCAGAAATTCACTCATAAAATAAATGCTGAAAGGTTAAAATCAGGGAAGACGTAGCCAACAAAAAAGAAAAATCAGTAGTTTGACATTGTAAACACACACATATTCACTGATCTTTGCCAAGAAATAGTCACAACATATCATTACATGTAATTCTGTTACATATTTCCAAAGTTTGCATGTATTTGACAAACCAGCTTTAGCGGTGCTTGGGGTTTAGATGATTTCTGGAACTTATTATGACAGCACCAATAGATGTCTCTTTCCAGATACAAATGTGTCTATGTTGATAAAGCTTTTCAAAAAACAAACTCTATAACTCTGAAAACTAAATGAAAAACAACAAAAATAACATGAAACATTAAATCCGATCACCTTTGAAAAAATATTGAATCAAAAATCTATTAACCTCTTTTATAACGCTTACATTCACAAGAGGACAGGTAGACTCCTGCAGCACAGAGAGACCCTGAGGTGCTGAATGAATCAAAAGGTTCATCTTGGGCATTTCTCTTTGTCAGGCTGCTGGTGGCTTCTGCCTAACCCACTCTTCATTAATATAGCATTACCTCAGAGACATTAGTAGCCACTAGCCTTTTTATGTGCACATGACTTCTGATCCATATTTTATGAATATCATCAAAAAGAGGCAGAGAACACCTATAACTGTCAGTGACTTATTTTCTTGTAGTGGTGAAATGGTTGACGTAGTGAGCAGTTTCAAGAAAGAAACACCAAAAAAAAAAGAAAAAAAAGAACCAACCTACGTGACTTAAAAGTTAAAATAACCCAAATCCCTCCCTAATTCACATTCTCTGATCTTCAAGGAGTCAGGGAGGAATCAAATCAAATCTTCATTGGTGTCCCTAAAAAATTCTGTCAAGGAAATTCATCACCGTCCTCTGTCATTCTGTCCCAATCGCTATCTCACTAAGTCCCACTTCCCCTCCTCCAGTGCTGAGTGTGCTGTCCCGCCTCGAATGGGTCTCAGTGGGATTGTCATGAGGGTGGATGAGATATGGCCGGGGCATCGTAGAAATGAGAAATCTGCCTGTTATGGGGCTGTTATGGTTTACAGCACATTGGATCCCTGTCCCATGGGTCTACTCTCTTCCAGCCACATACCCTGCTCCATCCTGTCCATCCCCCTCTCTGGCTGCATGCACCAAAAGTCCTTGACTGATTGAAAGAGAAAACTATAAGTGAGCATTATAGAAGAACAGGAGGAGAAAAAGGGGCAAATGGAAGGATGCTGAATGCTGGTAGGGATCTTGCTTGGCTGTGCTTTTGGTGTAAATTGATCGTTACCACGCAAACTTTGCCTTACTTGCATTAAAAGCATGCATGAAAAAATGCATTTAGTCAATTGACAGTGGATCATTGGGAATGTATGTACTGTATGCATTAACACATTTATTCATTCATGCACATTGCACAAGCATAAATGCTTGTAAACAGTGCACTGCATGCATGCATGAATAAAAGCATCTACAGGACCCTCAGTACAGCTGGATGCTTTCCTTTACATCCCCTACATACTGGCACTATATATGCCTCATGTAAATAATTTACAAGATCAATTAAGTGTCAGGTGAACATCAGATGCCCATTCATGCAAGAAGTTGTGTGTAAAAAGCACAGAGAGTCCAAAAGTAAGACAGGAGCTAGAAACACAACAAACTACCAACACTAATATTGCTTTAAAGCTGTATAGAGTGATGTTGTATGACCCCGATCAGAGCTCATAGATACTACATTAAATTGGCCAGTGTGTGTTTAAGGGGCGGGATTTAGTGAAAGGTCAGTGAAACTAATACTTGTGCTAAGTTAAGACAAGCATTTGCACTACTAGACTTAAATGTAGTTAGATATTTCAGCTTTTTGTCTATTTTTTTAGACCTATTTTATCTATTAAAGAATCATGTTTAGCCTTTCCGGCTCACTTGCAAACTAATATTGACACACTCTCAATGGAAACATGTTTTGTTTTGGTATTACAGATAACTTGAAAGTGGATATTTTGCAAGTTCACTGATATGACATATTTTATCTAATGTTGTTTAATCTGTACAAAAAACCCCCAAAACATGCAACACATATTACACAAACAGTTTAAAATGCACAAGAGAAAAAAAGGGCACATAAGCATGCAATCCTTATATCCAATTTCAAGCCCATCACATTAACACACCTTGAGTAGATACACACATTACCTCCCTATTATCATCACACATAATTCCTGCACAGCTCTCCAAACACAACCCCCTACAGCACACGTACACACACATACAGCCCAGTATCATTATGCCGAGAGCTTCAGCTGCGGTCTACAGGGGCAAATCATTAATCAGCTAGACAACAAAGGACCACATTCCTACACTTTCTCCTTTGTCTGAACCTCCCACTTGATCCTGTTCTAATTCTGCCAGTTAAACTCACAAAAAGGCTCTGAATTTTGATTATTCTCAACACACATCATCGCTAATACATCATGATTATCTGAATTAGTCATCATTGTTGAGTATACAGTGCTTTCAGTCTGTAAATGTAAGTTCATAAAGTACGAAATAGCTTAACAGCCTGACAAATATTGAAACTAAACATTGTAGATAAAAAAGTTAGCTTAAATAGAACTGTATTATCTTAATTGTCTTAAGAACATATTTAACAGCTGTTGTGAAAGTAAATCAAAGCCATCACAGGACTTAATCAGTGTTGGACATATGCTATCCGACTTTTTAAACAATTCAAGTGCCTTTACATGAAGGTCTCCAAAACTCTAATCTAATTTAACACAAGATTGTTTTCTAACATAGTCTCCTATCTGAGGTCATGTTTTAACATAGAATTATGTCTGCCCCATGCTAGTTATAAGAAATTTCTGGCTGTCTTGGAAAATGCCATCACAGACAGACCATGAACATAACAGCATGAGGGCAAATTTTACAAATATCAGTGGGGGCCTACAGCAGGTGTTCCCTTTTTTCATGGTGATTGGAAAATAAATTCCATCTCATGTGATTTGATTTCCAGAGCTGCAGTTGGCTATTACAACCCCCACACATTTACACAGGATTCAGTGGAGTGGTCCCTTGGTCATGTAGGCTTGCTATAAACCCCTCAGGCACAGAGGGAAATGATGCATGTCATTGTGAACACACCAGATGGGGTCCTGAAGCAGAGAACAAGGAGGTAGAGCAGCAATCTCTCCATAATGAGATGTAAATGGAGGCCACTACAGGCTTGGGACGGTGACAGAGTGGCTCATCTTAATGTATGACGGTGCAAAGTAAAGTAAGTGACAGGTAGAAAACCTGCATGAAAATAAACCACATTTGTCTAGTTAGATTGAGAACACAGCCCTATGTGGACTGGACCCTGTTATTAAGATCTGACCAGCTACCATTAGAGCATCTAAAATCAATACTTTACAATAAAAATAAACCAAACCACTATGTGTAATGTGAAAGGGGTTGCTCGCAGTGATGAACCCACAAATTATCACCTGACTCTGATGTATGGCCAAGTTCTACAGAGCATATAGTGTCTCTATAAGGTCTGCTTTAAGCTCATTGTTTGGATTTTTTAAACCATTTTGCTGTTTTGATTGAGTCTTTTCAAGGAGGCAGCTAGCAGCAGTTAAAAAAAAAAAAAAAAAATTGAAGAAACCCATTGTATACTACTTGCTCAGCATCATGCAGAAAAACACAGTTACAGACTAGCTTTTAGTGGCAGAAAAAACTAAGTACATTTACCTTGGCACTATGCTACAGCTCTGTTTTAATGTACTTACCAATTAACTAAACTACATTTAATAAAGTTACTTGTTAGTTTACATATTTAGATTTCACAAACAAAACACAGTATGGGTTAATAAAACATGATGCATTATTAAAGATTTAATAATCCACATTAGGCCATAAAATGGTTAATATTGATAATGCTTTCATAGTGACACTTTAAACGCTGGTCCTTTACTTGTTTGGAGTGTTTTACACATTATAGTGGTAATAACTAACCTTAACTTCTTGTGAGAGATTTTGAAACCTCTTCCACCTCTGTTAGCCAGCTAACACTGGCTGTTGTATCTGCTGAATGAGCCATGTTTGCTAGTTGCTAGCAGGTTGGCTTGTTTATGCTGCCCCCAAGTTGCCACACAATCTTATTTCAGGATTTTTTAAAGTGTCTCGATGTGACTGTTTATAATACAGCCTTATAACTGCCCACACCTAATAAATCATACATTTTACAGTGTGCAGTGTTTTTCTTTATTAGCAGTTTTCAGTCATATAGCTTGAGGAGTTACAAAACTGCATTTCAATTCCTGTGCACATAATCACATTTGTATATTAGTGTAATGAATCTAATTTTTACCGTCTCAATGCAGATTTTTGAATGTGTAACCTGCAGGAGATAGCTACACACCTCTACGTTCACATTTATGTGCAGCTTCTGCTTATAAACAAAAACGACTCATAGTGATACGATAGAGTTCAGCCAAGATGAAAGGAACCGCTTACTACGGGTAGTAATATTTCCAGAGTGTCAGTAAACATGTCATAATCCTGTCTGTCTACCATGACAGCGTTTTATGTTGACCTACCTGTGATTACTACAGTGTCAAGAGATGTTTGTTGTGTCTCCTGCTAGTCTGAAGAGCAGGATTTTGCAGTTTAGAGAGCAAACACTGCACTTACGGCTTTGTTGGTATTGGTGTTGGATGCGGCTCTCAGCAGACATGTTGGCGTAAGGTGCTGTCGCTGTCTTCTTACTACTGGACGGTACTTTACTTTTGAAATGAGTCTGCAGCGCCACGATCCGATCTGCTGCAGTTACACACACAAACCATGCTAAAGTCACTCCCACCTCCCAGTGTATGAACTTGCGGTCATCTTGGGCTCTCAAACTCTCTCTAAAAACCTTCAAGTCACGCAGGACAAAGTAACACTTCAGACAACTGAACACATGGATTAACACGTGCATAACTGAGCTCATGCAGTCTGATTGCACATCGATTTATGCGGTTAATTTCAATATTTTATGCTGTGAACTCTTCAAGTGCTCTACAAGTTGTGAAGGTAAGACGCTTTATTTTTTTGTTGCCTATTACTGCCAAACCAAAACAATACATTTTTTTTTTACTTTAAAGTACACGAAATTTACGAAAAATACGTCCACTTCTACTTTGACCAACAAACACAAAAAACTCGAACACATTCAAACTTCTGGAAAAGTTATTCCAACTTTTGCCTGAGATAATTAAAAGGGAGCAGGCAGAGAGGCTGCTGCTGTTGTGTGAGTTTAAATTTTGGAGATCCAGATGGAAAGCAACATATTCTATTAAAGAGGAGAACAATACGAATAAGGAATATATGTGCAGTGGAGTCCCATGAACATTCTTGGTTATTCTTGGTGGTGCAAGTATTGTTTGGACTATTGTCTGCATCCAAATTAGCTGTTCTACATGCAGTTCAGTCCACACAGTAAACAACAAGTCATTCATGGGTGACTTACAATGCATCCCCACCAGTGGACACTCCACTGACAACACAGACCTTTGTCCATGGCAGCCGACAGAGTTAATATGACCTGATCTGTTAAGGAGACAAATTGCTGTGGGAAGCTCTGTCGGTCACCATAGGCCCAAGAAGCCTATTTAGTCTGGCTGCTTTTATTAATGGTGGTGGCTGCGGTCCAGACACACCACCACCACCACCTATCAACATCACTCTCATCATCCTCATCATTACTGACACCAGTCTGCCCCTAACTTGCTTTGAGTCTTGATTTGTGCTGTCCAACGACTTTGACTCTGATATCTGTGGCAACAATCCATCTGAAGTGCTGGTGCTGGAACCTTTTAAGTTTATTTTGAGTAACATTTTTTACCTTCAATGAACTGATTTGTCATGATAAATATTGTAGGTTTATTTCCAACAGATTACGCTATGTTCACAATGTGCGTGGTGCACAATGCGTGTGGCTTTTTATAACTGGTAATAATTGCTTAAAATATGTTATCTATACTGACAGCAATGACAAGCATTGATGGCTCAACAAAAGGTCTGTAGTGTGGGATATTTGTGGGTACAAAAAAGTGTCAAATACAACATCAAAAATGCTAAGATATATATTATATGTCAAAACGAATTTGTTCTGTGTGTCAGTGAAAGCAGCAGTGTCAGGACTGACAGTTTCAAGTAAAGTGTGTGTGTATACTTTAACTAAACTATCAAATGTTAATATCGCAGTGATCTTGCATTTTTAATGGTAATTTCAGCCCAGTATTAATAATTTCTTACTCTCATAAATGACTGAAATATAGTAAGCAGGAGGAGTAATCAGATACTTTACTTAAGTAATAATACTCGTACAACCAAGAAATTACTCTGATATAAGTCTGAATTTAAAGGATGTAAATATGGCGTCTGTGAAAATGTTTAGACATTCAAATACTGAGGTCATGTGACAAGAGGAAAAAAAAAGTTTATAATAGATTTGACATTTTGCTTATTCACCTTCCTGTCGAGAATCAGAGAAGAAGACTGTTACCTCCCCCACTTCTGTCTATTCAATATAAGCAACAGCTAGCAGCCGATTAGCTTAACTGACAACTTTATGCTGAGCTAAGCTAACTGACTGCTGGCTTTAGCCTTATATTCGATGGACAGTTATGAGACTGGTGTCATTATGTAATTCCATAACCAGTAAGAAAGCAAATAAGCATATTTTCCAACATGTCTTAACTATTCCCCTTAGGTTATACAGATAATCATTCACACTATGAACTGCTAAATGTTTTTGATTTTAAATAAACATAGCTAACACAGTGTGTCTCTCACTTTCAAGTGACACAGTTGAGATAAACCAAAGCTAAAAGTAATTTTAAAAAAAAGTAATGCAGTGTAAGCACATGTTTAAATGCTTAAAGAGCTGTAGGCAAGACATGGGAAGTGTGTGTGCAGATGCATTTTGGCTGCCTGTGTTTGTATGTGTCTGCATGTTGGAGCAGTCTGCCAGCAACTGAGAGCGACAGAGTTAAATCTGCAGCACACAGTGGGCCTGACAGTGTTACACACATCCAGATTGGCGCCTGAGGCTGCTGAGACTCACTATAAGACACCCACATGCTGAAGTGGAGCGCCTCATTAGGTAGGACACGCAGCGGTGGGGGTGGAGGAAGAAGAGAGGATGGGTGGGAGAGGGAGAGAGATGAAGGGAATAGTTCTTCACACTCCATCTGGACAGAATCTTTAAAAATGCTCCTGCGGTGTGGAGACTTTACACAAGCAGTTCAAAGTGTTGGTGACATGGAGGAGGGTTGTAGGTCATAATGAAATCCTCTGAACAGGCATCGTACGGGAAATGAAGCAGGATCTGAACTATCAGACCTGAACTGCTCACAGCTCTTTACTGTATAGCAGCATGTGGTCATAGCTGACCATGAACACTCTTGTGCAAAATGGGGTTGTGAGTCCAAAATGTCGAGTACACTGAGTAACAGAGTGGTAGGATGGTAGTCAGGTCCAGGTTAGTTATTATCAGTGTTTTATCCTGAAAGGCCTTGCATTCATTAATGAATAAACAACTTCCTAGTCTTTTTTTAATCCAAACATCTTTCTTCTAACTTAGCAAAATTGAGGACTGGTGCTTTTGAATATCTGAGTTCATTTAAGTTAAAAGGCATCTAAATTCAATCATTCATTCAAGTCATTGTAAATTCCCAAACCTGCCACCCTTCAAGATCTGGATCAGGAATTGCTTTGGTTTAAATGAACAGCTTTAATATAATTTTGATGGTACACAGACTTGCAATAGGGTAAATGGTGTCTCTGTGTCAATCTGTGCACCCGAATTACCAGTTATTGCACTTGGTTACTAGAGGAAATGACAGACACTCAGGTGGACTCCAGTTTTATTGGATAGTCATATTAGCTGGTTTATATGAAGTTATGTGTCTTGTGTCATTCCTCTGTTTATGTTGGCTCTGTTAGCAAAATCTTTGACATCCCTATTTTTAAACAAAAGCAACTCAGAAACACAGTCAGAGTTTTAGCCTGTAGAACTTTACAGCCAGATTTTAGCAGCATATTGTCTCTGGTTTAGGCCACTTTGTTTTTCAGTCATGAACTTCTTAGTCTTGTTTACCATAAGATTTCTAGACAAACCAGTCAATAGTTGTCTAGACGTTTCATTAAAAACAACTTATGTCAAGTTCAGGGTGATATTGGAGGAAAAAGCCAGGGTATATGGTCATTCGATTCATCCTCTGCCCAACATGAATATGTGTATATCATTCTGTAGTGGTTGGGATATTTTAGTCAGAATTAAAGTGGTCTATTAGCAGATATACCAACAGCTTTGCCACCAACTGAGCCATGCTGTTGTGTTAATGGATACAATGTGCTGTATTGGTTCTACTGGTTGCATGGCTTTAGTCTGAATGTTATTGTGGGTTTTTTTGGAGACAATTTGGTCAGGCAGCAGCATCAAATTTAGTTCTATTCATAAGGGAAATACATTATGTGTTCCTGTATACCTTGTCAAAAATATGTATTCAGTTCAGTGAAGTTCACTTACTGTTCATTTACTCCTAATATGTCTTGCTCAACCAGTTGAGAACCCTAATATAATTTAATTGGAACTTGCAGAAGTGAGACTCTCTCATTATGCATCAACTCAATTATCACCTCTCTTCTCTACCCTGCTTTGCTCTGATGTGTTATTTCCCGGCTTGAGGAAGCTAGCACTTTCTCATGCAGTCACACTAACAGATCAGTCAGTTTTGCATTGTGCACTAACATTAAAGCCCCCCACCCGCCCTTCCACAACTATAACTGGTCTGTCCTAGCTTAAGCTCCCAGGCTGTTGATGTCCATCATAAGGCTTATAAGGACTTAAGAAGACACAGGCTGACAAGCTGAAAAAAGAGCCAAGTATTGCAGGGGCCCGCAGCACACAATGAGCTGTCAGTTTACGACCCGTGAATCAACTCTGCAGCATGACGGATAGGCACTGCTGGGACACAAAACCTCTGCCCCGGCTTTGTTGTTTGGTTTATCTGCAGACACAAAGACATCATTTTTAGACTCAATACAGATCAGCCAAGAATATGGATCACAGTCTCACAATCAGTTTTTCACTCTCTTCCCCTTTTCTCTTTTCCAGCTGCTTGTCACAGTTGTACATCCACCTTTTTCTTTGTCTTCTACCTCTCTCTTTCTCTGCATAATTTATGATGCTCCCTGTCCCACAGACCTATTATTCTCTCATCAGGTGACCCAGTTATGAGGGGGGAGCCTGGATTACAGATATGGTCAGTGCAGGGCTCATAAATCAACATTTATGGAAACATTCAGATGTTGAATGTGCAATCAGAGCCCACTCTAGCTCAGAGGTGAAGATGATGTAATACAGTACAGCTCTGTCAGTGATGTGGCTCTCTAAATTAAGGTCAGAATCAAGGACAGCACCCAGATTTTTGACCTGTGTGGCTTCAGGGACAGACAGAGGCAAGAAAAGCTAACATTTTTTGCCGCAGACTGTCATTTCTAATTTTGGTTTTGTCCTTTCTGAGGTGTAAGACATTGTAGGACATCAGATTATTTAAGTCTCTGATAAATTCAGCCAGTTATTAAATAGTATCTAGGTTTCGAGGGGAAAAGGCTGGATAGGAATGTGTATTGCAATAACATAAGTTCTATTACTGCAATATGTGGAGTTGACAAATGCAAATTGAACTGCAATGGACCCAGTAATGACCTCAGAGGCACTCCATAAACAGTATGTCAGCTTAACATACAATTCCCAAGAGTATTAGTAATACACCATGATGTTCTGGGATGAGATCAACTCAGTCGAACTCTGCTCTGTAATTTAATTACATCATCTTTGTCATTCTTGCTCATAGATTATCAATCATTTCTAGGGTAGCAGCTTCAGTTCTGTGGTTAGAAAAGAGTCCTTTTAAAAATGTTCCATGGAGCTAATCAACAGTGCAGTAATCAACTAAATACAACAGAAGTCCCCACTTTGTTTCTTAAACTAAAACTGTCAACAGGGACAGTCAGTGATCGATTAAGGAAAGTGCTTATATTTTATAGCTTCAGTCATTGTTAGGTTATTCAGGGCTTTTCATGAGAAAAATGGCCATTGAGATCATCTCCTTTTAAAAAGTGATTGGATTATGATGATTTGTTCTACCTTCATACATATATAAACCTTAATTTAAGCTTGAGCATATTAATCGCTCTGCTGTAACACCTTGGGTCTCTCTTAAGCAGTGTTTAAACCAAGTCTGGATTCAAAAAATGGGTCACAGGCCAGTTGCCAGCTATTTGTATGTTTTAATGAGCTTGGGGCCAGCGAGTGGGATGAATTCCTTAAATGATCCCAGGTTTCTTGTGGTTATGGTCCTGTGTGACTGAGCTGTGTGCTTCACAATGGAGTTAAGGCTTTAATAACAGTGGTAGTTCTACATCTTTAAAACGGGAGGCAAGGCAGATTAAGTGAAGTGGAAATACAAATGAAGTAGCAATATGAAGTGATCTGAGGAACACAGAAGCGGAGGGCTATTTAAAGAAAGCACATCAGCAGAGGCCAAAAATATCTTTGCTATTGCCCAAAATAGTTTTCTCTCCTTCCTAATTTATTATAAGTTGACACAAGATTAATAAACGGTCATATTTCTAATAATTCGAAAAAGAGGAATGCTTGTGCATAGAATATTTGCACACATATTTCAAGTGTATATTATAATTTAAGAGTTTTTATTTACTGAACTGATATATGTGGCTGTTGCATCTGAAAGGTAAACCATGTGGGGTGTATCAGCATCGGACTACTTGGAGTCACATCATCTTTATTCACTTCTGGATGTGTAAAAACTCCATTGTGTGCTTACAAGTTTGCCATATCAACCCTTAAAAGTGAGGTGATGTCAATGCTGTGTTCACAACTTGTTTCTACTGCCTCAAGGTGACCAAAACAATCAGATACTGCAGATTTAAGGATTAGTCACATTAAACTTTTACTTTAATTTAGAAATATTTCACCTTAAGCACCATACATCTGATGATTAGGATCTCACAGAAAGACTCAGTGCAAGAACTTTACATTGTTCTTCTGTACATGAGCAGCATTTATGACTTCAGAACTGCCAAATTTACGCTTTTATTCTATCACATGGCGTTAGCTTGTTAGCAAAGGGTGTTAAAAGGCATTTTAAAGAGATGTCCACTGCATATCACGAATAACCCAGTTTTTGCTCAGGGATTAACCATCATTTAAATAAAGCATTTCCATTAACAAAGCTGCATTGGAAGAGCCCCGACCTGCCACAGCTAGCCCAGCAGAAAAGAGGAGCAGAACAGCTACTGCCCAGTCGGGTAAAATGCTGTATGAGGTGCTTCTGATATGTTTCTGTTGCTAATGCAAGCTCTAACTATTGTGTGTGAATATTCCAGGGTACATCGCTCTGATCATTAGCATCTGAAAGACACACATTTTTGTGACCTCTGGTATGTGCACATTTGCAATTTCCTGACTCCTGAGCAGACGCAGAACTGTGTGGCAGTGTACAGAATCTCTGTCAGCAGGCCTGGGATGAGCCATACTGCAGTGATGAGAGTTGTGTCTACAGCTACGACCCAGAGAGCATACAGCAGTTTTTGCATTGGAAGAGCTCGCAGACTCAAAAAACTGAGGAAGGAGTGCCAACAAGAGCATGCTAGCGGGTTAGCTTTGTGTACCATTAAACTGCCCCTCAGAGTCAGACTGTAAACATAGACTAGTTTGTGGCGTCTGAAGGGAAACATTTGTGGCAAATAACCTAAACTGTGGCATGCTTGCAACTTGTCTTCAACATGAAATGCATCCACTCAGTGCTCATTGGAAACAAATGAGTTTCTTGCCCTGCAACAGCAGTCGTCCCTCCTAACCAGTCCCCATTCCAACTCATCAGATTTGTTTCTGACTTCTTCCTGTTCCCAAAAATGACAATTAGTCCCTGGTTCATAGCTGTATAGCCTAATTTAAGATCGTCATTAAAAATGCAAATGTTCACGCAAATGTGGTCACAAAAGGTCATGTAACTCAAGTGCTTCAGACGATATGAGTTAAAAAAAAAAACACTCAAGATGTGGCAGACTGAATAGCTTGTACTGCACTTCAGTATGATAATGATGGGGTTTTTTGCATGTGTAACTGGACCAGATTACAGATTATCTACACTAAACAAGCTTCAAGCTTGTAGTTTGATTCTCATATCCCACTGAAACAAATTAACTCGAAAAAAAGGCAAAAATGTAAGGTATGTGTTACATAAAAGGTCATCAGCAATCTGTGGCATATGTAATTTAATGTGCTAACACATGCATGTTACACTCCTCACGCTCCTTTAATCCCATTTAAACCAGAATTAGCACCATATATTGACCTTCAGTAAATGTTAATCCTTTTTCATGCGATGTGAACCCGTTATATCTGACTCTAGGACCGTCACTGATCCCTGCCTGCCGTTTCTCAGGGGAGGAGGGAGATGTGTGAAGGGCAGAGGAGAGGAAGTGAAGCCTTAAACACAGACATAAAATAAATATGAAGCCGTATAGTGTTGTTAGGCTTAAACAGGGTCTCTTGTTTGTATCTCTACCTGTGGCGTCGCTGCTGTATGTGGATTTAGTTCACAGACAGCCGGCAGCATTGTGCGGTGGTACAATACATACAGACACATTCTCTCAAAGATTAGATTTGTGTGTGTGTGTGCCCCCAGCACTTCAAAACCCGTGTTGAATAAACAAGAATTAAGCAGCGCTGCCAGATAGAGTAAGACATAGCTCAATCTGCAGCTAGAGTGGGAGGACAAAGAGACAATGCTGCATAATTGCCCCTAATGTATGTCATGTCTCTCTCTCAACTTCAGTGCATGCTGCATGTCCTATACTGCGTAAAGAGCCAGCATGCCACTTCCTTCCGGCTACTTTGGGGGTGGATCAATGTGTGCACATTTGGTAAAATAATATGTTTCCTTTGGAAAATGTGGGTGATTCTGTGTGTGATCATACTGTGTAGGCTGCAGCAGCTCTTTGATTTTTCTTCAACAGGAAGAAAATATCCCATGGAGAGGTAGTGTAGGCTTAGAACCTCTTAGCACAAAGATTAGCTTTATTCAGCAGCAAGCGACTGAAAGATGGATGATTAAAGCCGAGATGACTTTGAAAGCTCTAATTCTGTGCAAGTAAAGAAACCTTGGAACTGAACGGCAAGAGCGCTTTGGACTTTTTGTAAGCAGAGGATTATGTTGTATACAATTAACTCTTCCTACAAGCTTTGTGTGTTCTTTGTAGAGGCAGGCTCAGTGTTTGGGGGGCTCTGGGCAAACCAAGCATGAGGACTTTTACATGTCTTATTCTTACAATATTCTAGCTATATGAAGGGCTATTAAGGTCATGAGACAGAAACACAATGCAAATAATGTGCTTTTCTTCCCACTTAATGTACTGATGTATGTGCACAAACACATACGAGTGAAATGCTTTTCGTAGACAAATGAGAAGCTCTAATAAAGACTTGTCAAACCTTTTACATAGACAGTTAAAACTCTTTTACACATGCTAAAAAAGTGCCGATGTACAGGCTTCCTACTGGTCATTTTTTTTAAGTAGTGAACAAGAGGGAGAATTAAACAAAAATACATGGATGACTTTTCCATACTGTGATATTTGAGGATT
>JAPZDY010000009.1:18711036-18724614 GCA_029783645.1 Ctenochaetus hawaiiensis | reverse complement strand
ATAGATAGATAGATAGATAGATAGATAGATAGATAGATAGATAGATAGATAGATAGATAGATAGATAGATAGATTGACATAAATACAGAGACAGACATTAATAGACATAGATAGATAAATATATATATGGGTAACATTAACTACAATGCTGGATTTGTTTGCTCACATGACTCAGAGGAGAGGAAGGTATAGGTGCTAAGCAGATCAGCTGGATCATTCATATTTTCATCTAGGTCAGTACTACGCACATAGTATCACACATTGAAGATGATCGCAGCGCTGCAGTCAGGTGAGTTTCTTCCTTTAAAATTTTGACATCATGTGTCAACCTTTGTAGTTGCTTGATTCTATATCCCTCTTTCTCTTCCTGATTAAGTGCTAGGTAAAAGTAGGGCTTTATCTGGTCATAGCAAAAGAAAAGCCCCAGTAAAGTACAGAAAAGTTAAAGATTATGTTTTAATAATTAAGTAATGAAAATGAGAACTAGAGTTGAGAATGAGAGAATGAGAAGTAGTTTACTAACCTGAGTATTATTAAATTGCATTTGAAATAATATAACCCTTTTATCAAACCGTCTTCATAACAACTTGAAAGGAGGATGGAAAAAACAGGTTAAGCCTATTAAGGCGCATTAATATGTCCTGTTGCTTGAGCTTTATACTGTATACAGTATGGTGCTGTCGGTAATCCTGAATGCAGTGTGGCTGGCATTAAGCCCCTAAACGCAGGTGTAATTATAGACTCACAGATTTAAACCTGCAGCTCAGGGAAGCAGATAACACAGTAACAATATTTATATTAAATAGAACACATCTCAAAAAAGTATTCAATGACGCCACATAGTTTACTTTTTTTTCTACTATAGATCAGCGTAAATACGGAATATATATCCAGATAAAAGGGAATAGTTGTTATAGGGCTGATAGATGATATGTAATAGCCCTATTATGAGTTAGGGTCTGCTATACCAGATGGGATAATGGAAAAGCATAATTCTCATCAGGCAAACTGGTGAGATAATGAGAGCCTCTGTGGCTGGCCAGGCCTGCAGATACTGCATAGTGAGTGTGCCAAAACAAACAGAGCAAAGCCGATTATGCCTTCTCTTTGTCAGCAGAATTGGCTGTGCTAGGTCACTGTGAGAGAGAAAAGTCACCAAAACAACAAACAAGTTGTGTGCCCTGCAGAAAATAAAAAGGAAGTGATGTAGCTACCAGGCAGAAGAGTTTAAGGCGTCTTTAAGGAATTATGATAATAAGCACTTCTGCTGTGTTATGAGCAAGGCCCTTAACTCAAACTGCTCCAGTGTAGCTGCTCAGCAGTGAGCACATCAGACTGGTTGCACATAGCAGGTCCCAGGTTGGAATGTCTACAACAGTATAAATGTATCAGAGCTTTACCACAAAAGAGAGACCTCATGTTCAGCACTACATACCAAAAGACACTGTGTATCCCTGAGGCCTAACAAACAAGTTGAATACATTTACCTCATTAAAAGTGCAAGTTGTTCTGAGAAGTTTGCTGGGGACCCCTGGTAGATTTGGTCATGCCTTGTAGGCTGTAAAAGTCATAGAGCAAATAGTATAATGAAAGTTTTTTGACTGTTACAAATTTTATTCTGTCTTGCTAAAGAACCAAAAAAGCTAGTTATGTTTGTAAAGCAAAGGATACAGATATAAGAATGATATACAGAATGATATAAATGAACACTTATCAATCTCAGAAACGCTTTTTCATGTGTCTCTTAAAGGGGAATAGAGAGGAAACATCTTTAATTGCTTCAAAAGTTTCTAAAAATGGAAAAAAGAGATCCAAAATCCAGCCCTCAAGATCTGGTCTCCAAAGATGATGGAGGTCTATGGATGAAGACAGACTCCAGCCCTGAAGCAGACCACACAGCGAGCCAGTCAGACAAGACTAAAGTCAACCCCCCTGGCCCTGCACTAATCACAAGGTACTACAGTGTGATGGAAGATGAGGGTGCAGATGATGTCTTCATTCCACCACCTCCCCCATCTTACATGGCTCCTTTGTTGCCAACAGAGGGCAGCACACATGCAATGATGAATAATCCCAGTGTGACCGTTCCCAATGGGGCAGCTGACGCCACAGAGGCTAAAGCTAATCCAAGTGGCTTAGACTGGCATCATGGTGAGGAGCAGTTAATGGCAGAACACAACAAGGTGGATGAAGTGAAAGCAAGTACAGCACAGACTTCCAAAGAGTCTATGGACACTGCATCTTTGTCCAAAGACAAGAACTCCACTCTTCCAAAAGATCTAGACCAAGTGTCCATGGAGGGCAAAGCTAGCATGATGGAAATGTGTTATGATTCATCTGGAAGACAACATCAAGAAAACACAACAGGAGATGAAGAATTGAATGCAAAACCTGAGGACATTTTGAGTGGAGGACAGGACAACAGGAGGGAATCTGAAATGGAGACTGAAAAATGCCAAAAACAGGTACCTTTGTGCACTGGAGAATATTCGGAAAATGAGACTGGCACTACGACATCTGAAGACATTTGTGGTCTTGCTGAGACAAATTTAAAAATAACAACAGAAAACTATGACTCTAATACTGAGGAGACAAATACTCCAATGCTGTCTAGTCTCAGCATGATTGATGGGGATTTTGAGTCCTGCAGGTCACCAGAGTTTGGCAAATGTAACCAAAACAGGATGGATGCAGCAACCAATAAGCCACAGGTACAAGAGATCCCAAAAAATGTCTCCAATGATGATGAAGAGCAAGTTGACACCAGATCTTTGGACTATAATCACACAAAGTATGACTGGGTTATGAGAGAGAGTGACACTAGTGAAACACAAGTGTCCAAAATCCCTATCTGTGAAGGCTCTGTGGAGACAGTAACAAAAGAAGAGCAGGGGAAAATAGCCACTGATATCCAACAAGGAGAGCACTTGCTCCAACGTCTGCAACAGGTGCAAATGCGACAGGATGAACATATACTAGAGAGCTCTCATAACTCCCAGCAGGTTGTGCAAGAGACAAGAGGTGAGACAAAGGGTGTGCTTGGGACTGAAATAGATTATCTGAAATCAAGAGAAGTGGATCTGACAGATGTAAATGAGAGGGAAGAGAGCACAGCTCACACTGCTGAGGATAAAGGAGAGAGGATGAATCTAATAGAGAAGGAAGAGAATAAAAGTGAAGATGCTAAAACAAACATAAGGATATCTTCGTCAACAACATCTACCCCCACTGCTAGAACAGAGACAGAGGATTTTGATGATGGTGAAAGTGATGGCTGGGCACCTGCTGATTTGTCTCCAGCTGACCCCTACGAAACATCCTCTGCTCAAATTCCATTTTCATCCATTCACCACCAAACCTCAGCAACTGAGACCTCTATTGACGAGCGGATCCATAAAGCAGCTGAGGAGAAACAGAACCCGCAAAGAGCCGCTGGTTGCTTTGACCTCGAAGATAATCTAGATGTTCTAGAGATCCCCTTTAAGACAAATATCTTGCTTGAGCCATTTACCACTGCAGTTGCACAGCCTATCAGGCGCAGTGACTGGCAGTTCTCCGAGGAGAAGATGCAGAAGGAGATAAGTCAGGAGATTCAGAGAGAACTGGTGCTGGTCAACCAAGGAAAGATCCCTGGGGAATACAGCAAAGGGGAAGTCCGCCAATTGAAGGAAACAAAACTACTGTTTGAGGCTTTTCAGCAAGACAACACAGAGGGTCCGACAAGGCATCGCAAAGTCCCTACCTCCATGATGAAAGGTCATGTTTATCCATCTGTGCTCGAGCGCACACGTAGCCTTGAGATGTTGTCACTCAAGAGTTGCCCAATTATAAGAGCACATTCTCTCAGGCTGTATAAATCAACCTCTGAAACAGAGAAAAGCCCTGAAGACTTAAGATCAATAAGTCCAACTGGGGGTTCTCGGGACAAAACACGTTTATTCCCCTACCCAAAACAAGACAAACATGTGCGCCTGTACAGAAGTATGGACTCCATTAGAAGTGATTCTTTAGTTGTGGAGACGGGGAACAAAGCAAAGAAGGAAATCACTGCACAAGAATCCCCCATCCTCAAACAGAATCCCTTCTACAAGTTACGACCAGCTCTGGCTCTGCAGCCAGAAGTGGAGAAGGACATCCGTGAGGCCAAAGAGAGAGAGGAGGAGCTGCGAAGACAGAGATGTACTCTGTATGGAGAAAACAGGCAGAATAATGAAGATGGAGAAAAGTCACAATTCACACCAGTGCTCGCACCAGGTTAGTCTGTACAGTCTCTGTGATACTCGAGTATAATGAGTAAGTAATAACTAATAAGCAATAAGTTGAATAAGCCAATATACATTTACTCAAGTACTTAACCTACTTGAGTACAATTCTTTCTACAATATTGCGATTTTAACCTTACGCTACTCTGTTTTGCTAATTTACTACACTTTAAATATGCTTTTTTTCTAAACTACATTTATTTGACAGAAATTGTTACAAACTTTGCAAAGATTTTATATATCATTCTGTATGATCAGCTTATAAAAACTTAAACACTATCTTTGTTTAGACAACCAATTAGGTTATAATATGTATGCTACGCTGTATGTGTAATGCAACATTCAAGGAGACTATTATATTGTGGGACTTTTACGCATGTTTGAATTTGATTAAGTAAAAGCACTTATGTTCCTTGTGATGCCTCTGTACTTAACTTAAGTATCTAATGAATGCATTACTTTTCCCTGTTATGGTCAATTTTTACATTACTGTATGCAGACCTGATGTGAGGGGTATTTGGATTTTGGTTGTGACTGCATGCTAGAGGTTAAATTGCACATGAGTTAAGCACCTATCAAATTAAGAATAATATAGTGAAACCTAATTGAATCATTGGATAACTATTACTGACAATATTTAGAAACTAAAAATGAAAAATATCGAACATTGATGGAAAAATTCCATCGGGTTTGCGTAGATGCTCTATGTAGTGAACTGTCTAATATTAGTCATTTAGATCTTTATTCATGGCATATCCAAAGCTTCTGACCATCAGTCTGAGCACATTAATGAATGCCTCTCTATGTTAGCATCACATAGTGTTATCTAAGAAATATTATTGACAACTGAATGTCAACCCTGTCACAGAAAGTTAAGTGCACATCACTCAAGCAGCAGCCTGATCTGAGTCCGTGGATGCAAGCAGGCTGAGTGTCAACATAAAGGCAACTATTTGCACTCCAGCTTGAACCAGGCGTAATTCTGGTTTGGCTATAGTGTTGTGTAAACACAAATTACTTAGACAGTTGATTTTGTTGAAAGTACAGCAGGAGACCTTGGAGGCCAAACCTAACAGTGCAGTCAGCTAGTGAGTGTGTCATTATGAAGCACTGTGTTAGTATTTTCAGCCAAAGCAGCTGGATAATGATGCATGGGTTGACTCAAGGTGAAGATGATGACGCTACATGTGACAGAAATACAATAAGCCCAGGGCTTGGCTAACCACAAGGAAATAAATTATTTTAAGGTCAAATGAGGAATGAGTAGGGTAGTAGTGTCATGCGGAAGTTGATTTGTTGTCATTTTACTTGAGCTTGCACAACACATATATTACAAATATACAGATATCTGCACCAGAAGCATTTAATTGAACATTCTGTAAATGTATTTTCTATGTTTATGTAACTACATACTTCTGACATATTAAAACTAAAACATAGGCTAACTTAAGTTAAAAAAAACTATTATTAACTTGTTAATGAGTCAAAAAAAAAAACAAAGCCTGTCTCTCACTGACTTTTTAATGTTTCATTTGACTTTAAATGATAAACTGATGAAATTATATCATGCTAAAAAGCACAGAAGCCAAAGCTATATGTCCCAAGCAAAAATATCACACACTTACACAAACTTACTGACACAGTTACAATATAATGAAACTTGAAGCCTTACAAAGTAATGTAATATAAACTGTTGTTGGCATCTTTCTTCCCGTTCCTTAGATATTGGACGACACTCCAGGGGGAAACTAGAACGAGTTTGGCCTCCGCCTTCCAAGAAAGACCAAACAAAATCTGAGCAGATACAGGTAATGCATCAGGTCTTTCAATGGTTATTAGACCTGC
Organism: Ctenochaetus hawaiiensis; assembly: GCA_029783645.1. Taxonomy (NCBI): domain Eukaryota; kingdom Metazoa; phylum Chordata; class Actinopteri; order Acanthuriformes; family Acanthuridae; genus Ctenochaetus; species Ctenochaetus hawaiiensis. The sequence goes on along the minus strand of JAPZDY010000009.1, from coordinate 18,718,507 downwards.
AATACAGTTCCTCTGATTCCTAATTCAGGAAGCATTACAGGTTTATTGTTTGCTACGTATTGTTTTAAGATGGAGTTGCCACATATACCGAGGCTCTGTCCTTACCTGCATTTGAGTATTTGCAAATACCATTTGTTTGAGATACAAATGCTTCTTAACCTGATCTCAAATTCAAGAAAAGGCAGCTAATCTCCCACTCTAAATCCTGCTCTTTTCTCTGACTTATCTCACAGCGGGAGACAAAAGTGCACAGAGCTGGAGGTCAGAAGGCTCAACTGTGGCAGCTCTGGGAGTCCGGTCTGGTCAATGGGCAGTCGTCAAAGGAAAACAACTGATACTGGTCATCCAAATGTCAATTACAATTCAAATAAAATATCTGTAATCTGTATGCTAGAGATGCATAAGTCAAAGATTAATCACTGTAACCAAAATGTTGAAGGTAATTCCAGTGTAAATGCTATCTGTCTCTTTAAATTCTGCTTTGTATCTGTGTCAAATAAGCTTTTTTGATATCTTTAAACGCTAGTTGTATTCAGCACATAAATAAAGCAAAAATATTACTTCCATCAATATCTTCAGTTTTTTTTCCACATTTGTCTCTGACCAGTTATGAATTAATTGATCCAATTATGTAACAATGTAAGTTCTTTTGCTGTAGTTTACTTCATCAGATTTTTATTGGGTTACTTAAATTTAACATATATTCAGTTCAAAAATTTAGGAAAACATGATGTTTTCTATAGGTTCCCACAGCAAATGTACAACCGATCCTTTGCTTTGGATGTTAGACTGAATTTAGAAAATAAACTTTGCAGCACAAAGGAGGTCTGATTGGTTGGGCACAAATGAACATACTTTTATTGTATTGTTTTTGAACAATGTAAACAATTATTATAAGCCAAAACAATGCTATATAATCTCAGTCTTCATGGTCCAGATATCAAAGAGGACTCCTCAAAGTAAGTACAAATCAGACTGCAAACACAGTCACATAAAGTTTTTAGTGGTTGTGGAGGAAACTTCCTTAAGTCTGCAAAATCTCATCAACAGTGTTATTATATTTTAGTGTATTTATCAAGTCACTTTAAGGGCTGTCCACACCAGAAACTATAACTATACTATTAATATCATTTCAACTCAAGTAGATGGCTGAGTCCACACCACAGTTATATAATGACAACAACAGTGGCAATGATATGGTGTGAATCACTTACAGAGAGATTTCATGATGACAGAAACACTGACAGATAATCAGAATCAGTCTTATTTAGATGTCACATTCAACATTGTGGACATCATGGCGGAGAAGCTAATAATTGAAAAAAAACTCCCGTTTGACACAACAAACAGCCTCTTTAAAGACACCCTAAAGAAAAAAGACATATGGGACCAGATTTTGTCTTTATTGATGTCCTCTTTGCCGATCGCCAGCATGTCACTAAACTCTTGTTGACTTACACAAAAGTAAGAATGAAACTTTTTTTCCATAGCTCTTAACAGAGTATTTGACTCTCCCGATTCCTGTCATCTTTAAAGAATTTCATAAACCCATGTCCTTCTAGTTCTTTGTTTCTTCTCAACCTGCTTGCAGGGCACAGCAGTCACAGGCCATTAACAGCCATTTTCCCAGAGTTCGTAGCCATTGCACTGCACCATTGCACTGCACTATTGCACTGAACGTCACAGTTCATCAGTGTGGCTGCTTGCTTTCACATCGTAATAGTTATGATTACAGTTACAGTTCTTCACCCCTGAGGCCACACAGAGGGGATTATGCTGATCATGACTACTTTTCTTTCTATATATCATCTGTGGGTCATTGCACATTTCCTAATCCAATGAAAACATATCTCAAGACAAACAGAACTGCCAGATTGAGATTAGTAAACGGTAGAGAGAACACAAGAGAACATTACATTTTACCCTTGCTACATGAAAAATGCAATATTTTTTTAGCGCCCTTTCCAGGTATGCCCATTCACTAAACTGATTATGGACACAAGGGAAAAGGGAAAAGCCTGTTTTGATAGCTAATTACTAGACTGTGTCGTGCCTAAATTGAGGAACTCATCTGTTATAAATGAAGCCATTTAGTTAGCCATTCTCTAGTTGGCCTGTGATAACGTTCACAAGAAAGAGCTTGGTTTCTAATCTCCACAGCCAGAAGCACACTGCTTAGTCTGTCTTAATACCATCTGTTAGCTCCAGTGATTCTGCCAACGAAGGATGGACTTTGACTCTGCCCTTCCTGGCTCAGATATCCCAGCGTTAATTGGCTACACTTTTCAACAAAGCCACAAATAGCAGACACAGCCAAGGCCTGGGTTTCAGCTGTTATGACATTTTAAGATTGCTTTCCTAAACATCCTAAATATAGTTCCAATCAAGAGAGCACTCTGTGATGGGATCATAACAGCTAACACACAGTGTTCCAACCTATGACCACTAAGTGGTCATTATGACATTATTACATGTGTACTCAGACCAAATTGGCCTTACCCTTTTTACTGATGGGATGCAATTTTTCACAAGCTCATAAACATGTAGTTCATGTCTTGCTTTATTTAAATCCAGCACAAGTTGGTATTGCTGAATATCTAATGAATTATCGAACTGGAATTAATGGCCGATTCTGATCAAGTGAGTCTGAGCAATCAAAGCACCTCTCCTTTATGCACCTTCAGCAACTTGTCACTGTGTCTCACTGTGTTTAGTTAAAACAAACCAGCCTCAACCTTTTGTTGTAAACCAATATAAAATTAGCAGCAGTACAATTTTAAAGGTACCACTTGTCTAGTTGTTCAGGTGAAAATGTTTGACTAATGTTTAATTTCTCTGTGATTGTTATATATTTACAAGGTAACAGACAGCATTATACTTAATTATTGCTGAGTAATATTTATTCAGCACTCTTGTTTATTAATAAAATGTTACCAAAAGAAAATATGTTTTCATTTTACGATAAGTTTTACAAAAAGCATTTAATATACAGTTTATCATGCATAATTATTTATTGGATTGGCTATATATATATATATATTTAATTTACTTTTATTGGAGCATGGATAGATGATGTGGATAAGTGATTTGATGAAAATATGGAGAAAAAACACAGTTTGTTCCCATATGTTGGAGCATGTATGTTTTACAAACTAGAGACAAACTAATCCTTCATTTTTAACATCATAAAAATTCTTTAAGAGTGCATTTTATCATGTTATGTCACCGTAAATTGTAATCTTGGTAATATTATATGACTGATCTTAAAAAATAAACTCTAAGTATTTCCCCGCCCCATGTTTATATATAAAAAACAAACAGACAAACATAAATTTAAAAACCTGCAATCTATTTATACACTGTTTTTACATACAGGCGAGGTCGGCTTCTCAAGTTCTTCTCGTGTATATATATCCAACTCATTCATTAAACAATTTATCCATGTTCTATAGATGTGAAGGTTCCTTTCATTCACCAGGAGAGGGCAGAATAGCATTAAAATCAAGAGAAAGTGTTTCAAGACATCATCAAAACAACATGCTTTGGACATTATTCTGGCCACTAAATTCCTTGGTTAATCAAAAGAATGCAAGCAATGCAAGTGCTTCAGTTAATCCGTGGTGTTTCATGATGATTTTGAAAGACGAAGGGTCAGGATATTGTAATGAAAAAGTTTAAAAATTTAACTACATATCACTTACAGGACAGAAAAAAACTCTGATTCATGACCCAGACTTGCACTATAATGTCACTTTATGTGGACACACATACTTTGTCTTCTTCATATTAATTGACTGCTAAGTAGAGTCACTTTACTGGAAGGGAAAACATATGTTAAGAAAGTAGTTATGTAATCTTTGTAATTTATCTGATGATGAGTCACATAATTAAAGCCACCAAGAACATTTATTATCAATTCAGTGAGCACTAAGATGAAGAAAAAAGTTGCTTAAGAGCACATCTGCGTCATTTTCTGCAAAAGCACGTGGGTGGTAATTTCTTCAGATGTTTAGCTAACACTGACTCATTCATGAGGGCTGTCATGTACAGAGCGTGTTATTCTGAAAAAGAAACAAACTGCTTTGATAAAAACAAAACCAACCTGTCAGTGGGATATATCTTACAGTAATGTTATGCTATAATTTTTTTGAACTGCACTTTTATCACAAGGATAGGTTCCCTCCTTCTGATAAACACATTAAAACATGAGTGAAATGAATTTTTTCAGACTATTAGGAAGAAACAAATCGGTTGAGGCCTGCTATTCAGGGACACATAATAAACACTCATTTCCTAAAAACTTCAAATTTATTTTCATGGCTTCATTCAGTCAAACTTCTGGGAGTCCTCATATGGAAGCTTCCAGTCACAAAACAGCTAAAAGAGGCTGTCATTTGATGAAAAAAATAGAAAACAGAGTTTTCAATACAGTGACAAGGGGGCTAAATGAGACAGTTTTTCTTCACTTAGTGCTATTATTGTATTCCACTCTGCCCAGAGTTCACAAATACCAAGAGCTTTGTGAGTGGGTGCTGATGAGAGAGTAGAACAGTGACGGCTCTGACATCACCGCTCCCGCAGTGCCGTGAGATGGGGCTCGACTCGGCTCTGCACCAGCAGCAGCAACCTAACGCAATGGACAGATGATGGGTGATTCATTCTTTCCACCCACATGACTTCCCATCGTCAGGATCCATAATCAAGGAGCTCTCACTTGGCTTCGAATTAAACCCTTCCACATACTTAACACATTATTGCACTCTCACTCAGGGGAAGGCTAAATATGTAGTTTAGATGCTACTGAAAACAGGAAGATATTAATTCCACATGGGGAGAAATTATAATAGATTTGTTTTGAAGTCTACATATTTAGCCAACTAGAACACCAAAATATCATGTGTTGGAATTCAGAGTGCATTAGCAAATAGTCAAAGGTTACAACATATAAAGAATAAGCAAAATAGAATAAATATAAAAAGAATAAATATGAGATTTTAAGCACATACATTCAAAATGGACTTTACAGTGTACAGTAGGTAAGTATGAGACTTTTTTCTAGCAAAAAACTTTAAAAATAAGCAAAATTTGCATGTTTACAAATTTTTATCCAGATTCTGGATATTTAATGAGTTAAATAAAGGATTTTGAAGTGAAAATTAAACCTTTTTTAAAGGTTTTTAAAATAACATAGAAAACCCTTTTTTTGATTGAAGCCTTTTTGTACATATGTCTTGATATATGTCTGTAGGGAACACACATGGACCATGTTTTCTTATTCAGCAGAAGAAGATGCTCTGAATGTTTATCTCGCCTGTTCTTTTTCTTGAGTTGCTGCTGTGAAATGAATGGATAAACACTGGGTAGCAGGAGTATGAGGTAAGGACAGAATAAACAGACCTCAGATGGCCCTGCTTAGTAGAACCATTGTTTTCAACAAACCCCTCTATGCGCATTCACACTCCCCTCCTCCCCTGCCCCATGTTCATTCTTATTGCACAATGAAAACTCAATTGTCTAATTCCTTGTCAACAATAATATACAGAAGTCAGTCAACAATAATATAAAGAAGTGTGTATAATAAGATGATGAGAGCATTTGTTACATGACTATTCTTTGTCTCTTTGCCTTGAGCTATCACTTATAAGCTTCTGTGTTATACTGTTGTCACTCTTACATAACTTAAAAATGAATAATTTTCTCTTGAAATAAATGTTTAAGGAACTTAAGTAAGAAAGCCATTACTTCTGCATTTGGATCATGTATTTAGCCAACTCGTCTGTCCGTTTTTACAGAAGCTTTGCAGTGTTTAGCGGTGAAGAGTTTAAAACATCTGACAGTCACTTGACTGCATTTTGTACGACTTCACATTTTTTCTGCCTGTCAAAGTCTTGTATTGGCTTAAAATATGGATTTGTTGCACCAACTTTTTTTTACAGAATAGGCAGGGCTTTTTCAGGTCTAATTAGATTTGCTTACAAAATTCAGTTACAAAGGTCATGTATGAATTCTGAGCAAATACAGTTGTTCATTACAAAACAGTGATTCAACTAACAATGAAAACTGTGAGGGCTTTGGTTTAACTTACAGCAATGATGTTGACCTGCACCAGAATCAGTGACAATAAATAATAAACAATTTTTAAAAAGTGCATCAAAAACTCAAAGTAACTTAATCTGCAAAGGGAAAACAGATTAAAAGGAAACTGGGCTGGATATCATTCTGATTGGGCCACAACTGCGTTACCAGATGTTACTATACAATTCTTGTCTTTACAAAAGTAGTAAGTGTTTAAATCACAATCTGTCTCAATTATCATGTGATTGATGATAGTACTCAGTAATGAGGATTATTATAACACACAATTAGTTACTTTGCACTCACAAGCATTACCTGCAGATTCATTTTTCTGACTATAAGCTGACTTAATCATGACCTCTTTTGGCTGGCAATACATAATTTGTGCATTAACACAAGAAAGTATGAAGGTGCTGTAGTTGTTTGGGTTAAGTGGTCGGATGGTGGGTGAGCAGGGTGGTGTAAGGTTGCAGAGTCTTGCCACAGAGACAAATCCTTCTACTGAACAAGAATCTGATCTTTTAAACACATTGTCTGTCCCTTAGCTGCTGGCCTGGGTGGTTGGCTTTGAGCATCAGGAGCAGTTCACTTTGGGTTAAGCTCTTTCAGCCAACTGTTAAAAAAGCCCTTTTTGCATGGTTTGACTCTGTGGTGGCTGCGGCTGAGCTGCCTCCCCTTCTATTTTTAAGGAATGACAGTATTCTCGCATGACTCACAGAAAATCCTTTCAATCCACTGTATGGAACACCGCTGGGATTAGGATGCAGCCTGCATTACATAAAAGTGAAGATCCTTAAACCATAAAAGGAAGCCTCCCATGAGAATAATAGAATAAGCACTCTCAGAGCGTACAGTACCATGGGGGCTGTGGTGGAAATGAGGTCTATCACAAAAAACGCTTTCAATTTCAAGAGGCATTGTGAACAGAATGGTCGTCAGACACATACAAACTGTAGACAATATAACAGCCTACAAGGTTATTTTTTTGCCTTTGAAAAGGTGACTGAAATTTGTGCAAGCAGTTATAAATGTTTTTGCTGTGAACATCTAAAACAAATGAATAAGTTGCTTGTGATGAAGGATTAAGTCAGAGCATATAGTAAGTTACATACATAGCAAGAAATACAGCCCAGCATGGCTCCTGAGTCAGGATTAAGTTCAGACTTATTAAAGAATTTTAAAAATGCAAAGTCAGGAGAGAACAGTCGACAGCACACTGTGTTCCTCATTGTGGAAAGTTTAACCCACAGGTTCCTTGGACTGTCCAGCTTTCATACCATAAGCATAAATGAGCACTATGCTGTGTTAATGTAAGACATCTTTGTGAAACAAAACGCTGACTTTGTTTAACAAGCGCTGACACAACATTAATATTTAGACATAAGTACTTATGTCA